>OX418216.1:93942229-94354888 GCA_948455865.1 Conomelus anceps
ATCACACTCACTCACATACTCTCTCACTCACTCTCCTCCTCATGGCCACTCATCCTCCCTCTCTCTCACACTCGCTCTCTTTCACTCTCTCCTCTCTCTTTCTTTCTCACTCATTCTCTCTCTCCTCCCATCCAACCTTTTTGAGGACGATTCATTCCGGCTCAAATTTTTCCAATTTCCTACTACACCCACCGACCTACTCACTCATCATCTATTTTCACAATTGACGAGATAGCGAGTATAACCTGCACAGTGGGTCTACGATCCATTATCATGTAGAATGATTTCTAGTGTTTGAATGCTTGTTGAAAGAGTTATCGAGTATGCGTTCAGAGGTCTAGTAGAAAAATGATCTGCCAGTGGAACCTTGGTAACGGGGAGCAACTGGGATTGGCGCCAATAGAGTTACCAAAAAAATATATCAAAGTGACGAAAGTGAAAAAAGGTGTAAACCCTCGTTTATCGTGATCCTACTCTACCTAACAGCCAGGGTAAAGATTAGTGACAGTATGTTGCACCAGAACCACTGATCGGCGAAAACGAAGAATATAAAACATGTTTGGTGAAATTTTTTATAGAAGGGTGTATTTTCAATCCAAATGCATCTTATTTTTTCAAAGTACAGTACGAGTATTCAAATTAAAGTACGTTAACAGCTCATTCCTAGCGTTATTTTTTCGACTATTGCTAAGTCGAAAGTCCCGGAGTCGATCCCAGTACTGACCGAATGATTTCTCCTTGATTTAACTCCCTTGTTCCGGAAGACACGCCTGTCAGTTCCAGCTGCCCAAAACCGGTTGTGTGAGACACCATACCTGAGCCAGCCAGGTTAAATGATGTTATTATAATCAAATTGTACGTTAAGAAAAACATTAAAAATATATTCTTTTGAAATCTACATCTGCATATTCCATACCCTGTCATCATCCACTCGGTCAAGAGTTGTGATTTGTAATTTATTTTTTTAAATTCAATGACAGTTAACAGATATAAAAGAATGTTCTAAATAATGTCAACTAGTGCAAACAATTTTTTGTGTACTCTGTCTTTTTGTCCCAAACAGCAGGATATAAAGTGGGAAAAATCATTGGAATTCACTACAATTGAAAATCACAATTACCGATTCTTCTTTTTCATGTTTTAAAGTACCGTAGGTAAAATATAATTATACCTGAAACACATATCCACGTTGTAGATATTGACATTATGTTCTTTGTTTGTCGTATTGACAATGTCTAATTTCCTCGCAAGTGGTATGTCAATTTATTGTTGTATGGTGTCTAATAGAAGATTTTTTGGAGGATAAAGCCCACATAGGTCTGAGACCTGTGCGTGGGTAATGAGTTGGATTATGGTGATTGATGAGTTGAACCTACAGTTTTAGGTGGGTTCCGAACCACCGGGAAGTTATTTTACAGCAGAGAACAGTGTCCTTTTTGCTGGCCGAACTGATCGGTCACCCTTACAAAGAGTGCCTAGGAGAACGCAGCTTATCTCTATCTGATTGAACAGATACCTGCTACGGCTCACGGCCATCACTTCCCTAATAGTAAGGTAGTAATGGTATGTCACTTTTGTGCGTTGTAGAAGGGGTTCAAAATGCGTTATTGAATGGTTCAAAAATGAAATATTTTTGATTACTGTGTTATTTCTTCATTCTAACAACATTCTCTTGTTCGTTGAATACAATTTTTTTAGAACTCTGAGGCTCCGGCTCCACATGCAGCATTTTACTGCCTGTTTCCGCCGGTATTATACTGCCGATAATAAGCTGCTTGGTGGTGGCTTCACGCGCAGTTAATATACTGCTCAATATATGCAGTAAAATACCTGCCATCAAGCGCCGCACTTGTTAAAGCAGCTCGGCACGGGCAAGTTGATTGTTTTCATCCCAGTTGTGCAAGTTGTTTGTGAATTCTCATCGAAAATGAGGGGGAGATTTTATAAAACCAGTTTTCTTTTTTAGGGTTTTCATTTTAAACTTTTCTTTTATTTGAATTCGTGGTTCTTTTCCTCGATTTCGTTATGATAAATTAATAATAATATGTTGAAAAATTTATTTACCTGTCAGTTTACATTTTTTTTTTAATGTTAGTAATTTTAGTTCATTCGATACATCTAATTTCGTAAAGTTAATAAAAATTTAATTTTAATATATGTTTTCAAGACATATCATTAGGTTTAACTTATTTATTTAATTTATATATTAATAGAGTTACAAAAAAATATCTGAAATAAATTAATGTAAGAATTTGTCCAACTTCAATGTAAGGTGGTTCAACTGGTTTAGCACCGATTCAGGTTAATAAAAAAAATGTCGAACAAAATAAATTGAATAAATTTTTTTTTGAAATATATATACTTGAACTTTTAAATTTTAAGTTGAAAGAAAGTGGTAATGTTAAAATAATAAAAATTGATATTAATAAAGCTACTACTCCCCCCAATTTATTAGGCATAGAACGTAAAATTGCGTAGGCAAATAAAAAGTATCATTCTGGTTGATGTGGGGGGGGGGGGGGAGTAACTATTCAGAAATTTGTGGAATAAACCACAGATTTATACCTATTATACTTGAAGCAGTTAAATTAAATAAGTTTATTAAATTAATGAATTAATTTAATCTCCATTAAGTGACTGAGTTAAGTAATGGTCTCTTAAACCAATTTACGGTAAGTTAAAAAATACCCTTAATGGAGAAGTTAGTTTAATTAAAACATTAATATGTCAAATTAAAATTACACTATAGTATTTCTTTATACCACAAATATCCCATGTTCATGATTTTCACAAATTCTAATTTCAAATTTAATAATTAAATTTATTAAAGCAACAATCTTTTTTGAAAAAAATTTTTAACTAATTTATTTTCATCATTTGATCCAAGAACTACTTCCCTTAAACAAATTAATTGAATTTCATTAATTTTAATTTTAATCATTATACCAAATAAGTTTTGATTAATTGAATCACGAAATTCCATAATTAAAATTATTATTAATAACTTTATTGTGAAAGAAATAAAATTTATTTATTCTAATAAACAAGTTATTTTTAATTTACAATCTATATTTACTGTTATTTTGATTATAAATATTATTGGGTTAGTACCATATGTATTTACACCAACAAGTCATCTTTCTATTTCAATTGCTTTAGGATTACCTATATGAATTTCAATAATATCATTTAGCCTAGATGAATAAAATTTACAAACTTAATTTTTGCCCATCTATTACCATTAAATACAACATCATTAATTGCACCGTTCATAATTTTAGTTTAATCATTAAGTAACTTAATTCGACCAATCTCCTTAAGTGTACGACTTTCAGCTAATATAATTGCAGGACACTTATTAATAACACTATTAGGTAATATTAATGAACTAATTACATTACCATTTATTTTTATTATTCAAATTGTTTTAATAATATTTGAGTTATCAGTAGCATTCATTCAAGCTTATGTATTTACTATTCTATTAACTATATATTATTCAGAAATTCCTTATGAAAAAAATCACCCATTTCACTTAGTGACTAAAATACCATGACCTATCCTTTCTTCTATTTCAACTATAACTTTTTTAGTTAGAAGTGTAAATTTTTTTTTAAAGAATTATGATTTTTATTAACTTGCTTGATATCTTTAAATTTTTATCAATGATGACGAGATGTCAAACGAGAATCCGCTATTAAAGGTGACCACACTTCAATCGTAAAAAAATACACACAAAATAAACACAAAATACAGAATGCTGCTAGACAATTAACCAGTAAATTAACTGCCTGTGTAGCCACTGACATGCGTCAATCTACTGCTCGAAAAATGGAACCAGTTCTATTCCCTCGCCGCATGACCTTGATGCAGTTCCGTCTTTTCTACTGCTGCAGGATAATTACCGCGCGTCTAGCCGCCTTCCATTCCCTACAATGGGATCTATTTCTAGCAGTATAATACCGGCGAAAACGGGCAGTAAAATGCTGCATGTGGAGCCGGAGCCTGAAGCTGTACAACTATATGGCGACCACCATCCTGTAGTTGTTGACGTAACTGGCTGCTATTTGGAAGGTCCCTTGCTTGATTAGCGGATCAGTCTTGACGTCCTTGTATCACATTCCATTTTATAATCTTATTTACGCACAAATCTTATCAATCTTATGGCTCAGACACATGTGGGAGTTGTCCTCAATAAAAAAAGGAAAACTTCTTGGACACTTGAATTTTTGCTTCATTACGAACTGCACGTATTTATTAATTAAGCTACAAGTGAGATACGACTTCTTAATCCTTTAACAAGAACTAAAAAGCTTGAACGATTCCAGTGGCTCTGGAAAGCACAACGGGTTCGAATATTGTCTACATTGTTATTTTTTTCATTGGCAGATAAATAATGGCGCCTCATTTTTATCACAGTATTATTTCGATCAACAGATATTTTGATTAATTGGAAACAACTGCATCCAATCATCTTGCACAATTCTGTTCTCTGTCTGTTTCGATTGCATTCGACCTCGAAACTTGCATTTGACACTCTAATTGAATGCGGTTCAGTTCAACTTAATCTACATACCAATCAGATTTGAGCCGGACAGTGCATGTGCAATGACTTAACCTAATCAACATGCATTTAATAATTGATGAACATTGGATTGAGTACGAGCAATCCCGCTGATGTATGCTTCTCATTTTCAAGGAAATGCTTGCTGTTCAACTCAGCCTTGAGGCTGGAACTACAATAAACAATAACTGCAGAACTGCGCATGTGGTTCCGTCCAGGGTAGTGTCGAGCTAGAGATCAAATAACATGGCAAAAATTTAAAGTAAGATGAAGATTTTTGCCTCAGCATTTTTTGAATAAATGGGTTTGACTTAGTTAGGTTAGGTGATCAACACCTGAGCAAATTCCTGAGCAAATTCCTTCTCGTAAATACATAAATAGCTTAGATGTCGTTCAATATTAAACTTTATGTGCCTAACTTATTAATGTGTGAATTGAAAATCCTTGAAAAGCCTCACCATTTACAAACTATAACCAAGGAATACAAACGAGAATACAAAGGAGAATTCTCGTTTGTATTCATTGCTATAACTCTCACCCTCACAATTGACCAAAATACGACTAATAGTTGTCCTATTTCTTGACTACAGTAATCTACACTTTCATCAAAAGTATATACAGTATCATCAAGTGTCATCTACCGTGTATAATTGTCCACCCGTGTAGGGGCAACATGTGCAATTCGACCATAGCCCCAGAAACCCAGAAATAATCCGCTTATTTATTTATCTATTTATTTATCGATTTAATTATCATTTCTTGGCCACATGCGCAGTTGGACCCTATCCCTCTATTCATATGTTACGCAATCTATCCAGGAAGGCCCGGTCAACCAAAATAATATGCTACCCAAATAAGGCAAGGCTATAGTTTTAATATTATGTTATTCCATTAATTATTTGACATCAACTGATGAATAAGTATGAATATCGTGTAACCGGGCTGGCTCAAATGAATAAATAGATAAATTTGTTGATAGCTGCAGCTATCGAGCTAGGCTCGCACAGCATGTGACACGTCAATTCACTTAAACTAAACCAATTCATCAGCCATTCATCAAGCGTTCTTCCATCTATAAAAACGTATGCTAGAAAACAGATACATTCTACTCAACATTTTGTTTCCGAAAAACCCCAAACTAGTCAGCCAGAGAGTAAAGATAGGCATCAATAAGCAACTTCCTGAGTTCCTTCACGAATTTGTCTTGACAGTACTCCTTTAAAACTTTGGGCAAACAATTTAAAATCTTTATACCAGAATAGTGTGGTGCCTTCTCGATCAAAGTCAGCCTATGCATGGGGTACCGAAGTGTTGACTCTCGATGTCTTGTGTTATACGGGTGAGCGATTATGTTATTGTCATAATTACTCTGGTTCCAATGCGAATACATGGCAATCTCAAAATTGAGATTGTAAGCAGTCCTAATTTTCTGAAAATAGGTCGACATGACTGCCTTGCACTAAATCCTTCGATTATTCGCAACGCTTTCTTCTGCAATTTGAATATTGTATTGATATTACCCTCGCTACCACCCCATAATATCACACCATAACGAACCTGGGACATAAAATACCCATGACAGACCGCTAAAGCTGGGTTTTTTTTCGAAACATTTCTTGAAGTTTTCAAAGCAAAACCGCATGGGATAACTTTTTCCTAAGGCTTTTAATTTCATTGTCCCACTTCAAATTGGACTGCAGCTCCCAAAAACTTAGTTCCCATTCTCGAATGGCATTCCACACCAGAATCTAGCATTTACGTTTGATTGTATTCATTGTTCATTGTTGAAAATTTAATAAAATTATTCTTTTGACATTCAGCTTCAGTTTGTTGCTATTGTTACGGGTTCTATGTCTAAAATAACGCTGGCAACACTTAAATTTATCACTCGCACTTTATTTACACAAATAATCACAACACTCACTGTTCAGTAATGTCTTACAGAAAAATAATAAATTGAAAACAGATAACACGATATTGTTCAACTGAATAATGAGTTTTCAATAAACTGTACAAAAATCAATCACTAAAAGTTAAAAGGCCGATCTAATATTAATTAAACTGTCCAATAATATTCAAAAAGAATTGTCGAAAAAGAACACTTAACTTACGTAGCACTAGTCCGTAATACAACAAACACTATACAGTAGCTCACTGGTATGAATTTAACAGGAAAAATAATTATCTCAGAGAAAGAATTACTACGATATATATACACAATATAGACACGTATATATAGAACTGACACAACTTGTTTATCACGACTTCGAACAAGACTGAACTAATTTACACAAATGCGTTTGCCTTAAATAGGTTTTTCAACAATCGCGCAATTTCTACATTTTTCTATCATCTTCTGAATAAATAAATAAAGGCAACTAGCACCTTCCACAATATTCGATAACATTCCCTTAATGTCTACTCAAACAACTAGAACATTCTTCAAATTACCAAGTAAACACATAAAAGTGTCAAAACCTGAGTAATTAATGGCTTAAAAGTAAACATTTACATAGCAGATAACACCGAGAACCACTGTCCGTCTTTCTCTCTATTAACTCCAATTCAGACTCGCTACACTATGAAACCAATCAGTAAGCTGTTTTTAAATTTCTTGAGTTTTCAGATCTGGAGTCAGATTTGTCAGGTTGCACCTGAAGAAATGCTGTTATTCTAATGCGTTGCAGGAGTTCTAATTTTCCAGAATCAATTGTAGAATAATAATAGTTGTTATCATTACTGGAATCGAACTAGATTCGATAATTACTAACAAACAACTACAAAGTAAACTAGACAAACAATTAACAAAAATGAAACGAATTCCACGAGTCAAATCAGATTAGTTACTAGACGAGAGTTGAGTTGACATTGATCAATTCGCCATAACTTCAAGATCCAGATAATATTTTGTCAAAGATTTATTTTTTATGAGTTTTTAATAAAAATTATGATTGATAATGATTGAGCTTTTATCACTTCGCGATGATACATACGTGCTATCAAGTGCTAAATAAATCTTGAAACTCAGTTACCGTGGATGAGCTAACAAATAAATGAAGGTCGTTCGATAAATCAATGGTCGGAAAACAAAGTTTGAAATTTCGAATGGAGCCGATGGAAAAGTAATGTGAATTCGAATGGATTTTGCTGATATCAGCTCACTTCGAATGGATTCCAGCGATTGGCGGATTGCTCATCACTCTCAAACAACAATACAATCTAAATTATCACTTGTCATTCGCAGGAAATTTCATTACTGCCTCCAGAAGATAATCAGTTTTGTGTACGTGCTTACTGTTTAAAGCACCAGCATCAGTACATCGGTAACAACTTCTGTCTATGGAATTGCAAAAGTAATGCAAACCCCTCTTGCACACCTGAATAGCTTGGATGAGGTTTTATTTAATTCATTTAGAATGAATGGACCTGGGAAAAAATAGTGTCAAAGTCGTGCTAGGTTACAACAGCTATATTAACAGCTATATCCACATTTACAGAGTACAGAGATTGGAGAAATTTATACAGAAATTACTATTTAGATTGATTACATTCTGTATCTCAGCCGAATTTGTGAATTAGGGCTGTGAAATTATTATTGGTATAATACGCGACAATTTTTTAGAAATTTTGTGGAATAGGGCAGTAGATTCACAATTTTATTATATATATAAAGATTTCTGAATAGGTAACCGAGTAGGACAGGATTATATCAATGACGAAAACAAGTTTCATCAGTTTAGTATTTTAAGCGAGAGGCTCATTATTGCTTCTAAACTTTAGAGTAGACAGGGAGAAGGGCAGTGATATTTGTTCTTCATGTTATAGCAGAGAAATAGAAGACACCTGTCATTTTATTGGACTAATGCTCTAAACTAAATCTAAACTGCAAAATCTAAAACCGCTAATGAACTGCAAAAGTTTATAAACTGCAAGATTAACATAATGACATTAAGCTATAACAATCTTCTTTCTCTTCTGTACATATTTTTAAGTATTCAGGAAATCAATACAGTCGAAAAAAATATTGGTTGAATACCCTCACCTGTAATATATTATTAGTGGCATTCAATATTAAACCGTACAAAAACAAGATCAAAATGTCTGACAAGAAGCAAAAGAGAATCCAATCTTGCCCCTGCATAATTGTGAGTAGGCTACACAACGTACTTCAGTTCGTTCAACAGTTTTAACATTGCGGTAGGTTATGAACAACTTTCACTTTCAATGATGCTTCAAGTTCAATGCAATGTGGCCTTGCAAGAGAGCCCACGCCACAGGTAGCGAGTCTAGTTCCAGAAGCCACCACCATGACAATGACCGTAGAAATAAAATGCTTGTTGCTTCGTTGTTTGCCAGTGTTTGCCATTAATATAAATATCTATGGTGTTTGCAGTTTTGAGGTTAGTTTCAAGGGTTTCACGGAATCAGTTTGTTTTTATTTAAGCTACTGCCATATTGCCATATTTTGAAGTTTGAACAGTGTTTTCTTTAGTGCAATTCGAATAACGTTAACAATATTATTGTAATCGTGCTTGGATACGGTAATGAATTATTGGTAAAAGTACCGGTGTTATTTGTTTTGTTTTCGTTCGTTTGTTGATAATAATCCATTAACCTCAACAACATAACAAAATCCACATTATTGAGACAGGGGTTGGTACAGATATTGGCTATCGATTCTCTCATTCGATTATTTCGTAGGACTACATATGGAAGTGCAACCGAAACAGCCTCAAGAAAAATCTCGTATGAGTAATGAAAATAAATTACTTTGTTTAGTCCAAAATATTAGGAGCATGCGAGAAAACTTTAACTTATTCACTAGTGAGCTAGAAAAATACCCCGTGGAACTTATCTGCATAGTAATGACAGAGACGTGGATTTATGGTGGAAAAGTGGGGCAGTATTCAATTAATTGATGGATATCAATGCTTATGAATTGCAATGACAGCTACAGATCAGGTAGAGTTGCAGTTTACATTAAAAAATAATTTTGAAGCATCGGCTGATAAGATAGTGCTAGTTTCAGCTGATGTCTTCAAATTAAACTCTTGATTATTAACAATATGAAACTCACGCTTATCACATTATGCAGATTACATTCAATACCAATCGATATTTTCTTTGATGAGATTAAAAATACTCTAGACATGCTAAAGATAAAATTATTATATTCACAGGCGAAATCAACATTGATTTGCTCAATTCTGACACTAAAACCGATGAATATAGATACATTTAGTCAAGCTTTGGTTTTAATTTATTTGTTAACTAGCGGTTCACCCGTGCGTTGCAACGGTATTTTAGTTATAATAGTGCTACCTGGCGAATTCCCAAGAGCCTAGCACAAACCATACCTTCCTAAAATGTTAATTTGTGTTTGGATAAATTGAAATTAGATTTTTTTTCACCAATGAAATAATGGATGAAACATAAGCTGAGCTTTGATGATTCACCAGTCATATGTATGACTGCAATCAGTGGCGGTCCCAGGATTTCACCAAGAGAACAAATTTATAAATAAATAGAACCAATAACTGACGCAATGCGCAAAAAGAGAATTTCTTTCTTTGCGCACGTTTCTTCAGAACTCCAGAAAATTATAGAAAAATTCATGAGTGGAAAAACAGAAAGAGCCACAACCGCTTGGCTTGTGGAGATCAAAAAAGACATAGCAGAACTAAATTTAACTATTAAAGATATCAAAAATTCGCACATTAATTTACAGGGAAACAATTAAAAACAAAAAGAAAATTTTATCAAGAAAAAGAATTAAACTAAGGGAACAGGTTTGTTCAGATAAATTAAGAAAGGCAAGATCTGACAGACTGAAAAGGTATTAGGAAAGAAAGAAAATCGAAGTAAACAACCAAAGAGAGAGAACTAACCAGAGAGACTAAAGTGATTCTATGTGGTCATAAAATTACAAAAAATTAAACTTTCATGGTTAGAGGTTAATATAGAAAAACAGACTCTAAAACAATACTGACAGATTTAAAAACGAAAATATGTACGAGAGTAATTTTGGTAAGTACACCCATAATAATTGCGTTTGTAGAGGTTTTAAATAATAAGAAAGGTTATTAATAGTATACTTCCTCATTCAACTTCAGAGCAAAGCCTGGCTTTTTCTAGTATTAATGATATAGTTTTTTAGCTGATGAGATTTAAAAAATTTTTACTAATCTACTCGTAATATCAAAATTGACACTGTATTTCTATTTGAATTATGATTTCTCTCACTTATACTGGAGATACTGGAGGGATGCATTTCACTTCTAAAGAGAAGCTTCATCAACCTTCTGAAGTACTTGATGAGCAATCTAATATCAAAACTGACACTGTAGTTCTATTCAAATTATGATTTTACTCACTTAGGCTATACTTATCAAGTATTTTGTCGTGGAAAACATCACAAATTTTACTAAAATTACATAGATTACTACATCACATAGATGTATGATTTACAGCCTTCTTGGTAAATCGAATGATATTCAACAAATGAAACTGCGGAGTTTGGACAAAGTTCGTTCACTCTTGAAATACTTGACCTTGAAGTGCCAAGAGCAAGAAATAGTTTGTAATACATCTTTGGCACTTTAGCTTTAGATTCGAAGAATATAGTTTATTGACAAATTTACTCGAATAAAACAGATTAGTATTATTTTTCACATGAATATAATATGATTAAATGGTCTTTACTGTATTCTAGGAACTATTTGCAGCTTAAATAAAAGTGTGGGTCTGGTTGGTGAATATTTCTGCTCTACTGATCTCAATAAATGTTGATTTTGTTGATTTAAAATAATTTATCCTCAAAGTGAGAACTGATAAAGCAGATCATTCAATGAATATTGTTTATTAACTTTTTATGTGAAATTTAACGACTTGCAGTCAAATATTTGTTAAGAATAAGTATAATAACTCACTTAATCTGGCCGAGCGCTTTCGAATCTATGAGATCCATCTTCAGAGGCGTGGGTTCCTAGATCATCATGTCAGTTTTTTGGTTAGAAGTGTTGTGGTTTTTGTAAAATGTGATCAAAAAGTTTGTGAGATTTAAAATTTAGTTGTTCATTGAGAATGTTTTGTTTATTGTGTGTGGTGTGTTTGTATATTTCAAATTGTTCCAAGGTGTTGAGTTTGTGTCCTTTAGATTTTATATGTAGAATGTGTAGGTTGGTATTGGTGTCAGTAAAGGTGTGTCCAGTTTGAATGATATGGTCGGCGAAATTCGATTCAGCTTTTGATGTCAGGGCTTGAAAATGTTCCTTGTAACGTTGTTTGAATGTGCGGCCTGTTTGTCCTATGTAGAATTTGTTACAATCAGAGCAGTTCAGTTTGTAGATCCCTGGGAGATCGTATTTGTTTGTGTTCAGTGTGGTTTTGAGTGTAAGTGCATTTTTTATTTTGTTTTTTGTTCTGAATGAGATGGTGTGGCCGGCTTTTTTGAAGATTTTCGCTAGTCTGTTTGATTGTGGATTAATGTATGTCATTGTGATGTATTTTTTGTCAGTGGTGTTGGTGTTTTGTTTTTTGTTTCTTATTTTATGATTGAGTTTGTCAATTAGGTCGTGTTTGTAGCCGTTTTCTTTTGCTAGGTATTTTATTGTATTTAGTTCAGTGTGGTAATTGTCGGTGGATAGCGGTGTGTTGTTGAGTCTGTGTAGCATTGACCTGAATGCTGAGTGTTTGTGTTGTGTTGGATGATTGGAGATGCTGTGTATTAGGGTATCTGTCATTGTTGGTTTTCTGTAGATGTTGAAGCTGTGTTGTTGGTTTGTGTTCTTTGTAATTGAGAGGTGTGTAGGTTTGTTATATCGAAAGATGCAAGAGTGGAGTTGTGAGGAATTTGTGTGTCTTTTATTTTTGCGAAAATACAATAGACCTCTCAATTACAAAGAACACAAACCAACAACACAGCTTCAACATCTACAGAAAACCAACAATGACAGATACCCTAATACACAGCATCTCCAATCATCCAACACAACACAAACACTCAGCATTCAGGTCAATGCTACACAGACTCAACAACACACCGCTATCCACCGACAATTACCACACTGAACTAAATACAATAAAATACCTAGCAAAAGAAAACGGCTACAAACACGACCTAATTGACAAACTCAATCATAAAATAAGAAACAAAAAACAAAACACCAACACCACTGACAAAAAATACATCACAATGACATACATTAATCCACAATCAAACAGACTAGCGAAAATCTTCAAAAAAGCCGGCCACACCATCTCATTCAGAACAAAAAACAAAATAAAAAATGCACTTACACTCAAAACCACACTGAACACAAACAAATACGATTTCCCAGGGATCTACAAACTGAACTGCTCTGATTGTAACAAATTCTACATAGGACAAACAGGCCGCACATTCAAACAACGTTACAAGGAACATTTTCAAGCCCTGACATCAAAAGCTGAATCGAATTTCGCCGACCATATCATTCAAACTGGACACACCTTTACTGACACCAATACCAACCTACACATTCTACATATAAAATCTAAAGGACACAAACTCAACACCTTGGAACAATTTGAAATATACAAACACACCACACACAATAAACAAAACATTCTCAATGAACAACTAAATTTTAAATCTCACAAACTTTTTGATCACATTTTACAAAAATCACAACACTTCTAACCAAAAAACTGACATGATGATCTAGGAACCCACGCCTCTGAAGATGGATCTCATAGATTCGAAAGCGCTCGGCCAGATTAAGTGAGTTATTATACTTATTCTTAACAAATATTTGACTGCAAGTCGTTAAATTTCACATAAAAAGTTAATATTAACAACGCAGTTCGTCATGGAACAAGAAATCCAGGAATATTGTTTTCTCATTTCAATTTAAATTGTACCCGGAAAAGTTGTATAGCATTTGTCGCCCATCAAAGTAATTACAAAGTAGTATCTGCGTTCTGAGTGATGAAAGCTTGTAAATTGAAACAGTCGCATATTGATTTTGTCCGGTGAATAGCAATAGCAATAAACGACACCTCTCAACCCTCAACATTAGAACAGAACTCATTATGCACCTTAATGATTGGAAACGATGAGACAACATTACCCACCTTTATACCTAATATACTCACCAAAATTAATCACCTCATTGCCCACGCACCAGTTTCAATACTTATGTGGTCATAAAAGAAATGCATGTTCCCAAGTTCAAATGTTGTTTGAATCTCACATTCAAATAGGTACTTACAGTGTTACAGATTATTCATTTCTCATCGTAAATTTTAGGCCAATAATTTAATCCATTCGTTGGATTCCAGCATTTTATTTAAACATGGTTTCCAATTTTGCAAACTTCCAAATAATTTCCTGGTATAAAATAAATTCTTCTTCATTGTTTTTTTTGTTAGAAAAAACGGATTTGGAATCAACTAATCACTATCTTTTTCTTCATTCAATCACAAAAAAATTATAAGTTTCCAAAAAAAAACCATTGTCTGCGACAAACAATGGGTTATCATCAAAACTATATGACATTTGTCTTGATAAAGTATCCAGACAACAATGGGTTAGAATGGAGAATATTAGTGGATAATGGAACAAAGTAGATGTTTGATTATATTTCAGTGTTGTTCATGATATCGAATATATGGCTATTCATGATTGATGTATTGCAGAAGTTCTAGCATCATCCAACAAAGACTCGCTTGGGATGTATAAAAAAACTAAAATTGAATATATTCTATGAGCAGACTGAAGAATATGTTTATTGTCTGTGCGCGTTTGCATCTTGGTTTTCATGGTAAATGAGAAATGAGGATGTGACAACATGTAGCATACAGCCTTACTCATTCAATAAAGCAACATCAGTCGACTGGCACCGATCTGACCTATATGTTAAAAACGATATCTATTTGTAATAATATAACGCTGTTCTATAACATAATAATAATCAACTCATATTTTAAAATTTATGGATTTCTTTAAATTGAAACTAAACAAATTGAAACTATACCAAATCTATACGAAAGATCTATTATATAAAAT
This sequence comes from Conomelus anceps, assembly GCA_948455865.1. Taxonomy (NCBI): domain Eukaryota; kingdom Metazoa; phylum Arthropoda; class Insecta; order Hemiptera; family Delphacidae; genus Conomelus; species Conomelus anceps. The sequence continues at coordinate 93,956,842 of OX418216.1, forward strand.
GAAATTAGAAAAGTATAATGATTAAAGTAAAATTAGAACTACTATGTACTGTCCTATATACTTTTTTGGCGGAGGATGAGATGCAATAAATTTTTCTGGAAAGGAAAAATAACATCAAATTGCTCCGTAAATTAGGTACTTCTGTAGCCGCACGCATGCGTCAGCTTGGTTCCTCCAAATCCACAAAAAGGGGTGACAAAAATGTCCTGAACCTCCCACAAAATTTGCAGTGCCGTGCTACTCCAATCTGCAGAAGTCCAGGACGATATTCGACAATCCCTGTCGTTTTAACCTCTTTAAAAACGATAAAAGTGTATTTTGCTGAGCAAGGTGACCCAAATAGAAATACAAATAATGAATTTTATTAGAAACAAATTATATCAATGGATAATTTTTCTACAGAGACTGGCGATTTGATATTCTCTTTCAGATGAATAAAGGTTTTTGAAAGAATCTTTCCAGTTATATTTACTAGAGTTTATAATTTTCAAAATCCCCACGTAGAGTGTTTGATTGAGTGCCGTGTTGAATTAAAGATTTTAACATCGACGTTGGTTTGTGGTGAATTGACACTATTATATTATTTCGACGCACTTAAACACAAGAGTATGGCCATACTAAATAATTTCAGGATAACTCACGGTACAGGAACTCCTCAGTGGTTTGCAACTCTGGTTAGTCGCCCTCCTTTCGGAATAGATGGTTCACCATTGTTCAATTTCTCAAAGTTTTAAGATAAGACATCCAACGTAAATTTCACAAGAGTATACATTTTTAAATTAATAGGAACTTTAAGAAATTTCAATGAAAATAGACCGCGACTTTATAGATAAGTTTGTCTGCAGATCTTCTCGGCTCCAGGTCCAAGTAGCAAGTCATGAAAACGGAAAAACTTCCCCAAAATTCAGGAAGTAAATTAGGAAAGAGAGAGACAGAAAAATAATAGTGGAGAGAATAGAAAGAAAGAAGAGACAATGGTTCTCAGAATTATCTGCTATGTAAATGTCTACTTTTAAGCCATTAATTACTCTGCTTTGACACTTTTATGGTGTTTACTTGGTAATTAGTAGAATGTTCTAGTTGTTTGATTAGAAATTAATGGAGTCTTATCGAATATTGTGGAAAGTTCCAGTTTCCTTGATTTATTTATTTAGAATTTGACAGAAAATTCGAGAGATATCTCAATAATTATGAAATTTTATATAAATAGAGGAAGTCTCTTGTAAATGAGTTCAGTTGTCTTTGAAATTCGTCATGATAAACAAGTGTGAAAGTTAAGTAGTTCAGTTGGTGTTCTACGTTGATAAGTGGCAGTAGTGACAGTTCGCGTTAATACAGACAGTACAATCCCGTTGGCGCTATTGCAAACCATCTAAGGAACTTTTATTGTCTGTAGTGATAATTCTCTTGACAGTTAGGGAAGTGATAGCCGCGAGCAGTAGCAGGTATCTGTTCAATCAGATAGATAAGCTGCGTTCTCGTAGGTCCTGTTTGTAACGGTGACTGATTACATTGGCCAGCAAAAAAGACACCGTTTTTTCTGCTGAAAATCACTTCCCGGTGGTTCGGAACCCACTTAAAACTGTAGGTCCAACTCATAAATCACCATCATCCAACTCATTACCCACGCACAGATCTCAGACCTACGTGGGCTTCATCCTCAGAAAAAAAAAGTTCAATAGTGATACTTCTTTTACCTATTACTTGTGCTACGTAAGTTAATTGTTCTTCCTCGACGATTCTTTTCGAATATTATTGGACAGTTTATTGTACAGTTATTATTTAATATTAGATCCGCCTTTTGACATTTAGTGATTGATTTTCGTTCAGTTTATTGAAAACTCATTATCAGTTGAACAATATCGTTTTATCTGTTTCCGATTGCTTATTTTTGTATAAGAAATTACTGAACAGTGTGAGTTGTGTATTATTTGTGTTAATAAAAAGCGAGTGATAAATTTAAGTGTTGCCAGCGTTATTTTAGACCTAGAACCCGTAACAATAGATTGATTCACGTTTGACTTATGACCTATATGATGTATGAAATTTGGAATAGAAACAAAATAAAAGATGAAATAAACTCGTCAGTAGGTTATCACAGAATTTGAGCGGTTTTTTCACATTATTTAAAATTAATTAAAAATATTTCGGCTGTCTGAATTTCACCGGTTTGGAGATTATAAGACGACCATGCTGACATTTGAGGCTTAAAAATTTATTTACAATATTGAAGTGCTCGAAAAGTGTTTCAAATTGCATCTTAACCAAAATATTGAAGTGAAAAAATAATAGTGAAGTTCAATAATTAAATGAGAATTGTGTCAAATCTCAAATTCATGTCTGCACTAACCTACGAAGTGAAAGTGTTTACATTTCACATCAAATAAAATTCGTCGATCGGATTCCAAGTGAGTACAATTTTTTTTATGAAGCATGTAATTAGAATTAGGTCATAATCTTGACAATCATACTTATATTTATTTGATCACTAGCTGGCCCGACGCGCGTTGCTGCGTTCTCATAAAAAAATATTGATTTTATTATTTGACACCTCCCACTGAGGTTACATTTCAAATTTCAACCTTCTAGGACTATTAGGAAAGAAGTTAGTCGTAGGGCTCTTCCAGCTGATCAGAGAGGCCTCCTTCGTTGTTTTCTTACACAGTAAGACCTTACTCACCACCTCTCAATGAACATTTCAAATTTAGACCTTCCACGACTATTAGGGTAGAAGCTAGGTTTTTGATTTTATTATTCGCCACCTCCTACTGAGAATAAATTTCAAATTTCTAGCTGCATTGGTTAACAGATGTCATCAACCCGGCATAACTAAATTTCATCATATCCAGTCATATGTTTCCTACATACTGCAAGGCTCCGACTGCTGCACGGTATTCTACATGCAAAGTTTTTGCGTTCCAGACAACGTAAATAACGCCGCTAAGGGGCCTGCCATATGATTAAAAACTGTTGACTTCTATGAGCTGTTCCTTTAAGCTGTTTGGCCAGCAAATTCAGTAGGTTAGGTGAATGATGATTTGCAAAACACACAAACAGCTTGTCCATCGAAACAGCGTGTACAGCAGATCGAAAAATTTAAAGTTATTTTCCATATGATTAAAAGATCCCAGTAAGCTAGCTAGCCATGTACCCGTGCTTTGCATAGGCAAAACTTTAACCCCCTAAAAGCACCCCTAAAATTGCGAATTTTGAAAAATCCATTCTTATTGCACGGTGAAATCCTATAAGGATTGTTCATACGAAATTTCAAGTTCATAGGCCTAGTAGTTTTGGCTCTGCGTTGATGAGTGAGTCAGGGTATCATCCTTTTATAGATAGAGATGACCAATTCAGTGATTAGGTTGAAGTCTGGATGAATATGTCAATTTATGACTAATTATTACTGGCCATTGTTATTATTAAATTGAAGAACATTCCTCTCAAAATACAAAAATATTTGTGGTGAAAGCCTGAGCCATTTATTAAAATAATTAAGATGTTTTTTCTGATCTCGGTAATTTTTGAATTTCGTGCCCAAGTGACGTCATGCATAGCACAGCGCTGCTGTCTACTATGGACGCTCATTTTTTTAAATCTAGGTTTACAAATGTCAATATTGTAATCACTCTCTTGGGGGGTGGGACTAACACAAAATTGTTCCCTGACAGTACTTATAAAGGGTGGCGGAGATCAAATGACCTCATTTGAAAGACGGCTGGCTTGTGAATGACTGGTGGCGGAAGACAGTTCAGAGTCAGACTCTGTAGTCTGTATCAGGAAGTTTAGTTGCCATGGCCCACTGAAGTGTTCAACACAGATCGTTTGCAGTGGAGGCATTATTTTGTAATAATGCTTCTTTTGCGGCCACGCGTCAAGCTTTCCGGACACATCATTTTAACCTCGCTCCTTGTGCAACTCTTCCAAACAACCATTCAATTTCCAAGTGGGTTGAACATTTTTGTCTACATGGCAATGCTGTTCCAAACAACAGTTCAACTCGTGTTCTAACTGTGGTGACCCCTGTGAATTTGGATTGTGTCCGAGTGTCCGTGGAAGGAAACGTGCCCAAGCACTTGGTATTTGAAAAGCACTCGCCCGACCTCACCCCCTGCGAATTCTTCGTGTGGGGGTATTTGAAGTCAAAAGTGTATGTAGACAAACACGCACTATTCCACAATTAAAAGAAGCCGTATGATGTGAAATTGGGGCAATACCGGTTGAAATGCTTGGCTATGTGATGAGAACCTTTAAAGATCGTCTACAGGAATGTCTAACCACGGAACGACAGCATTTATCAGAAATTATTTTCCACAATTGATATTTCTTGCGCATTGGAATAAAACTTCCGTTCTTCATCTACAAATTGTGATTGTTTTCAATCGTTCATTTAAAGTTTTTTTTTTGTTTTCAAGACGTCATTTCAAATGTGGTCATTTGGTCTCCGCCACCCTACATTAAAAATAATCTATGTTGATGTGGTTCCATCCCACAAGTAAATTAAACTAAGAATTTGAAGTGGGAATAAACCCTCATACATTTGTATTTTACTTTGAATGTAACAACTACAAACATTCCAAAAGCACAATTGTATATCCTCCAATTGTAAGCTCCTCATTATAATGTGCCTGAGCCATTGGAATGTGTGTAGATGTTAAATATAAAATGTATGCTTGTTTATCCCCCCTTTAAAATAGTTTCTTAGTTTAATCTTAGTTTGATTTACTCGCTTAATTTACTTGAAAATGTTAAATTTGAAATGGGCGCTGATTGCTTATTCCCACATGACGTAGTTTCATCTTGGTTTAATTATTCATTCATGGAAAGAAAATTAAACCACATCAACATATATTTATTTATAATGGAATAATAAAGATGATACATAGCGTAAGAGATTTCAAATTGTATTTCTTTTGATGCAGGTGTTTCATTCTTGTAGATTAATTTATGCGTAAAAATTTACTATATTAATTTCATGTGAGAAAGCAAGCACCTGTATCATTGATGACAAATATTTGCTTACGGTTGAGCAAGCTCTACACATATCTACTCTGCTCACATGCGAGTTTATTACTTGCTCATGAGGTGCCTCGCTTACACTGATGGTGGGGGGGGGCGGCGCAAGGAATATTACGAGTATAGGAATGTAAGCTTTGCGCGAGTCTGACTAGCCAGTGCATAGGAAAATAAAAAGGGGTGCAAGATCCTGGTTAGGGAGGAGGGGGGGGGGGGTTTGGTGGGATTTGGAAAGATAGAGAAAGTAAAATGGGAAAAATAATCCGAACTGGGAATTGGAGAGCGTCAGTGAGCGTCAACTAGCGTCGCGACGCTCCTGGATTTAACGCGGCTTGACGTCGGGTGCCTGCCGCTAGGAAGCAGAAGCACACCAATAGGCTCCACATCATCCTAAACCCCCCCCCCTCGCCTAGCCGCTCGTATTCTCACCCGTTTTCTTTTTCATGCTTTCTTCCGTTCGACTAGAAATCTCATTTTCCAAATAACGTTTCTCACCCTCTACTCTTTTCCTCCAACCCCTCATCCACCTTTCAACTCAATGTTTCCGCTTCTAATCCTTCTCTCGCAACTGTTTTTATTTAAAAAGAAAGAAGAAAATAAAAGCGCGTCCCATCTATAAATAGAAAGAAATTGGTTGACTGGAAAGAAGTACAGCGGAGCGGAAGGGGAGAAGCTTGAAAATGTAGTAGCTTTTTGATTACCATCAGCACGGCAAATTCCGTTTACTCCGTTCTTCTTTTCTCGTAAAAACATTATTGTTTCCCCTTAGGCAAGGAGTGAATTATTATTTTTATTACTTATAAAAATAATTTCCATTAGTGCTCCTGTTTCTGTCCAGATCCAAATTCAATTATTGATACTTCTTTGTCAACTTCTCTCTACTCTTATCTTTTCTTGTTGTTTTCCTATCTTTTCGTTGAAATTTGATTATTTAATGGGATCTGCAAAATTGTTTAATGACATTCCTCTGCCCATGTGTTCGTAGTTCTAGTTGTTTTCAATTCCGTTCCTATTTTACTAAGTCAAATTCGATTATTTACTGGAAAGTCCAAAATTAATTATTGATATTATTTTTGTCAATATAGTCCCTTCTATCATTGTTTTAGTATTTTGTTGTTTTCATTCTACCCTGTCAAATTTGATTGCTTGATGGAAAGTTCACAATTAATTAATTATTGACGCTATATACTTCATGTTGTAAAACTATTCTTCTTTCTATTCTACTCGCTCAAACTGGATTATTGACAGGCAATCCAAAATTTATTATTGTCGTTCGTTTATTTTCCTGATTCATTCTTTTCTTTTGTTTAAATCTACTTTTCTTCTTATTCCACTAGGTTAAATTCGATTATTTAATATTATAAAGTTGAAAATCGTTTATTGACATTCCTTAGTCTTCATGCTTGTAGATTTTCTTGTTGTCTTATTCTTTTTCTATTTTATTCGTTGAATTAATGTGTCAAATTTGAACTTAACCAGGTCTCGCACACTTATGCAATTTTTTTCTGCATCAATTGTTAAGAGCTGCATTTTTTGCTACTGTGCTTGCTTGTAGCCTATAATGTATAGTATTTGCGTCCTCCATAACTTAAATTTTTTTAATTGATTGCATTATATTAGTGCAGATTTTAGAAATGACTGAATATTCCCATTTAATAAAATTTATAAAAATGACTATTGTTAACCTGTTCGTAACTCTTTGTAGTTGGTCCAAAGAGCCATATTGAAATCGTTCAATTCATATTCGTTCTCCTTACTCATTGCCTCCAACTGCAAAGCAAACTCATTACTCTTAAATCTGATGCTACGAATGTTATAATGTAACAAACCTATCTGCTCAACATAATTGGCTCCTCTCCTGGGCTTTTCCATATGGACATACTCCAAACACCTGAAATCATCACCACCAATCAACGCTGCTCCAAAAATACATGGTCTTTGCCTAAAAAAGCTCTTCTCTCTGTAGTTATAATGGTTGGTATTTCACTTATTTGTTCATTAGAAGATATTACCCTAATAGCGGTCAGACCCTTACAATTTCTCTTGCTGTTAAGAATCATCTCAGTCAGTAGGCTACAAACTTCACTTTTCCCACGTTTATTCAAATGTAATCCATGTCTTGTATGCTTATAAGGTTCAAACATCCATAAATCTAGTATTTTGACATCATACATATAAGTCAGCCTACAAATCACTCTATTCAATTTGGAAATCATTATATTCACGGAATCATCAGCATGCAAATCATACCTGTAGGGCAATGCTTCTCCATAAAATCCTCATTAACACTGTTTGTTCCAGCAATCATTATATTCCAGTCATTTCTAGTTTTAATGCTTTTATTTGAATCAAGCATTTTCTCAGAAAGTATTTCAAATGACGCTCCTGGGGCTAGGCATGCACTGCAAGTGAAATCCGATGGTAAGACCTGCCATAACATATCTCGAATACCTTTGCCATGGCTATCAGCCCAGATATGGATGTTAATTTTAGATTTATTCTCCCGTTTTTGCACTTCAACTGCAGGTTTTGCCACTTGCTGTTCATTAATGATATTTGGTAAATCCTTCACATTAGACCTATATAAATGATCTCTGAATACTAAAATTTCCTGAGTTAGTTCATCCACCATTGTCTGGAGAGAATAATTCAATTTCGCTGTATTTAGAAGTTGATGATTGCACTCATTTAGATCGTCTTTTAGCTCCACAATATCTCTTAGCAATTTTTTGTTATTGTTTTTGAAGTATTCTAGAGACCTGTAATGGGTTCCAATAAAACTTTTATGGTTAGAGAATCATCCTCTTGGGTCACTCCTGAAATGCATGAAACACCAGTAATTTGCTCCTCCTCCGTTTGAGTTCCAAAATCACCAGTAATTTGCTCCTCCTCTGTCTGAGTTCCAAAATCACCAGTAATTTTCTCCTCCTCCATTTGAGTTCCACAATCCACAACGGATCTCTCATAATTTATTGTATGTCTGTCTGCGATATCTTTCGAACGGAAAGTTTTAGACTTTCTCTTAGTCCAAGTTGAAATAATAATATTAGTTTTAGACTTTAATGGCCAAGTACTTGACTTAACGTGAAGTCTCAGTTTTAACTCGACCGCTTGGCATTGCAGCTATCCGTTTGTCTGTCTGTCTTTCTGTATGCTACACGTTTACGCCATACGCCTTGACCGATTGTCATGGAATTTTGCATAAAATTTTCTTTATCCCTAGACCGAGCGATGTAGGTACTGTATACGGTATTTTCAGAAGAAGCCTTCCATCTTTTTAAGGGGCCCAATTCACCGATTGTTGGTTATTGGAGTGTCTGATTTGGCGTGGGTGGTTTGAGATTAAAATTGAGACGATTTGAGAGGGACGTTTGATGCGACAAAAATTTGATAAACCAAACGGGGGGGGGGGGGGGGGGTGTCAAAAGTTTTAAAAATCTTTAATATTGAGATTTTTTCAAATTTATTTTTGTTTTTGTTGGGCATTTTGTTCTGAGTGAAATGGTACATACAACTTTTTGATAAATTGTTAATTTTTGGTTTTGGGGGGGTGTCAAAATTGTCTTTTTGAAAAACCGCATTTTTTGGATAATTTCCGTTTTTTTCGATTGGAAGTGGGAGATAACTCTATAAGAAGAAGGTTGACACTGAACTGCTTTGTAAATATTTATGATGGGGGGGGGGGAATAAAAAAACTTAAATATTGAGATAATTGGGATATTCTTCTTATCATCAGGTAGAGTATTAAAGCTGTGGAGCTTCATTCGGAAAATTTGTAAAAATATCCTCTTTAGAGCTAAGGATGAAAATCTAAATTCCACTGGAAAATGGTGGGAGGGTAGACACATTTTGAACTCAATAATTGTTTGAATACTTTTTTCTTTTCATGATTGGAGGTTAATTTTAAGAGTTGCTTAAAATGCAGAGTAACTCTTTATCTAGGGTGCATAAAAAATTAGAGACTTTTCAAATATTGATTTTTGCACTTTGTGTTATCAATGAAAGATTAAATAATGAAAATTGAGTCGAAAATACTCTTTGAAATATCTCTTTTTGAGTGAGGAGTATTAGGTGAGTGAGCTCTACTGTTTACAGAACTAGTATAAAAGTAAAGAATTTAGCCAAGAGTGCTTGCACAGTGCAGCATAAATACTCGATGATAATTAATCACAAATTCACCATCACGAAATCAAACGAGTGCTGTGGAATGATGGTAATCAATCTGTCACGTGTGGTATTCCATATATGCTGTGTCTCCTGTAAAGGATCTATTCTAAAGGCAACTTATCTTGGGAAAGGAGTGCCAAGGGGCTTGCACAGTCGAACATCAATATTCGCTGATAATTATCACCACGAAATCATTCACATGCTGTAGAATGGTGTTGAACAGATTGAATACTACTCTGCAAAGCATTTGATTTTACAAGTGATTCCATCGATTATTATTAATGCTCCAATGTGCAAGCACTTGTTTCTATAAAGCCACATTGAGATTGAGGCTTTCATAGTAAGTCAGTGGAGATATGAAAAGTTTTAACTGAATGTTTTCAATGAGTTAAGGAATCAAGGTAACATTATAAAAAAAGGGGCTAACAATCTTTTCCCAAGAAAAGTTTCCTTGACAACAGATTCTTTGCACAGGCAGATTATTGCTCCAGAAATAAGGTTATTGTGAAGAGTTATTATTTATTATCAGTTCTATAAATTGCAAGCGTTCTCGCAGATGTACAACACAATAATAATGCTGCTATATTTTCCAAGAGAATCATCAGTCAGCTTGTTTGGTTTGGTTGGGACTGAGAAGGAGCAAAATGACTGAATATCGCCAAGGAAGAGAGAAGTTGAATCTTTGGAAATTTGAAAGCTGCGGTCTCGAAAACAAATTATTCGTTTGATAGAATTGCCGTTGCCAGGTCTCCTGTTCATTTATGTTTATCTTTCTTATTGCCAGAGCGTTTGTCACGTCTCGATTAAGTTGGTAGTAATTGAGGGAACCATCGCTGAAACTTTCCTGAGCGCGTGATAGAAGTACAAAATCTTCTGCTTCCAAGAAATAAATAATACTGAGTTCTGTGGCAGTTGAATTTACCTTCATCAATCGAATCCCTGAAATAATTACTTGCTACAATCTTTCTTCCCGATAAGAGCATTCCTAACTTTCACGTGATTTATTTTCAAACAGAATTTAGAATTTCTACTCTTGTGGAGTAACGCAATTGTAACAAAACTGCAAGAATAATAGTTCAAACCTAAATTGGATAGGAACAGTGGGGTGATTGAAAAAAAAATCAATAATACATAATATACTTGAATTTAAAGATAAATGAGACCAATTAAATTATATCGGAGTCATTTAATTTTGATGTCCTGTTATCATAGTAATTGTATGATTTTGTGTCGTGTTGTTGGGAATGCTTGTCCATTATTTCGAAGTGAAAAAGTATCAGCTTTCAGGGGACAACAAGTGTTGGAGAAAACTAGAAGGGTGCCCTACTGCGTGAACAGTGTCATGTTAATTTAATGTTTCTTTGGTTCAAGATTAGGTTTGATAAGATAAGATAAGATAAGATATGTTAGGTTAGGTTAGGATAGTTTAGTAGAGATAAATAAGAGCATCAAATTGTAAAATTAAAAATAAATATAAAAATACATCAGCAGAGGATTTTAAAGACATTTGTTTTAAAAAAGGAGATCGCAAAAGCATGGTGTGTGTAAACTAGTCTTTGTAGTAGTGTATGTCTTTGTAGTATGTCTTTAGAAGTATTTAGTGTCTTTGTAGTATGTAGTGTATGTCTTTCAAAGCATAGTCTTTGTACTATGGTGAGAGTCACAGAGATAAAATAAATTTTGGAATTGGAGCTTAAAGAGACAATTTTGTGACCTAAGAGTGAAAGAAGATAAGTTAGTTCGAAGTTACTGACAATTGAACAAACTGACAAATTTACTTAAACAGAATTTACTAATTTCGAATTCCTTTTATTGCTATCAGTTTATACTGAAGACTTCCGCAATGGCGGATATTGACAACAGTATCAGCTATTAAATTGCTATCAGTATCAGCTATTATATTGACATCAGCTATTAAATACTGTTGTCAATATCCGCCATTGAGGAAGTCTTCAGTATAAACTGATAGCAATAAAAGGAATTCGAAATTAATAAATTCTGTGAAAGAAGATGTCTGAAATCACTGAAAAGGTGCTTTAAGAGATTATTTTCCAAAAATTTCCGAAGGAGTTTTTGAGATCCACCCCAGAACCGCTTTTGAATTTTTTTTCAAATTCGGTCCCCCAATCAGGTGGTACAAAAAAGGTAGAGAAAAATTATTTTCAGGTTGATCTGCTTTAATTTTCTTACTTAATTAATGAGGGTTTGGATCTGCCATTGGCAGTAATGAAAGAAATATATAAAGTTTTCTAAGACACATAACATGGGGTGAAATGTTGAAAGGGGAAGCCGCCTTTTAGATGAAATTAGTCTTAAGCTGTTTCCCTTCATAAAGTTGTTAAAGGACTCTTTCTTCTTCACCTTTACTGTAGACCTGTCACCTTTACTGTACCTAGAGTCTACAATCCCCCCTCACCGTAGCGGTAGGGCGGCTGATTGCTGCCATTCCCTAGGAAAAAGTGTAAATCTGTTTCTGTTGATGTCCCAATAATTCCAAGCCTAGATAGGGAATCGAATCTTAGACTGACAGCTGACATAATTGCAGTAGGGTACTTCAACTGCTGCACCAAGATAGCCCCAATGCAGATAAAGTGTACTGCAATGGATGAGATTATATTATTATTGGAATAATTTTATGATTTGCCAGAAGCCATATGCTCATCTCACGGTGACCTGCCTTCGTAGTAATTATATAGTAAATGTAGTTCATGTGCAATTACCTATCTTTATATTAATTCATTGTACAATGTACATCTCAATGATCTGCATCTCGATATACACATCTCATCTGCATCTTGATATCAGATATAGTCCTCATTATCTTGTTTAATATAGTCAACCGTTAAAGCGTCTGAATTCCATTAGCGCTGCTTATCAACTTATGGGTTAATTTGATGTACTTGATACCTATTGACACATCAAATTAGTCATTGTTCATGGAGCCTGGATGGCGTATTTTCTTCTTTGAGTGTGGGTGGCAAATCTATTCATTTAATACACTCTTGTTCTATCAGTAAAATGTTCTATAGCTTCTGGAACACTTGAAGAGGATATGGTTATTTGTGAATGGATAAAAGATGTTGGAGAATTTATATTAAAATTTATTCATACATAATATAAATAATAAAAATAAATCGAAATTTGTAAACATTACCGGTATCTTATTAAACATCATAAAATATTAAAACGCCAATAAAATATCAATGTACGCAAAAAAATTGAAATTACTAATTAATTCCGCAAGATATGATTGACCGAACGATGGGAGGTCTCTGTTTCAAGTCGAACGTTTGGAATTTGTCTGCCTGTTTGTAACGCAGCTAATCGCGTGCACCAAATTCAATGAAATTTTGCATAGATCTTCCTTTTTAAGGAATGCCCAGCAATGTAAGGCTTTTTCAAAAAACGCCCCCCATCTTTTTTAGGGAGCCCAATTTACCCCAGATAAGGTGTAAGGTGTCTGATTTTGGTGCGAATGTTTTTGAATTTAAATTAAGATGATTTGAGAGGGGGTTTAATCCTTGACAAATATTCGATAAACCCATTAGAAAGGGGGTTCAAAATCTTGAAAATCTTCAATTTTGAGATTTTTCAAATTTTTTTTGTTTTGGTAGGGCGTTTTCAACTGAGTGGAATGGTACATACTAAACTTTAAATAAATAAATAATTTGAGAGCGGGTTAAGAAAAATTTCTTCAGAAAAAAAACGTAATTTGTTGAGAATAATTTTGATTTTTTCGATTGGAAGTTTTTATAATAAGAAATAATAATAAATTTGACACTTAACTACTTTTTGAATATTGGAGGGTGAGGGTGAGAAAATTAACAAAATCAAATATTTAGATAATTGGGAAACTTTTTCTCAATAGATAGAGCATAAAAATAATACTCAGGACAATTCCATTAAAGAAATTACAAAAATAATCCTCTTTGAAGCTAGGAGCGGGAATTTGGATTTTTTACGAAAATAAGGGGTAAAGAATTTTTTACTTTTTTGTTAATGGATAATTTATTCTTTTTATGATTTCAGGTTAATATTATTAAGAGCTGATATTTATTTTGAAATTCTGTTAAACTTGTGAAATGTATCGAATAAAGAATTTTGATTTGATTTTGAATTTATCGTATTCACTAAATAATATATATCGCTCATTATAATGCAATGTATATTATATCTATTTTTTTCAAAATTGAGGAGTGAGGAGCTCACTGTGCGCGGTGTCAGGGTGGTCGTGACGTTCGTCATCATAACCTCATTGCCCAAGATTCAGACTTGAAGTGGGAAAAGGAAAGGAGAAGAGACAAGTAAAAAATATAAAATTAGATTAAGGTATTGTGCCAATATTGACAAGACTATTGACAAGATCATGTTTTGATAGATTTTTTATCTATTTATTTTCTCTCACACCTTTATCCATAAATCTTTTTGTTATTGTTTCAAATATGAAACAGATGGAAGAAATGGATTATGTATTGAGGTTGTTGTCCAGTGCAGGTCAAGGCAGAAGGCAAAGGTTGTCTCGCTGCGCATCGTTTGACGTTGAACGCTAATCCTGGGAGACATTGCAGCGAGCCTTGCAGCGTTGCCGGATATTGAATATCCCAAGGGTAGGCTACCTACATACTAAGCTTCATAATCACCGCGTAGCTGTGCAAAATGTTGTCTGTCTCAAGCTAAAACGACCGATGGCCCAGCATTGTCCGAGGCAGAATAATCCATTGTTGTTTATCTTACCTTTATGGATGTTGTCAACATCAGTCAACTTCTTACTAAGTTTACTTCATGAATCCACAGCATTTCCTCTCTGAAGTGTTAGGAGAGTGCGTTTAATATAACTTCTCAAGAATATCCAATCAATGTAATAGTACTGCATAGTTTACCGTAGCAGAAGAAGGAGGGGGTCTTCAAAAATTAAAGACTATATATTATAGCTTTTTGGTACTCCCCCGGGAAGTTATTGAAAAATAATGTCTCTAAAACCACATCTTGATCGATTTTAGACAGGAATTTGTTCATTCTAACATTATTTCAACCCAAATTGTGTGTCAAAGTGATTTTCATCTAGTTTTGCATCACTGTCAATGAGAGGGAGGTACGAACTCTCGTGCTAAAACTTATTCTTCAAGTAGCCAAACTTCAAAGCCTACTTCAAAATATTTTCACTTTGCTATTTTTGATCTCCCACCTCACCTGATTGAGGTACCGAACAGTACCGTACTTAAAAATGTAATAAAATACATCAGAAACAAATTCTGAACCTCTCTGCTCATCAGTCCACTCCCACCTTCACACAGTCTGGCTGGACAGGTGAATCTGTATACTATCTAGCACACCTCTGAGCTACTTCCTGCGTCCAGCCATCATTCAACAGAGATGTTTGGAAAACACCACAATAATTGATGTAGCCTTTTTTTGTATCTGAGATGAATACAATTTAATTCCCCTTAAGCCACAATAAGGCGATAAAAAACATATTTTATGAGTTTATATAAAAATTTATGTAATACTTTAGGAGCTTATGAAAAATTTGGCGCCGACTTCTAAAGGTTGGTTGTATTGAATTTTAAATTTTCTTAGTTTATAGTGAATGCTTTATTTTAAACTTTTTTAGTACGTGAGAATTTAGTTTTTATAAAAGTCAGTTTCTTTTTTTGTTTTAATTTTTTTCATTTTAAGATTTTTAGTTGAATATTTAAATTTTGAAAACATGAGAATTTTCTTATACATTATGAAATATTCAGCAAATTAACATAACTTATAATGTAACTAAAAATGTAACTTTTAGAAAAGTTAATGAACTGAGTAAAATTCTTCAACTCTTTATTAAATGTAGAATATTATATTCAGGAAAAATTATAATAATTATTATAACAGCGAAAAGCTTTATAAAAGTGATATGGCCTTTGTTCTTTTTCGCCGTTTAATTCTGTCCCTTTTAAAGTATGCCTACACTGAAATGATAACTTTAACAAAAAATTAATTATTTTTCGAAATTAACGGTCTCCAAAACATTTTTCACCCCAACCCACGATTGAACCTACACAAATTTATTTCTACGAATTTATAACAATAACTAAATTATTTACAAGATTCATATAAACAGAAATATAATATTTTTCTTATTCTTAATTTGAATTGCCACGTTGACCTTACTATAGTCAACCTGATTGGCAAAAATGGGACATTATAGGTCTGTTTCACACATAACCAGCTTTGGATAACCGATTTCGTTTACCCAGCATAATTACATTGCATCATATTATGGTTTAAAAAATTGTGTTAGTGTTAAGCGCTTCATATCATTCAACGATCGGCCCGGCAAACGACACCGATTGTCCGACTGCCGGTTATGTGTGAAACTATCCCATTCAATCTAAGACATCAATTCAAATGAAGACATCGATGAATGCTCCTTTTTGCTTGATATTGGACTAAGTATTGGGTCGATCCTTGCAAAACTAGGATGGGACCTCCGCTGAATGATACTCTTTAATTAAAAAAAATCATCGTAATTGTGTCAATAGTGTTCAAGTAATTGATGTACGAACATAAATAGAAAACATATCGAATTGAGAACCTCCTCCTTTTTTGAAGTCGATTAAAAGTTGAAAACCATTTTTAGAATTACAGTATATGGTTGTGCAACGGTTGCTTATTTATTCATTCATTTATTAGACAAAACTCGATCACGTAAAGATACAACAGGCCTAGTCCACTGCTTTCTTTACACATTAATTTTTGAATGAAAAATCCAAATTTCAGATTGTGTATTGGATGATATTTTGCAGATCTGATCTTGTGTTTCTTGAAGTGTGCTAGTTTCAGTTTTAAATGCAGTTTCACTTCCATCAGTATTAAAAGAAAAATGTATTTTCCTCGGAAACTATAAGATTATGGAACTTGATGAGTATTGTCTATGGAAAACTATCAAATTATTGATCTTTAGTAAAACACGAAATTGTGTTTAAAATTGATTTATTAGAAATTAGAATAGAATAGTATTCAGAATAAAACTATTAAAATTCAACATCAGTGTCTCAATGCTACACCGCTTACTTCACTTTGTATACCTACTGTACTCATTGTAATACTTTAATTTATTATTCAAGCAATACCTTTAAAACTGGTTGGCATATCCAAACCTAAAATATAATTATTATGAGTAGTTCAATGGCAAATGCTTAATTAAATCGTGGGCTACCTGGTCCTTTTGTTGTGCTTGGTGATCAAGCAACAACTTGAAAAATGTTTCGTAACAGGCGACCTTTCCTCCCCTTTCTTGAAACTTTACAGGTACGGACAACAAAAGGAAAAGCGAGTATTCCACCGCAAGTTTTCTTGCTTTGTTTGTGGATGAAATAATTCCTTCCTTCTTTTGGCGGGCCATCTATTCATTTATTCATGGCAGTCGGATATTCATTTCCTCACCTTTTGAAAAATAGAACAGAATTCTTTGACGAGAGTTGTAACAAGGCTTGAGCGGTTTTCGGGAGTGTCGAGAAAAAAGTCGGAGAGTTTAATTTGCATGGGTTATTAGGTCTGGAGCAGGCGGACGGACACGCTCAGGCATGCTAGGTAATAAGCTGGTGGTGAGTACCCCTGCTGCTCCCCTGCACCCGTTCGCCATCGCCTGGACCCCCTCTTCGACCCTTAGGCCCCTGCTTTGCTGACGAAAGCTATGCAAGCAATGTAGGTCGGCAATACAATCTGGTCCAAAATCCTCCCCCTTCTGAAACTGCCTCGCGGTACAGCTGGCTTCATTTAATTCATTCTCATTCTCTCTCTCTCTCTCATCCCTAATTCTTCTTCTTCTTCTTCTTCATCATCGTCATCCCAACCACCGGTACTACTCAAGTTAATGACTACAGATTTCAATACAATCTTTCTTTGTTAAGCATTCTAACTCCAAGTTCAGTGAACAATCTGAACAACAATTTTTGAGGTATTGTTGAATTATTCAGTCTGGCCAACAATGTTTATCTTCACAGAACAACTCGTGAGTCAACTCAAGTTTCCTCCAAGCTTTCAAGTTTAAAAACTGTGAGGTTTGTTACAATTAATATTATAGAAGTACTAGGTTGTTCAATAATATAATTTGTATATTGTGCACGTAACTTGTGCACTTGTACATTCGTTCTTCCCGCAGTATAACATAATATTGTAGCCTATTGTGTGAAACTTCGATTTTTCTGTGATTGAATACAAAGTTACGCAAAAATATATAATCGAAATCCTGAAATTCCAACATGATAATGTTAACTTACTAGCTTGAATAAGCGATTACATAATATTACACTAATACTTTAACGTGAAATTGTATGATTTTTTATTGATAATTGTTAAAATAAACTGAAAGTTATTGCAATTATTACAAACAAATAAAACCAATTTTAATACAAAAAAGAAACCGACTTCAGTGAAATGATACTCAAACATTAAATACTCACGTACTAAAAAGTTTAAAATAATGTATGCTAATTTGATAAATATTTCATAATGTAGGCTTTAAGAAATTTCTCATGTTTTCAAAATTTGAAAATTCAACTAAAAAGCTTAAAATAAAACATATTTTAAAACAAAAAAAGAAACCGACTTCAGTGAAATGATAAAATACTCAAGTACTAAAAAGTTTAAAATAAAGTATTTACTTTAAACTGAGAAAATTTTTAATTTCATACAAGTAATCTTTTGAAGTCGGCGCCAAATTTCCCATAAACTTCTAAAATATAACAGAATTACTCTGTGATGTCTTCCATGACGAAATAATTGAACAATCTAATATCAAAACTGACACTGTATTTCAGTAAAAGTTAGTATAAATCACATATTTAATTGAAATACAGTGTTAGTTTTGATATTAGATAGAATTTCTCATCAATCACTTCCTGGTGGTTCGGAACCCACCTAAAACTGTAGGTCCAACTCATCAATCTCCATCATCCAATTCATTACCCACGCAAAGGTCTCAGACCTATGTGGGCTTTATCCTCAAAGAAATTACAGTGTTAGTTTTGATGTTAGATAGAATTTCTTATCAACTTCATAAAATATTTGGCGCCGACTTCAAAAGACTACTTGTATGAAATTAAAAATTTTCTCAGTTTAAAGTAAATACTTAATTTTAAACTTTTTAGTACGTGAGTATTTTATCATTTCACTGAAGTCGGTTTCTTTTTTTGTTTTAAAATATGTTTTATTGTTTAATATTGGGCTAAGTATTGGGCCGATCCTTGCGAAACTTGGATGGGACCACCGCTGAGCGATGCTCTTTCATTAAAAAAAATTCATCGAAATCGGTTCAATATTGTTCGAATGATTGATGTACAAACATAAAATAAAACATATTTTAAAACAAAAAAAGAAACCGACTTCAGTGAAATGATTAAATACTCACGTACTAAAAAGTTTAAAATAAAGTATTTACTTTAAACTGAGAAAATTTTAAATTTCATACAAGTAATCTTTTGAAGTCGGCGCCAAATATTTTATGTAGTTGATAAGAAATTCTATCTAATATCAAAACTAACAATGTATTTTTTTGGAGGATGAAGCCCACATAGGTCTGAGACCTTTGCATGGGTAATGAATTGGATGATGGAGATTGTTGAGTTGGACCTACAGTTTTAGGTGGGTTCCGAACCACCGGGAAGTGATTGATAAGAGATTCTATCTAATATCAAAACTAACACTGTATTCCAATTAAATATGTGATTTACACTCACTTTCACTGAAATACATAGTAATTGATAAGAAATTCAATCTAATATCAAAACTAACACTGTATTTCAATTAAATGTGATTTACACTCACTTTTACTGAAATACAGTGTCAGTTTTGATATTAGATTGTTCAATTATTTCGTCATGGAAAACATCACAGAGTAATTCTGTTATATTTTAGAAGTTTATGGGAAACTTGGCGCCGACTTCAAAAGATTACTTGTATGAAATTTAAAATTTTCTCAGTTTAAAGTAAATACTTTATTTTAAACTTTTTAGTACGTGAGTATTTAATCATTTCACTGAAGTCGGTTTCTTTTTTTGTTTTAAAATATGTTTTATTTTAAGCTTTTTAGTTGAATTTTCAAACTTTGAAAACATGAGAAATTTCTTAAAGCCTACATTATGAAATATTTATCGAATTAGGAAGCCAATAATTAATTTATAACATGGAAAGTTAAGTAACTAAAAATCCACTTATAAGAAAAGATAAACTAAGGAAAATTCTACAACGTTTTATTTAATGTGGAATATTGTATTTCGGAAAATTATAATAGCGAAAGTCTTCTTAAAAGTGAAATGGCTTTTGATTCATTTTGATGTGGTCCCTTTCAGAATATACCTACACTGAAATAGTAGGCCTATATTACGTTACAAGTGTGGAAAATATTGTGCTTACTGAAAATATGATAAGTAAACGCAGGAGATGAAGTTGAGTGCGGTATATCATACGAGTATGGTAAACATCTTCCCGGATGAGTTATGTACAATATTTTTTGTGATATTAGTCATATATATTTTTTTAATATAAAAAACATAAACTTTGAGCTAGTACAAAAGGATCATTAAACATAACCTCAAAATAGCCTATTGTACACACATGTACGATAATGGCGAATAAATATTCTTAATATATCACAGCAGGGAAACTAAAAATACTTCTGAGATCAGCTGTTTTTCCAAATTCTCCAACTTATGATTGAAACTAAATAACCTTATTCCTATGACTCAATATGAATCAACTATTCCTATGAATCAACTAAATTATTTACAATTTTCATATGAACATATGGACAGAAATATTATATTCTTCTTATTCTCGATTCAAATTAAGTTCACGTGATTGGTCAAAACGGGACATTACAGGCTTGTTTCACACTAAACCAGCTTTGGGTAACCGATGTCGTTTACCCGGCATAATTGCATAGCATCATATGATTTCGAAAATCGTCTAGATGTAAAGCGCTCCATATGATACAATGATTTGCCTGGTAAACGACACCGGTTATCCGATTGGCGGATAACTATAGGATGTGTGGAACTATCCTATTCAAACTTGATTGAAATGAAGACATCGAAGAATGCTCCTTTTTGTTTAATATTGGGCTAAGTATTGGGCCGATCCTTGCGAAACTTGGATGGGACCACCGCTGAGCGATGCTCTTTCATTTAAAAAAAAATTCATCGAAATCGGTTTGATATTGTTCAAATGATTGATGTACAAACATAAAAAAAAAAAAAACAGGTCGAATATAGTAACCTTGTTGTTTTTGGAAGTCGGTTAAAAAAGAGGTCGAATATAGAACCTTGTTCTTTTTGGAAGTCGGTTAAAAAGGGATTTAATTTACTCATGTTGGAATATAAAACATGACTTTTATATTCAGTAATCAAAATTTGATCAAACATGTCCATTACCTGTCCATTACATGTCCAAACATATTCGACAGCTTACCCTGAATAGGAATTGAATTGATTTTGTGAAGAAATACCCGTACTGCACTCATTTTTTCGAAACTTGCAACATATTGATGAAAAAACTAGAAATTCATCACGTAACGTAGCGTAATTATAATTCGTAACATAATATAAGTTTTAAGATGTTGAGATGAATTTTTTATCTTAGTTTACGGCTCAAATTGAATGAAGAACAGGTAGGCTATTGAATCCTGCGCGATAACGTTCGCTTTAGAATAAATGATTGCTTTTTAAAACGCAAAAAATAACATTTGCAAATTTTGGAGCCAATTCAGGGTAAGCTGTCACATATGAAATGGGTTTGATCAGGTTTTGAGTATTGTATACTGAATATGAAAGTTGTAAATCTATTCCATTCCAACCCGAGTGAATTAAATCACTTTTTAGCTTGTAATAATTGAAAATCATTTCATACTGGCAATAATCCATGGTTAATCTATGAGTGGATGATTTTTCAAAGTGAAAACTCAATCCAAACTTTTCTCATCCACACCATTTATGATTTATAATGGCACCCACTTCTCTACTATTTGTGTTTGAAGTGTCCGGTTTGTGGAGATATAATCAATAATGTCGTAATTTAAAATTCTACTTTGCTATTATCTTTGTACTTCTATTCTGCTATGATTCTTTCTCTGGCCTATTGATCGCGTTGGTTTTTAGCACACCATAAATGTCAATCTATTTATTTTCAAAGTTTGATGCATTTTCTGACGAAAACTTATGAAAATATACTCACTATTGGACATTATCGTTGATACAGAATTTCAATTAGAAGAGGATTAAAATAAAAGATTATAAGGGGTTTACCATTGTTACAAGTGGAAACCAGAGTTAAGCCTAAAATCCATGTCTCTATGATGAACAAATCCAGTTTCCTACACCACGCTGTCATGGACACACGTGCTTTTTTCCCCCTGTAAAACCACCACTCTTGTCAGAATTCGATATCAGCTTTTCTGTATTTTGTTGATTGTGGTTCATGTTGTATGAGACGTACTTGCTATTGTGGCTTGGTCAATTTTCTGGCTCACGAGTCCATCAACGCTTTTTTGAATTCTGCATAGTGGAATAATTCTGCAAAGTATTCTGTAAAGAATGTGTTATAGTGATGAATTTATTTGAAATTTCAACTGTGACACATAAATCTTTAGCTTACACGTGAGCGTGTAACTTGAAATGAGTTGATAACAAGAGCATGTTACTGTGATGACTTATTGGAAATTTCAATGACAACTCATGAATCAATAGAACATTTAAATATTGTTGTCTTATTGGACTTATCAACTAGAGCTTTCAACTGTCTTACAGATTATAATTCGAATTATTTTCATTGCCATAGGACGGTCTAGCCTTCTTAGAAGTACCAAAAACCAGAAACCGTATAATTAAATACTAGTTAGGCCCTGTATGTAGCTTAGCTGTATTATTTATGACGTTCTTTCGAATATTATGTTCATGTTTCCATTATTGAATGTAATATAAGCATGTTTATTTTGTACAGAACTATGGTATAATTTGAAGCATAATCAAGGCTAAGAATCCTGTAAGGTGTAAGCTATAATCTCCTCTCTAGCATTGCTTTTCCGAATGCAAAGAAACTTGGATATTACAAATAATTAACTGATGTTCGATCAAGATAGAAGTGAGAACATGCTCCCAAAGGTTTGTGATGAGTAGATGCATGAATGGAGAGTTTGAGGAATCATTGAGCTTTGGAGAAATTGGCGTGGGTCAACTGGGGAAACAAACATCAACATCAACATGAACACGCAAGAGTGGAAATAAACTCTTTAGTCGGTCAGAGCAAAGACACAAACCACACACGAGCACGTTCCACGTCAGATTACAAAGCTCGAAATCCTATCGTACGACTGATATTGATACTCCTAGGAGATTTCCCATGAAATACGCCGCCGCGGCTGACGATTTCCACTACTTGTTTGCTGCCGACGGCAGTGGAAAACTTTTTCCAAGTCTCTCGTCAAACCAACCCGCTCTTCTGAACGCTTATGCCAATTTATTTACACAGAACCCTGCATCTTTATCCTTTCCATAGATATTTTCCTGGAAGACTGTGCTGGGAATAAATTTTGTGCGGAAGAAGAATAAGAATAAATAGACCTAATTCCTGCCCAAGTGTGATTACTACCACATGTAAACCATACCACAGTATGATAACTACCAGTTTGTAAATAGAATTGAAGTGAAATATAACTCCAAGTGATAATACATTTTCTTGATGATATTTTTATTCAATTCATTTTTCTGATGACGAAATACATTACAATAAATTAAATATACTTTATGGAAGTATAGATGGACTTTTTAAGTGTATTCCAGAAGCATTGTTTTAAAAGTTTGCTTACAACCATCTCACCTTCATTATATGAAAAATCGCGATACCATAGTTTCGGCAACCTGCAATGAGTAATAGGCGAAAGTCAAAGCTCAGTGTTACAATACATAAAACACATACAATATAGAAAATATAATTACTCGCCACAATTATATCGATATTGAGTATCGCCACATTTTAACCCTAAAACCAATCATGTCACATTAAAAAAAATTCTGTATTCAATACAGGGATTTGGATGTAGTCCACTTGTCAACTACGGTCTTAAAACTGCTGACTGGAACAACTGCAGCATGTTGAACAATTTTATTTGCTGGCAAAAAGTGGCTTGTGTAAGTTTTTTTAAACAAACATAAGGAAGTATTTAATTTTCCTATTCCTGTACTAAAATTATGAGTATCGAAATTGACAATATTTTTTTAACATATTATATTTAATTCTGGTAAATAAAAAGTGCATTCAGTGTCATAATATTTTGTTCACAAAAAGCTGATCTACATTAATCCGTAGCATCAATGTCACACATGATTTGTATTGCTTTTTTTTTGCAAAATGACATAAAAACTTAGAGAATTGTCAAATGACAAAATGTCCTTTCATGTGAAATTTCAAATAATAGTTCGTATTCAACATGCAATACATGAAACTGGTCTACCTTGATGAACTACGTAGAATGAGTCAACACTCGATAGGGTGCAATGTGTCATCCAAGAGTTTTGGCGGGAGTCGCAATAACCCACTAAAATTGATTGGCAATAAGTAAGAAATTTTTACAAATAATAAGATATCATAAATTGGTTAGCAAGGAGGTGTTCTGTAAGCAAAAGTAAGTATTGAAATGTGAATCTAGTCCATTTATTTAAATAAATCTTCTATTGGCTGTCACACAACAAGCTCATTGTGGGTAAGCCCCCCCCCCCCCAACCACACCTCACCCACTGTTTAATCATCATTGAGAGTTCACCATCAAATAAACGGTATAAAATGATTGTTCAACTTCCAAAACTTCAAATTCAACTTTAATAAGTAATAGATGGAATAGCTCTGAAATATCATTCATTCTTCCTGTGTCATAATGTGAAATACTATGCAGCTCCTTAATTTGGGAAGCCCATAACGCGCTTGCGGTTGGTTCTACAAAAAATGCATGCGATTATTATATAGAGAAGTTTGCCTGCTTTAACTTTAATTTAATTTCAAGATAACAAAAATCGATTTGAGTAATCTCTAGATTTATGAGCAAAAAAAAAAAATCCCCTCAACATGAGTCTTGAAATATCATTAATGTAGATCAGAAATAGCAGGGGTCCATGCACAACACCGTAATCTACCATGTCTGAGACACTGGTGACTCCACAAAGGGAAACAACCTGCCTCCTAGTTTCAAAGTACGATCTGAACCTAAACCAAGAAAGCGCTCTGTCTCTATCACCAATCAAATCTAGTTTATGGAGAAATCTTCCTCTGTCAATGGAATCAGAGGCCTTTGCCAAAACCAAAAAAATTAAAAGAGATTTTTTATCTGAACTCAAAGCTCTATATTTACCATGTCTTTATTTACCATGAACAGTGTATCATTTATATTATTGTTTGCTCTGAAGCCAAACTGTAAATTTGTTAGAATGTCATAATCCAAGTGAATGTGTGATTAATTGATCTTTTACTATTTTCTCCATAATCTTTGAAAAAATACCTAATAATGAAATAGGTCAATAGTTGAATTTGTTTCCATATCCATCACCTTTATATAGTGAAATTACTTTTGCCATTTTTAGAGCATTAGGAAAAATACCATTCATCACACTCAAGTTGAAAATGTGTAAGAGAAAGTGTTTCATAAAAAGGTTTAATATTGTTTTATGAAGTGTGTATGAATTCCATCATAATCAGGAGCTGATCCACCTCGCATAATACTAATACAGTGTAAACGATCCTCATTTGTAACAGATTGAAAAATCGAGGAGTTTTTGCAACTGAAGTCTTCATCTATCACTAGAGGCAAATCATTAGGTTTTATTTCTCTATTCAAGTTATAGCCTACTTGACAGAAATATGTGTTGAGTTCATTTGCAACTGGAACAGTCTTACACGAGTTTTCATCTATTAGGCTACACAAGTTGGGTCATTTATGCATTTCTCTACTGGGAATTCTTTATCTTTCTGAGCCCATCCTGAAAGTTCATTTAATGTATTCCAAAGTACTTTGCTGTCCTTCCCTGCGCTTGAAATTTTCTCTCTATAATACTCCTTTGATTGTTTTATTAAGGAGGTTCTTATAATTTTTGAAAAATGTAAGTAATGTTTCATCGCTTTTACGAATAGAAACCACAAGGGCTTTTGTGATCCAAGGTTTTAATTAAAAAAAATTGAAGATTGGCTATGCATTAGTTTTTTAGATTTATCGTGGACTTCCCTAATTATTTCATGAAACTTATCAACTAAACACCAGGGACTTGCATAGATAATATAGTTACTGATATACATGAAAGTAAACGATTTTCCAAAATTATTCAAACGTTGTTATCAGATCACTTAGCAATATTAATTGAAATTAAATTACCTGAAGGTGGGAAAAATAATGTGTATAATAGACAAAATACTAGACATTTAAGGAGATTAATTAACAGAGAAAGGATTATTTTGTACTGTAGAATGTTAGATGGAATTAATTGGATTAAAGTTTACTCACAGAAGGGAGTGGATAATAAATTCGACGAGTTTTTCAGATTGATAATGGGGGCTATTAATGAAGCTTTTCCATTATCTAAAGTTAAAGCAAATAAGAGTAAGTTTGATAAAGAATGGTATACGGATGAGTTACATAAAATTAAGGAGCAATGTGAAACTCTATATAGTATATCTAAAATAAACATTAATAGTCCATTGCATGAGCAACTGAAAACTAAATACAGAAACGCAGTAGTAGCATACAGAATGGCTTTAAAAAATGCTAAAATTATATACTACAAAAATATTATAGATGAATCTCATAATAAGAATAAGGAATTGTGGAAAATTGTGAATAATATTTCTAATAGGAGCTCTAAATGTGATAATTTATCAAATGAGATTAGTTCTGATGATTTTAATGATTTTTTCATTAATAACATTGATAGAGTCAGTAACAACGTACCTGTTAGTAATAATGATAGCTCATTCTACCTTAATAAATGTAATTCCCATTCTTCAAATTTCTCATTTCAGCATGTATCTGTAGAAACTATGTTTGCCAAAATATTCTCATTGAGTAATAGTAATTGTTTTGATATCTATGGTACAAATTCTACTATTTTGAAGTTATCTGCTTCTTATATCTGTGAAGTACTTACTCATATATTTCAAGAATCTATTGATAATAGCATTTATCCGAGTAAGCTAAAGAATGTGAAGGTAGTACCATTATTCAAAAAGGGGAGTATGAAAGACTTAAATAATTTCAGACCGATACATATTGTTCCAATTTTTTCCAAATTGTTTGAATCTCTGTTACACGAACAAATATCCAATTATTTTGAGTCAAGCAATATTTTCACCACTAGACAGTATGGCTTCAGACCCGGTAAAAGTACTTGTCATGCTGTTTCTTCACTTATTGATTCTGTTGTGTCTGATCTTAATCAGGGGTCATGTGTTGGATTTAGATCATTTGATATGACCAAAGCATTTGATACGGTGGAGCACAAATTACTCTGTAGAAAGCTAAATTATTATGGTATGGATGAATCCTCAGTCAACACTATAATGTCGTATTTGAGCAACAGAACACAATTTGTTTATAAAAGTGGCAATTTTTCAAAGGGTAGGCTTATAAAGTTTGGAGTACCACAAGGGTCAGCATTGGGACCCATACTTTTCAATATATATATTAATGATCTCCCTGCTTCTATTGACAGTGATTCCAATTCTGGATTCCTATTTGCTGATGACTTTGGTCTAAAAGTTAAGAGTAAATCTAAGGCTGGAGTTGAGAGTGCTCTTTCAGGTTATACAGCACTGTTGAAGGATTGGTGTTATGCGAATAATTTGACCCTGAATGAAGAAAAAATATGTGATCTTCACTTCTCATACAATAGAGATTCTTCTGGTGATGGTAATCCAAATACTATAAAATTTCTAGGTATTTGGATAGACAAGTACCTGAATTGGAACCATCATGTCGATTTTATAATTAAGAAGATATCAAAAGGCCTATTCCTCCTAAGACGGCTAAGGACATGTGTAGGAATTGATGTTCTTATTAAAGTGTATTATGCACAAATTCAGGGTTTACTATGCTATGGAGTCATTATCTGGGGTAATAACCCTAGAACCATTAAAATTCTTTTACTACAAAAAAAGATACTGAGGCTGTTATGCTGTACACCTTTCCGAGATAGCTGTAAACCTTTGTTTAGGAAATTAAGAGTGTTGACGTTTCCAGCTTTGTATGTTTATTGCTCCATTGTTTATGTCCATTGTAATATAAATAATTTTGATATGAATATTGACTGTCATGCTCATAATACTAGGAATAGAAGAAGCCTGAGAGTATATAGATATATACACACTTCTTCCCAAAAAAATTTTCCTTACATGGCAGTAAAATTATACAATTATATGCCGGTTAGAATCAAGGAACTGCCAATCAACTCATTAAAAAGTAGGATTAAGCATATTTTAATTAATGAGGCACTTTACCGAGTAAATGATTATTTCAAAATTGACTGGAAAATTTATGTGTAAAGAAAATGTACCTGAGTAGCCAAACTGAACAATGTCCTGGTCTATTTTTTGTTGTTTTTAGTGTATCTTAGTGTTTTATTATTTAGTGTTTATAAATCTCTATGTTTATCTTTAGTCTATATATCTGAGTATTTTATCAATGACGTTGTCGATAACATTTTTAGCATTATGTTTCATGACAATAAACAATTTATTTATTTATTTATTATTTATCAGTACTTATTTTCACATCAGCTTCTGACACTACTGAATTCTAATTCTGTTGTTGTAAGAAGTATTTCAAGCAGACTTTCACAGTTATAACTTCACTGGAAAATTGATAACTTGGAGAATTTTTTTAACATTTTTGAGTAGACTTACCCTTTCATAGATGAAAATTACTTTCAAGATTTATGTAAATAATAATTTTTAAAAGTTAACGATCACGAAAACATTTTTATAACACTGGCTGAGTATTTGGCTTACTTTGACAAAATTTAAATGAGGACGTTGATGACTTTGGGCTTGGTATTGCGCTAAGTATTGAGCCAATCCTTACCAAACTTGAATGGAACTACCGCTGAATGATGCTTTATCATTAAAAAAAAAATATTTGAATCGGTTCAATAGAGTAATTGATTTCCAAACATCAAAAAATAAAAATCCAGCTCGAATTGAAAACCTAATTTTTTAGTCTATTGAAAAAAATGAAATTTTGATCAATTTTATTTAAAATATTCATATTTTTAAAAATTCTAAAATATTTTATTACTTTTCCTGAAACCTATTTAGCAGCTTTAATTTTCCCAGTAGCATAAAACTTATCACAGTTAGACTTCAATAGAGTCTCAAACACCAATATTTTGTAAGACCAGTGATCGAGGATTTTATGAAAACTTTTTGCCAATTTGTTCAGCTTTGAATTAAGTCGTTCGTAAATTTCTTAAACGTTATGGTCCAATAAATATTCAAGTTGGTATGTAATCAGTAGAGTGAACAAAACATGATGGAATTTACAAAAATTCAAATTTCTGAATTGTTATGGTTTTTCACTTTTTTAGTGGGAATAAAAGATAAGTCACGCCCTTATCAGCAGCGCTGCTGAGTCGCCTTGTGAGTCACCCTAAGTCGCTAATGTGAAGGAATACGGCAGCGCTGCTTAGTCGCTACTAGTAGCGACCGACCGGAAGTCGCAGAGACCCTTAAAGTCGTGAAAAACGTACTCTAAAGGGTTTTTCGACTTTTGCATCGAAAGAATACACGATTAATGATCACTTCGTGAAAGGACCACTTCGTGAATTTACGCCTAGCACGTGCGCTCTAATATTTAAGGCTGGTCTACTTTATTGGCAAGAGCCTAAATATTTTTTTGGAGTGGTTTCTCAGCCTGTACATTTGTACCGCAGCAGTTTATTCCTGTCAGGCCATCACAGGGGTAGATTATAACGGACTTTCTTCAACCTGGCTATCTACAATAATTGGGACCTGGACGTTCTACAATAAATTGAGATCGAAGGTTGGATTTATTTCTCTGTTGTCCAGTGTGGTCGGTCATTTTTATGGCATATTGCTGCACCAAGAAATATCTCCATCGATTCAATCTGATGATTATTTGTTGCAGACAGCGTTGTGATGTCCTCAGGCCTCTTTAGTTGTCAGATAGGATCATTACATTACTCCCACAGTAAGGTGAAACTGTTGGAGGTCCACCTAGAGACGCTGGACCCAAGACTTGCGAATCAGGAACATTTTGGTAGTAAGCAATTAAGTATTATAATATTTTTCCAGGAAAACCACGTTACAGTATCAATGAAAGTATTATCCAAACATGAGGAGTTTCTTGTCGGCTTATTTACAGTTGGATAGTCCAACAGGTCAAAAGATGTTATGGGTACCTACCACGTCACCAACACCAATATTCTGTAAAATCAGTGAAAGAATGTAAGATTCTTTGATGAAAATGGGTTCTACCCATATCCACAGCATCACTTATATTGAGAACAAATGATGAAAACTCAAAAATCAGAGACTTATTTCCGTACAAAGATTCTTTTGAGAGCGGTAAGATCTTTTAAAGTGTAAAAACTTTGATATTGAAGAATTTTTGAAGACCTTTTTAATCTTCAGAACTGCGATATTGAAAACTTTGAAGAGCATTAACCAAGAGTCGGATTCCGGTTCAGTGAGCTGGAAACTGTATTTGAGGAGCGACTGTCATTAATAACGAGCGTATATAGAAGCTTGAGATTGTAAGCAGCGGTAGTCAAAGTGGAGGGAGCTTGCTTTCCAGCGTGGTCGGTAGTCTAACAGCAAGGTGTTAATTCTCGGTCGCTACTATACCTGTAGATGTACAGCTATACCTGTTGGTAAACTATTCGGGCTTATATCGAAGTGGGTGACTTAGCCATAGCCATCATGACCACGAGGCATGCCGAACCACGGCAGTGTGACGTCACTGACACTGTGCGCTGAGCTCGTCTTCATCAGCACGCCTAATCACCCTTGCAAATTGAACTTCAACGACTACCGAGCTTCAACCCCACCGAACCCGGAGCTCATCTCTCTCCTCCCCCCCCCCCCCCACCACAACATCATCACTGTAACTGAACCCTGTCGAATAGAGCCTGAGGCTTACCAGCCCTCGACTACTGGGGACACTTAATAACTTGTTTATGATCTTTTGAAATGAACTCCCATTTTTCCTCACAAAGATGTCTTGAATAAATTACTGAGCTCCTTTGGGCACCAATATATTGATGCTTGTTTGAACACAATGACATTTTCATTGGAGATTCATAGACATTCAATGACATTTTCATAGAGATTGTCCTCTCAGTATCCAATTGAGGTGTTATTTTGAAAATAACTCAGTCTGTCACAAATATGTTTTGAATAAATTACTAGAAAGGATACAGTGTGAGCATGATTAAATTTTTATTGAGGAACTGGATATCGAGTCTGGATTGGAAAGTTTATGCAAATAGGATTACATTTTTATTTTGAAATTTTCATCCAGTCATAGATTAAGAAATGATTGTACAAATTATCTCCTTTATTTTGACATGAATTCCGCCCTTTTTCACTTAGTCTGATCGTGAACCGTTATTTTTTGAAACAGAAAAAGAGTTAGACAGGTCTAGAGCTGACGAAATTTTCAGTTCTCTTGTAAAGCACATGGTTTGTACGTTTGTCACGTACCTGTTAAGAGTTTTTCAATGGTTTCCTCTATTATAGCTGACTTAATTGGAACGTGACGAACGTTCCTTTCTCGAGAAACAATTGGGAAGTCTACAAGAATTACGGTTGGCTAGACTGATAGTTTTCTCAGGCGCATTCTCTTAGAAACTGCCGAAAAACAATTTACTATATGGCTTGCTTGCCTAGTTCTTGCACCTATCAATTTGAACAAAGATCTAGGTATTAGATTAGGTATAGGTGCTTTTACTGTGGTGCATCAATACTTCTCATCATCGATACTAATCATTGACGCGAAATCAAGCACATGCTGTTGAATGGTATGTGGCAGATTGAGCAGTATGAATTCAGCCATTTCACATCATTTGTTTGATTTCATATCAATGATTAGTATTAATGCTCCACTGTTTGAGCATGAATGACGGATGTCAAATTAGAGCAGTGTGAATACCGCAATTCCACAGCATGTGTTAGGTTTCGCATCTATGATTTTATCATAGACTTCATCCTATGCATGGAATAAGTTACGATTGTTCGCAGTTTATTCTCAACACTCAGATATAAGCTTTGGATAGAGTTCTCTACATACCAATCTAGTTGAATAACTAAAACATTGAGTAGTTTAGGAAGACGTTGTAATTATTCTCAAATTGCCAAATGATAAAACAAGATAATTGTTTTCGTAGCGGTTAAGATATCCGTCCGGCAGTAGGATAATTGAGCCATGATGCCATGAATGATATGAAATGTGCTTCACATCGACATTGCGAGGAACGTTTAGTACAGAATGAAATGGCGAATCACTGCAAACCAAACAAAGGGTAGAAAAATTATCATCAAATAAGTACAATCTAATACTGAAAGTAATCATTAAACGTCTAATCAAGAATGAACTGCTATCATAAGGGTTGCAATTTGCGAAGCACAATGTGCTCGAATACAAGCAGTTCAAATTAATGATATGCATCTGCTCAGCTGTTTGTCAGGGTAGAACATCTTGGTGATTAATTGTTGGTACATCTCAAGAGTAGAGGGAGACACACTTGCATTGCTGTCTCAACATGACTGTGCGCTCCACTAGTGTGTGATAGGTTAATGAGGAGACCAAGGACAAACGCCCTAAATCAGTCTATGTGCTGTGCGATATAGGGATGAGGTGGGACATTCTAGACGTAGACTATTGGTCTGAGCAGGCACTTGCTTTGAAACTCAGTAGATGTTCCATCCTACTGATTACTGATCATGGTGCTCATTAGATTATAATTATAAGTATATGAGAAAATATGTTGTTAAATTTCATCTGGGGTATTTCTCCTGCGACAGCTTGCTAAATTAAATTACAAAAAGTTACTTTTCACAGCTTTCAATGGGCTCTTACTGTCACATATTAGGTATACTATTTTTGTATGGGGTAATTCATCAAAACAGAACCTTGATAGGGTGTTTAAGATCCAAAAGAAAGCTGTTAGCTGTATGGAGAGAGTAAATAGACTTGGTCTCTTACTTTACCCTGCTTATATGTGTATGAAGCTACTTTGTATGTAAAAAAGTGATATTGATCAAAATCTTTACGTACACGATTATAATAAAAGAAGCCGAGGAGATTATCACTTGGTGAGTCACAAAAGGAGCTTATTAAAAAAAAAAACCCAGTTATATTGGTAGGAAACTCTACAACAAGCTACCGCAGTTTTTAAAAAGCCTAAAAATATTGAAAAAAATTTCAGTTGATAAAGCTTTTTATAGTGTACATTGTATTATTGTTGATCTGACTTGCCTTATACTCCTCAACTGGAGTCGCCAAGACCTAATCTACAAAAAAAAAGCTAGGATGGTTTAGCACAGTGACATCAGTATTGCAGTATTTTTGGTGTCGTATTTATTTATAGGTGTACCTATATTTATACCTGTATCTACCAGGAACCTATCTTCAATGAACATTTATCTTGGACCATCCTTTTCCTTAACAATCAAGTTTGACTGAATTTATTATTATTGAATTGTAACATTGCAATTGATTGTATCATAGGTACGCTATAATAACAAATAATTAATATACATTTGAGATTGTATAATTGAATTGAATATTTATATTTTGCAACTAAATTTACACAGTTGAAATCATGTTTTTTATAAGAGATCCTAGTTTTGATAGAGCCATTATTAAAGTACAAAACATACGGCGGTAGTGGTAGCTTTTGGTACTATAGCGGCATTTGGTTGGTTCGCTTGTCTCTGATTAGATAGAACTCTGGCTGGCTGCTATTCCTATGGTCTTGAGTTTGAATCTTGTTCAGCCCTGGATATTTTCTTGGACGTGTCTTAAATTTTCAAAGAAATGGTTCCTTATTTCTCAATCAAGAATATAGGCTGTTATCAGTTTGAAAGATAATTTGCCAAATGCATGAACCGATTTCAATGATATTTCGTGCATAATGTTCTTGTTAGGAATGTTCAGCGACAAATACCAAAAAATCAATCATTCACAAAAAATGCACATATTCAAATATCCCGGTAAACCTCTTGAAGTTCACAGCAGGTGCCTGCTTAAAAAAAAAATAGTAATAATAATACTATAATTTGTAAAATACAAAATTTCAAATTAATACCAAATAATTCATGGGTTTTCGAATTTGGCTTGCTTTATTTAATTGCATCTGAGGTTTTTTCCATTGTTGGCAAATCATACTAAAGCTTGAATCTTTTGCAAGGTACGGTGAGATTATGTCCGACAAAATGAGAGACTATGTCGTAACACAAAAAATTAATATTCAATCTTGACTACTTGATTTGAATTTATATTTCACTCGAAATGCTTTTCCTGGAACTGCTGATGTTCCTCATAACTTGAATCTTGATGGAAGGAAATATTGCCAGACTCGGCCAGGAAACGAACCCGGAACCAAATGATTCGCGAACTTCACTCAAGTTTACTCGAATGTTTTGTCTTAAATTGCTGATGTCTCAGATAAACTTGAAGTTCATTGACGAGATATGTCAAACTTGGCCGGGAAACGAATCTGAAACCTGAAACCTGAAACCAAATGTCTAGTCAATTATGTTAATTACTAAATCTCAGTGGTCAACATTATCTAAAAAAAATAAATAAATGCTAATAAAGAGTTTGATACAAAACAACGATGACGCTAATTCTAACCAACCCACTTTATGTATCTGCTTGCTCTTTAGCATCTTGCATTTATTGAGAGGCCAGGCTAGAATGAATTAGAATTAGCATCATTGTTAGCGTAGCTTCGCTCAAACTCTCCAATCCCTGCTGGAACAATATCAGGAGGATGCTTAGAGTGGTCAGGTTGGAATTAGCGTAATCGTTAGCGTATATTTGCTCAAACTCTCTTATCCTTGCTGGAACAATATCAGATGGTGGACAATTTTTCTGATGTTTTTCGCTGTTCATATAATAGCGCATAGCTTAACGGTAAAAATGCTACAAAGCGGTTGGGAATTATGGTTCTTGTCATCTGATCTCCAAGCTTCCAAGCATAACAACTGCTTTGCTTGTTGGTACGGGGAAACGGTGGATTAAGATTGTCTGCAAGCGCAAGGACTGTACATCAGGGGACAGTGGCTTACAGCAACAGCTAAGCGGATTTCAACCTAAATGCATCTGACAATGCCAAGATAAACTCATTCAGCCGCAGCAGCCTCTCCGCTCTCAACCTTGGCTAGTTATCAGCCAACTCGTCAACTGGCTACCTCAAGTGATCAACATCAACTGCTGCACAGTGCACACGGCTGCTATATGTGCTAGTATACTAGAGTAGCTAGATTATACTATATATAGGTTATACTACAGAGTAGGCTACTACAGTTAAATTAAGTTATTAACTAATTTTTTTTTTTTAAATAAACTTTTTACATAACTACATAACTCCTTCATCCTGAAATTTAAGTTCGCCCTCGAACTTCCTAAAACTTATTAAAAATTTGACAATGCTGGAGGAGCATATAGGCTACTACAATGGATTGGAGGCTATTGAATAACCTGATCACTTTCAGTAGTATTACAAAAACATTACTTAAATCTAGAATACATAATAATAAAAATAATCAAAGAAATTATTTAAACATTTAGTATACTTTATTTAACATTTAACATACATTATTCAACATTTATGTATACAGCCCAAATGAAATATTAAACGAATTCTTAGACAGTCCAGAAACATTCTGTAAAATTGATAAGGAAATGCTTGACAATTTATTCTGAAATAATCCTAACACATTGACTAAACAAACTAACGAAAATAATGGTAACGATAATAATAATTACTCAGAATGACTTAGTGGTCAACATTATCTAAAAAAAATTTTTTTAATAAAGAGTTTGATACAAAACAACTATGGCTACAGAGCGCTACTCATACAATATTAAGTTCACCGATAGTTGTGTTGCAGTACATTCACAGGAAAGTTCTAACGATAGAATCCATATTGCAGATGAGACAAGACTAATAAATATCAAGCATAATCAATTAATAATCAAACTAGGAAAGTCCAAACCCAATTATCAAAACGTTTTTGGTAAACAAAGAATTACTTTATTTTCCACAAATCCCAACGAAATTAGATTTAACATTTTATAAAATACATACATCCATCGCTGACCTATGGAATTTATTGTGACATTTAAGGAGGAAATCTCCAAAAATGGAAGGATAAAATAATACAAAATTCAACTGAAGAATTAACTGTAAATCTTGATAACGTAAGATTTAAAATATACAGTCAGAAATTGATTGATGAGACTGATAAAGATGAACAGCTCGAAATAATTCAAAGATATCACGAAGGTAACACAGGGACATTAACGAAAACTACACTAAAATAGGGAAATAATACTATTGAAATTCTAGGCTCTCTTGGACTTCCAGAGTAGTCTGTTACTAAGTTCAAATAATATTCAGAAAGGGTTGATGGTTGGCATGGTTAATTGAATATGAGGGAGTTTACTTTCAAGTGAAAATAGTCTTGAGGAATTGATCGAGTCGGAGTCAGAGTCTGATGAATCTTTTTCTACAAACTTCCTTGCACCTTGGCCCACTCCAGTTGATATGGAGGCGAATCGGCGTTTTGGAGTCCTAGACCCACCAAGATCGCAGATGGTTCCAGACTAATTCAGAGTTGGCGTCCCTCGATGAAGAGTTGACGTTCACTTTCCCAGAAATATTTGAAAGTTTCCAAGATTTAGACAATTGGTCAAAAATTCGCCACTCATGTTTACTTCCAAAAAAACCCGGGCCACTGTTCAGGCGCAGGTTAAATTAAAATATTAACTAATTTTATTTTTGAAAAATAAACTTTTTTCAAGAAGATGTGCATCTTACCACATCTCAGCACCGACTGAAGTGCTGTTTGGTGGAAAACCATACAATTCAATATAATGTTCAAGGGAACTAATATAATTCTGAATAATCACTATTTCGATTAGGCCTATAACTCTACATAGCTTACGTTATGACATTCACAAAGGATTTGAGAGCTTAATTTTTTCAAATTTGACGGTTATTCACTTGCTCCACATGGAACCAATAAGGATCTTGTGGGTGTGCCTAGTCTCCGACCACAGCCAATGACAACACGCCAACGCTCGGGCTATCAGAGGCTTACATCTTCCATTTGCCATCAGCCAAGGTATATTATGTTAAACAGAATTTATTAATTTCGAATTCCTTTAATTGCTATCAGTTTATACTTAAGACTTCCGCAATGGCGGATATTGACAACAGTATTTAATAGCTGATGGAAATCGATGAATGCTACTGTACAAAAATATCAGTCACCACCGGGAATCGAACCACGGACCTCCCAATTGCCGGTCGGGCGCCTTAACCACTAGACCATGGAGACCCTTCTGCACAGCAGCATTCATTTTTAACTTGGCCATATCGGCTCGTATCTCGGCGCGTATCGGCGCCCGACCGGCAATTGGGAGGTCCGTGGTTCGATTCCCGGTGGTGACTGATATTTTTGTACAGTAGCATTCATCGATTTCCATCAGCTATTAAATACTGTTTTCAATATCCGCCATTGCGGAAGTCTTCAGTATAAACTGATAGCAATTAAAGGAATTCGAAATTAATTAATTCTGTTTAAGTAAATTTGTCAGTTTGTTCAATTGTCAGTAACTTCAAACTAACTTGTATATTATGTATTTGTATTTCAGGTTTAAAAAGGAAACTATGAATCTCGTTTTTTAATAATAATAATAATAATTTATTACTATTAAACTATAAACTTATTATTATCATTATTATTATAAACATGGTTGTGAAGACATCAAGCCTTATTCATTACTGTAACAATCTAAAATTAGAAGCTTATTTATTCATTTTTCAAATGACTATTTTTCATTAATATCTGTAATAATTCAAATACTAGCTTTTTATGGTAAATTCAACATCTTGCAGTCAACTTCAAATGATAATAAATAATAATACATAGTTAAAGGCCTTAGAAAATGAATCTCCACGATTCGAAAACATTTGGCCTACATGAGAAAAAATATGATGTATTCTCAATTAAAATTGACTGCAAGTCGTTGATTCTACCATAAAAAGTTAATATTAACAACGCTGATCGTTATGGAAAAAGAAATCCAAGAATTTAATTTAAATACTTATGATACTGTTTCATAATTCGAATTTACTACCGTAATTTCCACTATTTTATAATGCAAGAAGTATTTAGGCTATCATCTTGTCATCCATAATCCGAATGTTTATTGCCGTGAATCAATTGTTTCTAAAACTGTTAAATTATTCATACCGATGAGAGTTTCTGAAATGGTAAATGGATACAGATGATAGTTGTCCTGGTAAAGAGCTAGGCTACTTTGTTTCAAGTTGATACGATATTGAACATCGGCTGTATTGTCGGTGGGACTGGGACAATAAGCCGTGGGCTTCCATTTTGTAGCCGATTTCCAGCATGCTCTCGATTCAAATTACTTCTTATTAGAAAACAGGGTCTCTGCTTGGACTCGCACTGAGCTTATGCTTGTGCGCAGTCAACGAGCACTGAATTTCCAGCCAAAAGCGTTTCCCAGTTATAATCTGCTACTCCCTTACTCAGCCGCCCGGCTATCCCCAGCCTAATAACCCATGCAAATTGAACTCCTCTACACTCGACACGCTCTCGACTCTCGCTAGTCTTCTATCGTCTCTTGGCAACTTAACTAATAATAGAATCATTCTCGTTTAGTGGATATCATGCCATAAGAATAATCACATCAATAACTAGTATATAACAGATAACTTTATTCGTGTAAAATATAAGTACGACGAGGATGATACAGAAATTTGTTAAAGAGTGGACAATCTATGGTGGGGATGATACAAAATATGTTTGGAATAAATATAATATTTGGTACAAGAACTTGATAGAGAGAAGAATATAGGATGAACATAATTCCAAATATTTTTGGTACAAGTACGTGATAGTGTGAAAAATATAAGATTTAGGTAATACAGAATTTTTTATATACATCTATTAATTGACATTTTAAATCCTGATAAAGAGTGAAAAATGAAGGATGAGAGCGATAAAAGCTATTTAAAATAAATACTGCATTTAATATATCAGGTGAGGAAACTTAATTAAGAGTGGAGGATAAAGAATGAGGATGATACATAATATTCATATTTCTATATTGTATACTTACATCTATTAGAAAATTTCACTGGTTGAAGATTCCAATTAACATTTACTATACTCTTTATATCGATAGGAGAATCAATTATTGCATTTTAAATTTTTCGTATTATTTCGTTGACGTGATATAATATGTGAAGCGTTACAACCTAAATATTACTGGTCCTAGTTTGAAACTATGATTGCATTGAAATATTTCAATTATGAAACTCATGAAAAGAATTTGTCTGAACTTAATTTTTGAATGGTATGATGGAAAAAATAATCTTTTTGAATAGCAAGGATAAAACGCCCAATAAAGGCCAGATTCTCAATCTTGATATATGTTCAAACAAGCATCTGATAATGACAATACAGATTTATCTCAGTTGCAGATGCAAAGAGCTCTAATGAAAGTACACTCTTCCCCTTGCAACCGGTCATCAATAAAAGAGTGCTGGCTTTTCACAAAGTCATTCACTTTGCTGTCCCTCTCATAACAACCGTATTTAGACTAGCCCTTTGATGTATACGGAAAAAGCCGAAGGCTTTTGATACTTTAGAAGACTTTTTGACTAACCAAACTGAGCCTGCTGCTTTATGAGCGTGTTCTCTTCTTAAAAAATCTCACCCCTGTCACTGTTTTTATACACGTGTTTTATCAATGGGTAGCTTTCTGGGTGCACGCTTGAGATCTTTGTATATCGATTAACCATTCCCTGCTTAATGTATGCTTTGAGTGGCTAATTACAGGATATTTGAGGCAGGCTTCCGTACAATATCTACTGCCTCATTGTGGCTTGAGGTGAATTAAGTTTTGTTCATATTGGATACAAATTATGTTGCTTCCCAAACGTCTCTGTCGAATAAAGTACTCAGAGGTTTGCTAGATAATACACGGACTGACCTGTGCAGCCAGACTCTGTGTGAAATTGGGAGTGGGCGTGAGAGCAGAGAGGTTCAGAATTTGTTTCAGTAGGCTTGGCATACATACAACTCTGTTAGCTCAGCGAGGAAAGTAATCGCAACCAACCTCACTCCTCGTTTGCGTCGCAGGCTCTTTGGACCAAAACATAATGTTGAGGTCTGAAGAGTCACCTGCGGTCGAAATCAGCTACTGTACTAAGCATGAATACATCCCATAAACCAATGGTATTCGTCCATGTATGGTACATTATATGAAACTGATCTGTTTTATTGAAATTAAGAATGGATTTTTTTCCGAAGTCGACTTCGGTGAGTCGTGCTTAGGTAATGAGGTGAATGATTACACATAATATCTCAGGCTGAACGAGAATCGAACTTTTGACCACAGGAATGGTAGCCAGCCAGTGAGAGCCTTATCAGAGATGAGCGCCTCCGTGTTACGCTTTACTAGGTATCTCGTGTTTCCAGGAGCGTCCTTATAGTTCATCCTTGTTAAAGGAGGGGGGGGGGGGGGGGGGAACGGCAATCAACGGACAGTTGTTTAAAAAAATATATTTC
This sequence comes from Conomelus anceps, assembly GCA_948455865.1. Classification (NCBI taxonomy): domain Eukaryota; kingdom Metazoa; phylum Arthropoda; class Insecta; order Hemiptera; family Delphacidae; genus Conomelus; species Conomelus anceps. Next base: position 93,996,889 of record OX418216.1, read on the forward strand.
AATCCTTTGAATGTTATTTCATTTTTTTTATTGTTCAAATTGTTCCTTATTTCTATATTATTTAGTTAAAATATGTTATTCCAATAAGAAAATTTGTTCAATTCAAGAATATTTATATGAGTACACGCATCTTTAGAAAATCTTTATTATGAAAACACGCATGGAGTGATAACACCAAGTTGTATTACTTAGATATCAGCAGCACCAATAAAAAGAAAAACATCAGATTCATTGAGTTATTTTGAATATTGCAAAATATAAGTTGAAAAAGAAGTTATGTAGTCTCTAGTCGACAAAAACACTAAAGTCCTCCTCCTCATTACAGTTTTTCAGCAAAAAGTTTATCACAAATTCAGATAGTTTCAGATAATGCCAATTCCGTTTTCCCAATCAAAACACGTTCACGTCGTCTAGACTGAACAGAGTAGGTATTTGGTAGTGTTCGTATTTATTTTTAAATATATTTTTTATTTGTGTTGTCGACTCGGCACTCGGCAAGGCCGGTGAAAATCAATCACATTGCATTGAGCAGAATGGACAGCGAGATGGGCACGTGGACTACCCTATAACTGCACATGATAGCCGATGATTAATTGTGCCGGCTGGCCTTTGTTCTGTCCAAAAGAATAATTACACTGCATTCACATAGAACTGAACAAACTAAAGTAGGGGGTGGCTCTCCGGATTTCATAGGTGAAGGCTGTGTTGATGAATAATTGCAGTAGGCTATAAATTGAAAATAAATAAATAAATTGAACTGTAAAGAGTGTGTAATAATCAGTGTCAGATTACCAATAGGAAGCCTATCTGGTTGAAAATATATACTGTATTTTATAGTTCAAGAACACAATGGTTCTACTCGCATATAAAGACGCTGGACGAGAAACATAGGTAATATTGTAGTTTAACCCTGATGTACTGTCATGTTAAATATAATTACTAGAGAGTACCATTTTGCATTCTTGTTTGTATACCAGGATAGGTTCCTGATAGCCAGGATTCGCATTATTCCCGTTAAAATTTTCTTCTCGAAAGAACCAAATATCATTCCTTTAATTTTCTGTCTGTGTAAAAAAATAGCCCGTTAACTCAGTTCTTCAACCACGAAATTGTCTGATCTTAGATTTCGCTCTTGAGAGATATGGGGGGGGGGGGGAGGTGAGGAAGCCCTAAATCTGGCCCTGGTAATCATTGCTATAGTAGGCTTAGACTATGTGAATTGAATAATATTGGAAAATAATGACGATTTGATTGGATTGAAACACAGAGTTAACCTATTGCACTGAATTTGATTTCACAGAAGAAAGATAGATAACACAGACAGTCGACACAAGGAGCATTCTTTTTCGAAGGATGAAACCTACATTGGTCTGAGACCTGTGTGTGGGTAATGAGTTGGATGATGGTGATTGGTCAGTTGGACTTGCAGTTTTAGGTGGGTTCCAAACCAATGATTTTACAGCAGATAACAGAGTATTTTTTGTTGGCAAATTCAATAGGTCACCCTTACAAAGAGGGCTCATTTACCAAGCTTGGAGTCGATGCCAGTTCAAATGAATGACTGTCATTGGCAGAACCATCATAGCCAATGAGCCAATGACACCCAGTCTAAACTTGAAATTCAAAAACTTTGAAAAATGCAAAAGTCAATGTGGAAATGAGTAGTCTGAAAAGTAATATTCGAATGATTTAAATTCTTTCAATAACTTGCAAAACTTTGGAGGTGATCGATATATTTTTTATAGCTTCTGCGATTATACACCTCTTCATCCATTTTCAAATGAACGATATTCTACCAAGTGTATTAAATGGCATTCTTGAATAATATGGTTTGCCTGAAGAGCATCACGAACAATAACTATTTTGCTAATTTTTAATTGGTTCAAAGCAGCAATGTTAATTTAATCTCAAATCAACATAATTCAGGTATCAACATATGCCCTATATTATTTGTATCATGAGTTAAATTATTTTTACTTCTTTTATTTTTGGGTTTCAAACTGTAAGGAATGATTTCTCAAATAGTTTATTTTAAGAGCAATGTGCTGGATAAAACCTTTCATTTTTTCTATGAACTGTATACTAGATTTCTTCTATCAACACCCCAGCCTATCGTTGCAGTTCATTAATCAGAGTCAACATCATTATTTCCTTCCGTTCGTCTCTCAACATTAACATTCATTTCGAATAAAACTTTGAACAAATTCTGTATTCACACTTTCGCTAGAGTATGAATAATATAGGTAGATGATAACTTAGATGAACGTGATCAAGAACTTGGTATTGCAACTTGATCTATCAAGTCTCCGTTCAGATGACAAGAATCGATCAGGTATAATCTGATTTGGCCTGAAATTTCTATTAAATATTCAAAGCCGCATGAATAATGAATTGTGGATTTCAATGAATGTCGTCACCGATATCCCATCCATTAATCCCGTTCCGTTCCCATCTATTATATGACTGATCATGCACGATCAAGCTCCGTTGTTCGTGTGGCTGATGCTTGTAGATGCTTGATGCCTTGATGGTGGATTAATATCTCGTGGATGGATTCAGGCACATCATTCCTCTTAGATATATATATACAAAAAGGGAATAATCTATCTCAATCACGACTGCTCCATTATTTATCGAAGGTGTTCGGTGGTCGATGTTTTGCTGAATGAATTGAATTTATGATGTCCGTTTACACAAATGCCAATCAACATTATTTTGATCCCCAATCACTGGCCAAACTGATCTTAGATCAGAAGAAATTATATTTACTTCCTGATCTCCTCATAACCTGATCTCCGGTAAATTTTTGTTACTCGCTTATAAGCGATTATTTTTGACTAGAGATTTGATCGGCCAATTTTCGAGAACCAAATCACTGATCCCTGATCAAATGCCACGCTCTATCACCGCTGAAATAATCACACGGCTTTTGAAAAATTGGTCACAAACACGAATTTAGATTTGAAATAAGTCAATTTATTATGATTTTTCATAATAATGTCAACTTGAACTGGATTATGTAACTTAAAACGATCATGAAAATTTTTTTATTCCACTACGTTTTTCATATATAACTACAATGTTGCCAAATTGAACTTCTCAAAATGTGGTCAAATCAAAATTATTGTCGGTCAAAAGCTAATCGTCCTATAACGAAAATTTCAAATAAATTTGATCTCGGGTCAAGTGATCGGGGATCATTTTTGGATTGGCGTTTGTGCAACCGGTCATGAGATTGGTAGTGAATCCAAACAACACGGATTTAACACAAGGCCTTAATATGGGAATCGAAAATTTCTATAGATATAATATTAATTTAATTGAAAATGGCTGCCGTCGATACCCTGATACATAAATATATTTACTATGGATTAAAACGTTGTATTTATCTATAGTAAATTCATATATTTATATATCAGGGCAACTATGGTGCTCATTTACAATGGAGTAGATATATTTTAAGAAAATTTTCGTTATTTGTATCTATAGTCTGTGGAATGAAGATGGTGATGATCCTAACTAGAAATCTTAAAGTCTCAGTTTTTGTGGGAACTGGGGTGGAATGTTGATTTCCTACGTTCCATGCTTTTAGGAACTTCACTTCAGAAATAGAAAAAAAATCAATTGGAACTCTTGTCTCGTGCTTTGCTACTTTGTACTGTAATCGAATTTACCAGAAACCATTACTGCTTTGAACTAAAAACATCAAAACTGTTTCTTTGATGCAATAATTATAATTACGTTGAGATTTTGAGATATCAAGTAGAACTCTAGAACAGCAGCGAAATGGGTCAAGTGGGCTTGCTTTGACTCAGAAAATAGTATGCAAGTTCGCAATTTTTTAATTTCATGTGGTTGGGCCTGAAGTGTAGAGCAATTGGAGCAGTGAGAGCAGGGACGGGGGAATTCTACGTCGTGTCTCGTGAGGCTCTCGGGAGACTTTATATTCTACTTCTAGCAGTGAGATGTCAAAGTTTTAATACCAACCAACTCTGTGTACTACATGAGAGAAAGGCGAAGAAAAAAAACGGTAGAAGGAAGAAAAGAAGGGGAAGAAAAAGTACAAAAAACTAGAAGAACAAGAGTAAGAAAAAAGATGAAGAAGAAGAAAAGGAAGATGGAGAAGAAAGAGAAAAGTAAGGCGATAAAATAATAAAATAATATTGGTAAAAGTATAAAGAGATGAGGTTGATAATGAAGGAGAAGTGAAAAAATAGAAAGAGAGTGAGGAAGAGAATAGAGAGAGAGTGAGAGCGGGGAAAAGAGCGAGTGAGTAAGAGTTTGAGGAAGAGGGAGAAGTGGAAAAAGAACAAAGTGATGAAGGAGAAGAAAAAAATGATGACAATGATGATGATGATGATGGTGGTGTTTTGAGAAAAAAGAGAAAAATACGAAGAAAAGGAATTTATTGATGATGAAGTAGGCTCAAAGAGAAAGGAAAAGAAGAAAAGGATGAGGGAGAAGATGGCAAAGAAGTGGAAGATGAATATAAACAAGCGGTTCTTTACACTTATATACTTTGTAATTTTGGAATTAAATTAGGAGGAGAAGGAAAGGGATAAAGGAAAGAAGTAGGATATGATGAAAAAAGAAAGAGAGCGAGTAAAGAAATGATTGAGGAAAAGTAGAAGGAAAAGCAAAAGAAAATGATGGTGAAGATGATAGAGTCTGAGAAGATCAAGAAGAAGAAGGCTTAGGTTAGATTAGTCTATTTATTGATGTATAATTGCAAATTTTTGTAAGACTTTTCAAAAACTGTAGGAGAGTGGAAAAAAGAAGAAGAATGATATGTAGTAGAAGAAAATAAGATAATAAGATGAAAAAAAGAGGAAGAGAGGAAATTAAAGAGTGAAAAATGAGAAGATGTTTAAAAAGAAAACAAGGAGGGATAATAAAAAGCAGAAAAGAAGGGAAGACAAGAAGAAAAAGAAATAAGAGGAAGGCGATGGACAATAAAAGGGCAAATTGAATAAATAGAAACAGAAGGTGAACATGATATAGGAGAAGAAAAGGAAGAAATATCAGATTGCATCCATACAAATTACTTAATTCAAATAAATTTATAATTTTTTATTGAAAAACAATATCTTTAGGAGAAGAATAACAATAAGAACAATTTATTTTTGGAATAATATGATTGGGAGAGGAAGGAAGGGAAGGAGAGAAGTAGGATGTGATGAAAAAGGGAAAGAGAACGAATAAATAAATGATGAATGAAAAGTAGAGGAAAGGAGAGAAGAAAATGATGTGGAAATGGAGGGGAACGAATGGGGCATGGAGGAGGAGGAGGAGGAGGAGGAGGAGGAGGAGGAGAAGAAGAAGGAGGAGGAAGAGGAGGAAGAGGAGGAGGAGGAGGAAAGTTAGATTAGATTACTTTATTCGTGTAAATTTACACATTTTTGTATGAGTGGTCAAAAACAGAATATTTATCAGGATATAAATTCATTGCTTCCTTGACTTCGAAGAGGTCAAAAACACAAGTGGAGGTACTATTATTTAGCAAACATAGTACGTTATAGAAGGTGTTAATAGGAAACACAAGGAAAAAAAGAACATATTTATTTTTGTTATTCTCCTCCTCTTTCCTTAATCTTCCTTCATTCTCAAAGGGTCATCTAGAATGTTCAAGACAACATTATCTGTGTAAATAGAAACATCTTCAAGTCTGTGAAGATTTCGAGAGTTTCCTGGAATGTTACAAAAATACTTATAAAAGCGGATGTGCAGTTCAATTATTATTCAAACTTCCTCTACGTTGATATCGTAACGAGTTTGTGGTGACAGTATACAAGGTTACAAAAGGACTATAGTCTGTTCAGCGAGCCTACGGAGTGACCCAAACAAACGTTTCATGTGTGTGGGTGAGTAATTCCGAAAATTTTACTGAAAAGGGCCTGGCATCGGTCGGTCAGCCTATTCAAACTCATTGCCACCTACAGTTTGTTCTTAACAGCTGTTGTCGCACTTCCAGTTTGTGCTTCACTGTTTGACATCGAGCATACGAAAGTCCTACATTGTGTTTAACAATTCGTTATGTTTGTGTTTGTACAGTAGCTTGCAGTATAAGTATAATTTGATTTCTCAAGTAGTTTTTTTTTTAATAATTTAATTAGTAAGTTCTTCGTTCCATTAAGGAAGTTTATATTTTATGTTAGTTCAGGCGTTTTCAATGGGTAGGCCTGTTGCCTGTTCGATGCGTTTAGAAAACTATTCTGTGAATCGGGCTTCGTTGGGTCTCGGCTTCACGCATGCACATGTTTGTTTACTACACTCCGTAGGCTCGCTGAACAGACTATAGTGTTGTAAATTGTGATTACGCATATCAAAAACTCGTGATATGTTTATGTGGTAATTTCTTTTAAAAGTAGAGATACTTCTTCGTGACAAAATGCACAATACCAATTGTGATTGATAAAAGTGTGACAGACCATTGTGATTTGTAAGTGTTCAATTGAGTCATGAACAGTTATTTATTAAATTATTGATCGGCCTATTACCAGTTAGCAGTTACGTTTTGTAGTGATATAATGAATTCATTATTAGTTGAACGTTAGTGAACTGTTTGTTTCTTATTGGTTTTTTTGTGTGATATAACTGATTAGTGCGTGTTGTAAGTAATTTGTGTGAATAGAGTTCGAGTGTTAATTTCAAGTGTTGCCAGCATTATTCTAGTGTTAGAACCATTACAAGTATGAACAACAATGCCAATGATATTTTAAATTCCTGGATTTCTTGTTCCAAAGAATTCCTAGATCATCATGCCAAAAAACTGACATGATGATCTAGGAGCCTCTGAAGATGGATCTCATAGATTCGAAAGTACTCGGCCAGTTTAAGTGAGTTATTATACTTATTCTTAACAAATATTTGACTGCATGTCGTTATATTTCACATGAAAAGTTGATATTTTAACTTGGTGATGCATTTACATGAAACGAATTTTGAACAAAACTTGTCCGCTCTTCTACACTTTACCTTGATAGTTTCGAATTTAGTGACTGTATGATACATGATTTTCAAGTTACATTTATTATAAAATAAGAAAATAATAAATAAAAGTGATAAAATTATTTATAGACTAATGAGCCTGTCATAAACAATAGTGATAGTTCATGCTGAAAAAATCGGTGATAATTTGGATAGTCGCTTCTATAAAAAGTTATTGTCCTAGAATATAAATAATAATAATAAGCGTATGACTTTTACTGGTGAAGAGTCACTCGTGGGTAGTTCAAGTCTTATATTGATGTGAATGATGACTCATGATTTGATTTTAAGGAAATTGTTCTGAAGTGTTTGAACATAGATTAAAATAATGAAGAGGACAAGAAGAAGGGGAAGCATACGAAATAAATTAAAAAGAGCGAGATGATGGAGAAGAAATGGAGAAAGTATACGAAGAAAAGTGATTTGAAGACAGGTGGGTCGACTTCACTGGAGACGTTTTACAAAAGAAGAGCTGCAATCAGCGCTAAGTGGCATATTCGGTAAGAGGATGCCTTATAGCCTAATACGGGGACCGGCTGAAGTTTTTGCTGAGAAGTAGCAGTGTTTTGTATAGTGGGGCCGCTAGCGGGCTAAAAACGGTGAGCCGGCTCTGGCTGCTACTGAGTAAGTAGTATAAATTTTCATCAGAAAAGATCCGGACAGAGCTCTTGCATTAGGAAGTTTGCCGGTGTCAACGAGCCTGGCTCATCATTAATTTGCATTTTGCTCGTAAATCACATCGGCGGAAGAGAGAGTGAGTGAGATAGCGAGCTGGCTGAGATTGTTACGCGGCTGTAATCCGCGTCGACTGAGCTCGCACCTGGGAAATCTCATATCCTCCCCTCTCCCACTCCTTTCAATCTCACCCTCAACATCTCGCGAGGACCTATTTCTTCCCGTAAAAGGAGATCCAAAATTAATCTGGCTGCCAGGGATCGCAAGCGACGGTGGTCCTCAGAAGGTAACTGGGTAAGTGGAAGCCAGCACAGCCACTTCTAGCTCGCGTCTTATCATTACCTTATCTTGCCTGTTGAGATGGCGGCGTTATGAAACGAACTTACCAGTCAGTTGCGTATCAGAGATGATTATTGCTGCCAGATTTCATGCCTGGGGTCGAGTTTTACCTTGTTTTGAACCAATATTAGGTTGTTACTTCGTGATTGTCATGTAAAATGCCTGGAGAGGAGAATTTTATTCTAGATCACGGTCTTGAGACCACGTGATGATTCGAGATGGATTGAAAGGTATTTCATGTTTTATTGTTTTCATATGCTATTCCATTTGTAGATGCCCGAATTTCTATTTCATGCCAATATTAGGCTATTACTCCGTGATTGACATGTAAAATGCCTGGAGTGATGAATCTTCTCGTTCTGGATCACGGTCTCAAGTTCATGTTGATCTAGTGTAAGGCATTGCATATTTTTTTGTTTTCGTTTGTTATTCCATCAGTAGAGATTCTCGAGGGAGGGATTTTTCTGTGTTCATATTCTCAATATGGCTCTGTGACCACTGGATGCTCTATGGTCATGACGCACAAGCATAAAATTAAAGTTGAGCACCTTAAAGTTTTTTGGGAAGTACTACTCCCATCAACTACGGTAGCAGGGCTGAGAAAGTGAAAATTATTTATTACTGGAATAGTTCTCATACTTAGTAAATGGTCTGGGGTAATAAGACAGCTGTCATCTACACCCAATCATAATTATGAATTCTGAAAGTTTCTCATAGCCAATCAGGAAGCAATAAGGAAGCAACAATCTAACGAAAAATATATCGTGGAGGGAAACACTCGCATGAATACTTTCTTTTATAAATCCACCTTCATGATAATCTCAAGAGATATATAGTCTACCTAATCTCCCTAAGCTGCAGAGACTCCATTGCTCGGAGAAATGAAAAAGAATGCCAGATACGAATGGAGTGGTTGAGAAAGGGTTGATCAAGTATTCTAAAAGTCAACTGGAGGTTGCAATTCTTGATAAGCTGAGCTTTTAATGAACATACCAAACTTTAGATGGAATACTTGTTAAAACAACTTCTATAAAAATATTATTAATGGTGAAGAACGAGTAGAACAACTTTCAAAGGAAAAGCCCAGCATTAAATAGAAAATTAAACTCCATCTCAGACCGACGGATACTTGAAAAGCCGCTCCATATAAAAAGTCCGAGCCAAGTAATTACGAGATAAAACGCCCATCTACTCCCCCCCCCCCCATCAACATCTATCAAAACCCCCACCCACTACTTCTCTGAGCAGACGGCTTTCATCGTAAACTTTCAAAGTATTTTTAATTCAGTCGTCTGCTTCCATTCCTTCAACGCCAACAGCTATTGAATGGCAAGCAGCTTGCCGAACTTATTTACTCTTCCATTCAAGATTCAGAGTGAATAAATATACACAGAGCGCATTACCTTGTGTATCGGGCAGCCAAGAAGAATTATCACAGCTTCTTATTGAACCAATACAGCCAAACTTTGAGATTGGTTTCATCACTTTGAGCCACTAGAACTTCTCCATTCCGCATACATATGCAGAAAACATTTTCCGGGGTCATTAAGATGATGAACTCGGCCTTGAAATTGAGCAAAGTAGAGCTCTGTGTGTCTTCATGAAAAGTGGGCTTTGTTGCTTTCAGAAGTTGGTATGTTCGTGGGCGATAACTATTAATCATAAAATGGGATATTGGGTGAAATATACATTAGCGATAGACTGAAATTTTAATAGGGCTACTTTTATATGCAACAGATTAGAAAAGTTTCTTGTAATGAGTTTTCTAGTACGTTTTCTTAACAAATTATGAGAATAATTTTAATAAAAAAATTTCAAAACTGAAATTTGGAAAATAGATTCATAGGCTTCAATTGAAATCAGCTCTCAATGAATCAGCTTTTTAGAAGAGTAAAGTAAGTGGTGTATTATTTATTCTGCGTTCTCTTACTTTAAAAGAGGTTAGTGGATCACGTATATCTTAGTAGGTTGACACATTTAAATAAAGTTATTCCAAGCTTTAAACACAGGTTTTGGTCAAATATCGATATTTGACCAAAAATCTACAACATGATTCCTGCAGATATTAGAGATAACGAATACTTTTATCTAATATCTCTAGAGAGAAGACACAAATATATTATTTATTGGTTCAAGAGTAGATTAATGGTTTGTCTAATTGATCAGGATATAGACTCCTACAAGTGAAAACTTAAAGATAGAGCTCAAAATTTTTTTAATAGTTGATTGGATATTTAATTTGAATTATTGTTTGATAGAATTTTTTCTTCTATAGCTTGGAGTGATTTTTATGAAAGGAAGAGTTGGTTTATCCTGTCGATGTAGTTATAAGTAAAATTCATTTACAGGAGAATGAGATACCTATCTTTAAAATTCTATGAAGCTAAAGAAACTCTGAATACTAATCAACCTAAGCTGTTATAATACGAGCTTTCGCAATCCATAATTCAGTAGGGTATAACTGTTTGGGGAGGCTGCTACAATTTTGTCAATAACAAACATGAGATTCAGGGTATTTGATTTTTTGATAATGCTTTTGTATTTTACTTCTACTTGAATTATTTCCATAGCATGAAATTCAAGCACTTCATAAAATCTTTTAATTTCATCAATTTATACAGCTTTAAAGTAAGAATCGTTTATAGAAACCTTAAATTTTATGGTATGAGAAGAATCAAGCGGGTCTGAAATCAGCGAAATTAGTAGGTCATGATAACATTCCAAAAGATTCAAATATCTAAAATTTCATGTTTTTTCACTTTTGTACTGGATAAGAAAGCTCAGCGCTGCAGTCCACTGCTAGAACGTGTAAACATCGTGCTCTCCTTGCGCATGCGCGCAAAGGTTTCAGGCAAAAGTTCACCAGGAATCGGATTTGCTGCAACACATTTTGCAAACTTGTTTCCACTCGCAGCAGAATTGTTTGCGACATGTTTACAACATGTTTTCAACAAAATTTGTTCGAGTGGAAACGGGGCTTTAGAATCACAAAAACTGGGGAATAAATCTGTCTCTTCCAATGAATGATGCTACTGTAGAAAACTGTGGAGGTTCGCGCTGAAACTGCAAAATAATGAGACGAGCACAATCCCCATCAATTATTCAGCGTTTTGCGTTCATGGAATGAATTCAAAAGTAATATGCTCGACTTTCAATAGCAGTGTCTTTATTATTGGGAATACTGCCATTACCATCGATTGTCATTGACAATCTGTATCTGGTGACAGTTCAGTTGCATTTTGAATGCTACAATAAAACTCATTATTTATGAATGATGAAGTCATAAATAATGAAACTAATGAAGTTGTCCGTACAAACTCATAAAATTGTTCGGTTACAGAGAATGTGGTGTATTTGTTATTTGATGACAGATCTTAGCATGCAATATTTATTGGTTCTCCCCATTGTCAGTCCATTGGACCACGAGTAAACAGCGAAGAGAAGCTTTTGATTTGCGTTGAATCTCATCGGTGCGTTTTGGATCTAAGCTAGCAAATGGAATTACTTTTGAATTGCCTCAGCTGTGTACAGTGTTTGGTAAACAGGCGGACGAATGAACGTCCCTGTTCAACAATAAGTTCCCACCAAAGTTTTCACTGCGCCTGTCAAACTGTATGGATGAGAGAATTTACTGGCTTCAACTTTTTGAAAAAGATTTTTCTCTTCTCTTTTCTTAGCTCTTCTCGCATGTGGCTGCTCTCAAAGTTGATTCAAGGCTTCCAACTGAAAAGACGGGAAAAAGTTTCTATAGCTGTCGCTGATACCAATTTGAAGTCCAGACGGGAAACTCTCGACTGTAATTCATGTTTCCGAAGGTATGATTGGGCTTTCCGGATTTCTGCGCCACTGCCATGTGATCGGAATTCGCGGCAAATCTGTCAACTTCGATTGAACAAGACAAATAATTTTGTTTCAAGTTGTGGGTGAAATTCATTGTGGATGATCTGTGCAAATTATTGCGTATCATTCATGAAGGCATAATAAAAGTTTTATGAGAACTAAACTTTTCAAAAGAAAAAAGTATTAAATACTTTTTATCTGCAATAAAGTTTGGAAATTTATATCGGTGAAATTATGCTTTGAAAGTGAGAATTGCGAAATACTCACAAAATCGATAAATACCTTAATATTACCGCCTGCTTCGCCTACGGTACTGTGGTACTGTAACCAACCAGTGTACTGTTCTCTGTTGTGAAATAACTTCTTGGTGGTTCGGAACCCACCTAGGTCCAGCTCATCAATCACCATCATCCAAATCATTACCCACACAGGTTTCAGACCTATCCTCAAAAAAAAAAACTATTATAAATTTGCTCAATCTAAGTGCTATTTAACCTTTATTTATTCGATACTTATTTGAAGAAAAGCTGCGGAGTATGACACACGCTGAACAATTCACAAAAGTAAAATAACTCTAATTATATTTTTGTATGAAAGATTTTGTATCTGTTTGTTATACAACATTCCAACACTGATGGAAATCATATAAACTCTCAATTTATTCCTATTATGAAAGTCATATTCTTACATCATACTTTAAAAACAGTGAACCATGCACGTCTAATTATTATTTATTCATACACTTATCTGCTTATAAATAATTGGAAGGGCACAACAGGCGTTTAGCCCAGAACTGATTCTCCCAAGACATTTCAATTGGATAGTTTTTCAAAATCTCTGAAGGTTATGTTTGACACTGACACTTGTCTGTTCCATTGATTTACACTGTCCTGAAAGTATATTATTCCTATTGGTTTAAAGAAAGTCAATAGAATAAACCAATTATTGGAAGTTATGCACTTAACTAACAGTAAAAGATATAAAAAAATATTAGCTAGATATTGATAATAAATAGGATATTCAATAAGAATATTGTATTCTGTTGTATTCTGAGTATTTTGTTAGAAATTTGAAAGCCGAAAGATTACAAGGTCACTATACTTCTACAGCTGTTTATATTATTTTGTTGAATATTCCTCCATAATTATTTATTACTAGCAGGTTTCCTGATTCAATTGAATCTTGAGATCTAGAATATGAAAGTCATATTCCTTTACTTTTGAACCTGCCTATCCACAAATTCAATAGACTTATTTCTAGACTTCTTTTTCTTTTTTGTCCTCATCCTTCTTCCTCTTCTCTTTCAATACCTTATTTTTCAGCGCTAGAGTTTCGTCTACAGAGGAAAAAATGAAGACGTTTATGTAATGGATTATTGCCTTGTATGTTACAGTGATCGCATTAAGCTCGGGCCAAGGCCCAGTGTTCATTCAGGAGCCTGATAACTGGGTGGACATCTCCAACAACAGCGGCGCCCTGCTGGCTTGCTCAGCTCGTGGAAATCCACAGCCTGACATTCATTGGATTGACAGCCACGGCAGGGAAGTCTCTAGAATACCTTCCTTGAGGTTAGCATTCAGTTAATCATAGAATTAATTTGACATAATTTTGGTTTTTTAATTAGAAGTTGCCGTTTGTCGCAAGACTATATATACAAGGAAACTCAGTAGTGAAATACAAAACCAAAGTTTTTTTTGGTTGAAATAGTCAGGAATCTACTACTAACCTTTAATGAGATAATTTTGATTATTGATTACCAATAAATAGATAAAAATGTAGAAACAATTGAAAAATTCTAAATTTCACAGTATAAGAAATAAAGAATTGGAATAAACATATGTATGCAAGTATGCGGATGCTTTATTGACCATTACATTTAAATGCTTTATCTACGACCATGTCATAATGTATACATTACAGTTTCACAATTGATGCCAAAACAGCTGTCTTTTTGAAACCCGTTGCATAATGAGCTCATTATAGTACAGGTTCTACATTATAACACGGGTTCTGGACCAATCAGAAGCATTTTTGATGGAATCAATATCGTAATTCAATATTGTGAAACTATCAGCTGATTTGATCAAACTGCTACACCAGCTGCTTTAACCTAACAATGTACTATAACTTCTCGTATTTGAGATGAGAGGTTAGGTATCTCTGACAGTCACAGGAAAAATGAAATTGTTTTAATTAAATGTTACTAGTGGTCGTAGATAAAATAGTGTATGCAACGATTTTGTTTGGCCATTAAAGCACTCGTGAGATATTTATAACACTCGCATTCGCTCGTGTTATAACTTACATCTAACTCGTGCCTTAATAAGGGTCAAAATAAAATCGCTGCATAAACTACTATTATTACATTTGAAATTCAGAATACTTCAAAGCCTTCCATTCATTTAGTAGCTCTTTGAGCTAGTTTGGCCAATTTGATCAGGAGACATAATGTGTCAGATCAGTAGAGGTCAGCTTCAAATAAAGATTATTTTAGAATCCACTAAAATGCTAGAATAAATTGCTACTAATCAGAAAATAGAAATATGAATAAACTCCTTAATAGCGGATGAAGAAGCTTTATTCTTCTTATTAACCCTTCCTTGCTGGTTCGGGGCGTAGCTAAATAACATGTTCACCTATATAATATGGCCCTAACAGCAAGGGAAAACTATCCGTAAGAGTCGACCTGCTAATAATAATAAAAGCCACACGCATGTATGTGGATGAGAAAGAAGAAGAAATATAAATGATTCAGTAGTTGAAAAACGTCATAAAGAAAAAGTTGGATTAGAAGACTAATGAAAGACAAAACATAAAATTCTCTCAGATTTGGCTGATATTTGGTAAACAGATAGAGCTTGGCCCGAGAAATGTTCACACCAAATTTGGCGCACCTAGTGCGAGTAATTAGACAAGTAAGAAATTATTACATATTTACCAATGCTCATAACTTCTGAAGGGTAGCGAATTTCTACAATTAGATTACAAGCTAAAGATGAAAAATGAGGAATAAAAGCATGGAGATTTGATTTTTTATTGAATTTTGATTGATTACCTTCAAGCAGTTATCTGAAAGTTTTTTTTTGATGATATAAAGACTGTCTAAAAAAGCAAGCAGCCCTGACGTAAAAAAGAAGAAGTCATGATTGTGGTTCCCACTCAATATTTCAACTCCAGCTCTATTGTGATAGACAATTATTATCACGTATTAACATTTAATCAAGTTAATCAAATTAACAAAAATCGCAATCATTGAATGACATTTGAAGGGCACAAGGGAAAAAGGAGTTAAGACACTTATACCACTTTTTCCAGGAGAGCTGAAAATAACATTAAATTTGTAATATCCAACCCATTTTTCGAATTATTTGAGTGATAATTTTTCTTTGTGATACTTACATATTTGAAAATAACATATTAAATTTATAGCTCTTTAACTTGAATAGCAATAGCATAAATTAATATTATCATTGAAATAACCCAAAACGACCAGGGAAAAAAGGGTTATAAACATAACATAACTCCTTCTTTCATTTTAAAATCAAGTCTTGTATCCATGTCATAATGATTAATATCATGTAATAATAGATAAAAATGATGGATTTTCATCCATCAAGTTTTTATAGTTACATAATATTGAATATTATGTTGTAGGATATTAGATAAAAAAATATATTCATATGTATTATCTTGCTGTGCAGAACTGACCTTTTTGAGTCGTGGCGGACGCGTTTCGAACTATGTTGTTCTTCTTCGGCGCTTGGTTGCAGACTGACAGTCAGTCTGCAACCAAGCGCCGAAGAAGAACAACATAGTTCGAAACGCGTCCGCCACGACTCAAAAAGGTCAGTTCTGCACAGCAAGATAATACATATGAATAGTTCTACTGCAGTTCACGAAAAATGGATAACCACATCAATAAAAAAATATAAATTCTATTAGTCATGTAAATAAACCAATAAGAATAAATGAAAAGTAATATGTTTATTCATGTTTTATATATTTATATTATAATAAGCAATGTTCTATGTAGGATTAAAAATTTATAAAATAATTAGTTTTCACAAATGTAATAAAACTCAAATTTCTCCATTTTCAATATTCATCATGATTGTTCTTCCATGTTTAATTATTGTCTCCATGAGGAAGATTTTCAAAGAATTCTTTTGCAGCCAAATTCCTACAATAACGAGTGAGCTCCATTATGTCTTTATATTTTTCGTTTGACATTGGCAATTTTCCTAAAAGAGAACGAAAGTTATTAGTTTCTTTTTATTGCTTGCTTTAAATACCTACATGTACATTGTCAAAAGTGAAAAATACTGTATTCATATTCCTAATAAATCATCCTTGTTTTCCCACAACCAAAGCCATAATATAAATTAGAGCCTTTCTTTTAATGTCATAAAATTTTTGAGCCTTCAGCTTATGAAGCTTCAACTCAGTTTCAAGAGCTTGCTTATTTTTTTCTAACTGAAGTTTATCTTCATCTCTCATGCCCTTCAATTGTTCCTGAAGACCATTTATTTTTACATTGCTCTCATCACAGATACTGCAGGTGTCCGTTCTGGGATATCCAAAAGAAATGTTAAAATTTTGTTGCATTATTGCTCTGTAAGTCTCATAGGAGCATTTAACATTGGTGTATTTTTTTGAAAACATTTTATGCATGATTGAAATATTTAGGTCATCAGGAAGATACTTTTTAGATGTGTCATGCAAACTGTAATGAGCACCCCTTCCATTAAAAGAATCAATGTGCTCTTTTATCAAATCTTTGATCTCATTGCTCATTTTGTGGGGTCTGTTTTGATGCTTGCCACGTTTATCTTTTGGAGCACAACCAGTCATCTTTAAGGCATTTATAAGACACTCTATTTTCTTCTCAGTAATACCATGAATGGATATGAAAGCCTTTCGGCATACATGCCATTCAGATACAGTTTCTTTTTGGATGGCTCGAACTTTGTATTTACATGAAACGTCTCTAAGTTTTGCTGATTCCATAGCTACAGTAGGTCGTCGTTTTTGCACAGGTACAATAGAAATCAGACCACAAAGATAAAAGTTCTGTTCACTTACGGTTTCTAGAAGGTTAAAAGTTTGTAATATTTTGTCTCTCACTTTTAAAGTCAGGCCATCCATGTCAAAGCACTTATTCCTACATTTACACGATGCACCTGCTTGGTGGCTCTGGATTCGAATTTTCTTTGCCACATCAACTATTCTTCCTTTAATTTTACGTTTTCTTGTCTTTTTTCGTGAAACTCTTCAAAGTCACTCATTGTCAACACTGTAACACTATTATAAACAACGAAACAATAATGATTATTATAGTTTGCTCATACACATAACCTCGATCTCTAACTCTCACTCTCAACAACCGGCAACACGAACTGAAGAGTGAAGACTAGCAGACAGCTGGGAATATGAGCCAAACATGGAGCCAAATATGTTCAAAACAAGTACTAATTAAAATTCAATTAATAGGATTAGTTAGCAAAATTGAAGAATCACAACATTTAAATCAATGCTGGAAGAATCAATATTTATGTCATGAATATTGTGGAATAAAACATGATGAATATTTCAAAATAAGATGTGTAGCGCCTTCCATTCAGTCTTGCACTTGACTCCTTCTTCCCCAATAGCGCTGCAGTTAACTCCTTATTCCACTGTAGCCATTATTTTCGAATAGCTATTCAATGGTGATCTAACCCCTTTCTTCATAATATAACCATTCCATCTGAAAGCTCTTGCCTGTTGGTATAAAACGGAAAAATAAAAAAAAAATGACAAAATTTGACTTAACTCCTTTTTCCCCTGTGCCCTTCATTTATTACTATTAGAAACGAAGGGAAAAGTATATGAAAAGAAGTTAAAGCGTAATATATCTGCGCTTTCTTCATACATTTTAATTAAAATAACACTGAGTTGGGAATCAGGGGACTCCTGCCAATATTCTCACTTCCTGGTTATATGTATTTGGAAATATCAATATGCAAAAAAACTCATTTCGAGAAAGACATGTGATGGACATTACTGTCAGTACACATTTTCTGCATGAGATAACTTCGATTGGAATGGGAAATGAAACACCGGGGAATGAAATCCCATGCTGTCATACAAGAATCCGTATTCCGTTCACATGTTCAAATATTGAGATTAGTTCTTCGTTCATATCTTCTGTAACAGTATATTATTCATGACGAGTTCGACTGTAAGCCCAACTGCATATCATTTTTACGTGATCAATAAATAAATGATCCCTTCTGATAAATGAGTTTAAGATTTTTTATTTTATTCCATAGAGATCATTGAAAAGTACAGTGTGGGTTGATGAACTTTCATATGCTTGTATATATTTCTTGTTACTTGTTACTGTCTACTTTTCACCATCAAAGAGGGCAGCCTACAGTATTTTTGAATTTTATGTACATCAATCTGATCTATCTCAGATTAGCCTTTTGACGATCTACATGTCATCTCAACATTTCAATTTATCTTTTGTGATAAACTTCATGCAATAAATCAATATAATTGATATTACAACCAAATTTATGAAATAATTATATCTATTGTATTGGCATTCATGCCATTCTCGATCTCAATCAAAGTTTGATTATCAAACTAAAAACATACTTATAATATATTAATGAGGTATTATAGTTTCGGCAGTACCGCCGTTCCCAATATCAATCTAAAACCAATATAAAGATTACAGAACAGCTTTTTCTATAGCTAAGTAACCCTTTTCCAATGTTTGATTCAACCTGTCCCAGATAAAAGGGCCTGGGGGTATTTCCCTGGAAAATTTTAGAAAAGTAATTTCTATAAAACACATTATTTTAAAACCGTTTCTACATGAATCCATCCATTTTAACATTATGGGTCTACGTGCATCTTATCTAGTGCTTGATCATTTCTAGTTGGGGGAGGGGTGCTTTAACCCCCCCCCCCCCCAACCTGAATACCTCTATGCATGTGTCTGAATCCACGAGGCATTCTGCAGAGCCGCAAGGGATAAGCTTAGAGCAGTTGATTACCGGATACTGACTATTAAGAAAAAATTGAAAGTGAAATATGTGATTAAATGATGACTTAATTTTGAACATTGTGCTTTGAGAGAAAAATAATCACTGCATGATAACAGTTTTATTTTGCTGAATATTCCCCTCCCCCTAAAAACCAGTGTGGGAACGCCGCTCCCACGCGTTTTCGCTCCACTACACCCAACCAGCGTCCATAGGTTTCGATATCACCCCAGTCAGTAACTATGCTTTATGAGTTGCTGTATAAAATTTATAGTTTTTCAAATATAAAGAATTCGTTTCGTTCTTCAATATTATTTTCAAGAGGAATATAATAAATTATTCAGTTTCCATACCTTATTTTACCGTACATACAGTAACTTATTTCAATTGCATAATTCAATTTCCTCATCTATTTCTCTTCTAATGAGTCTACTATCGTCATCAATCGAGGAAATGAACCAGGCCTGCGATAATTATTATTTATTCGTTCATCTGCCCAAAAACAGCTACATCCAGGCGTACTACTCAATTTCGATTATAACTGAATGCAGGCTGAAAGAACAGGCTGTTCACTGAAGCACAGCGTGCTCGTGCTGAGTATTGAGCGCACTATATGGGTCCAAACAAACAAACCATATAAACATTGGAATGTTGTTGAACAATTCGAATAATATCGCTGTGGAATTGACGAGGAGGATGTTGAGGAGGTAGAGGAGAAGCGTGAATTGGCGTGCGTGCGGATTGTGTATTAGCTATACTACACTTCACAATAATATTGCACTTGATGCAATAGTAATTATTCACCTGCAGACGATTTGGTTACCAAATATTAATAAGATACGGTTTTGATGCATTTGGGAAGAATGAGTGAGGTAGTCAGAAAGAGGGAGATAGAGTGAGAGTGAGTGATTGATGGATCGCGATGGTGTGGGGGAGGGAGAGGACGGAAAGAGCAAGAGAGAGTGTGAGAGAGTGAATGTGTGAGTGTGTTAGAGTGAGCAAGTGTGAGAGCAGCGGCCGTCTATTTTCCAGGGAGATATACTGTACAAAGCTCAGAACAAATTCATGTCTATGAGTTCAATTTTACCTGTGTACAGTAATTGATTTTCAGTTACGATGATGAATATCAGCGATTAAACATCAATCCTATACTGGCCATGATTGTTATCGATCAATATGCAGAACAATTATTCATTTATCTGGCGCTGAAGAAGCAGGTGGAGCACAATTGGTGTGGTGTGGTGATGACAATAGTAACTCGCGGGTACGGTGATTTCACACAAGAACTAGCATTCAGGATGAAATCGTCTTATTGATGCCACAATCACTAAAATAATTGAAACACGAGGTTTCAATGTAGTTTCAACTGTCGCGATGTTATAAAAATAAAAAATTATGTGACTGTTACGTCATTGTCATTTTCAATCTCTATCAATCTAAACCTAAAATTCTGAGTAGCTCAATTCCTGAGTAGCAGGAATTAGTAACGCCCATTAGTAACAAAAAATAGTCTACCTATAAGAAACAGCAATCTTATTGACACTCAGTGTCATATTAAAGTATTTTTCAGTTTTATTGTGTGCATTAAACTCTCGATTATCAGCAGGTGGTTTACCCGCTTTTCGGATTCCGCAGCACCTAAAGGAAAATCAATCAATTTTTCTATTCAAGATATACACAAAATGTACGTGAATGCTTCAGTTGAATTCAAACATTCTACAACTGCTAACAGTTCTGTAAAAATCTTTTCCTAAATCATACAAATAAAAGCCCTAATATTCTATAAAAATCATATCTTTTATAAAATTCGTCAAAATTGCAACATGATAGCTCAATCAAATACTTTTTCAAATAATTTTTGAATGTCCCTATAAATATTTAATACCCATATAAGTTGGGCTCTGTTTAAATTTTTCTTTGGTGTGTTCTCTATCATAAAATTGTTTTTGATCCTAGAGTTATAATTATTATGAACATTCAATTGCCTAGGAAATTTAGACTCATTGTTCCTTACATGCAATATAGTTTTTTTAAGGCTGTAAACTGTCATGAAGTCTAGCTCCTTGAAAAATGTTTTGCATGACTGTCCATTATTGAGTTTGAGAATTCTCTTAACTGCCTTTTTTGTAGATGTAGTATTTTGTTTGAGTTCAAAGCACTTCTTCCTCCGTAAATTCTAGTTCCATACGAGATATGTTAATAGTAAATATGAGAAATTCAATTATCCGCGGTATTTGCGCTGGTCAATTCAGCGAATATTTGGGAGTCTACTGTACTGTACGAGCTGTACAGTATTGGATTTAAGTTTTTAATCACCTTTAATCTGCAATAAAATTCAAAGATACAGCTACCTCAGTGCTGTTTGAAAATTCCGGTAGGATACATACCACCCCTACTAGTCACCTTTCTAAATTGCTTCGTCATCCCATCAGGTTCACGTCTGTACAATACAATAATTATTATCTTACAATATATTCAATAATAGTATTACACTTATACAATTCGTATATGATTACAATTATTATGTACTGTGTGATGGCTGGGAGAGACTAATAATTTTCTTATGATTTCGATGCTGACATGTTGTTGCCAGTGGTTTGGCGAACGAGAGAAGATGCGACGCGATGATTGAGATTAAAACAGTTGCGAAAGGAAATTTTGACGACGTCGACGATGTCAATCGGTTGCCGGCAAGCGAAGTTAGGATCTGCCAGCCTTCCCAGCCCAGACCCAGCATCCCCAGGGCGGTGTTCAATTTCCGCTTCATTACGGCTGCTAGCTGTGCGGCCTATGCTATGTCTCAAGCGCTTAAGGAGCGGCACAGAACCCTTATGTCTCGTTATTTATTGGAGTGGTGGTGGCATCGTGTTCAAGGATATTAACAGCCCATGGACTTCCCTGTAACTCTGCCACTCTTACCCCTCGCCATTGCCCCCAACCATCTCCCACCCGAAACAATTCCCCGACGCTATTTTCACCTCTTGAGACCGCACATAAATTATACGGCCGCTGAATAAATGTCTGCTGCCTCCACTCTTCAACTAACTGGCGATAGTGATTTATTTGTTTGCAGCAGAAACTTACTATAATATGTATTTCTACTGATTAAATGAGAAACAATTGCAATTCACAACAGTAATAAGAGTGAATTTTAATAATTGTAATAATGGTATTTTATGTAAGAAAATGATGCTTAATTTTCCATTTTTCGATTCAGGATACTCTTCTTCAGCAAAAGACCTTTCAATCAGGTATTTCATAGAATTAGGTCCATAAATTTAATATCGCAAATCAGCGAACGCACAGGCAGCTCAAGCCTATGTCTGCTGATTCCTCAACTCCTAGGTACCTAAACTAGGTACCAGCTGTAATGTACAAGTACTCTTTATTATATTGTATATTATGTAATCAATGAATGGGAAGATTCTGTTTTTTGTTTCATTTAGATGATGTGATAGTGGAATAAAGAACATTTAAATTGGAATTGAATATCGCTGCAATAATTATTATGAAAACGTGTCGTGAAATACTATTTTAGTGACCGATCGTAGTGAGGTCTCAGTTTTAACCTGACCGCGCAGAATTTCGTCTGTCTGTCTGTAGGGTACACGATTAAGGCCAAACGCCTTGACCGATTGACAAACGCCTTGACTGATTGAATAGCAATTGCATAGTATTTGCATTAGCTTATATCATCTTCTTTTGAGTGAGGAGTGATGAACGAGTGAGGTCTACTGGAGTGAGGTCTACTGTTCACAGAATCACTGGTCAAAATATTTGTGTTGTTAAAAATATTTTTTTAATGATTTTGGCAATAGCAGGGAGAACAAAACTGAATTAAACTTCCTTATTGTAGAAATGAGTTTTTCTCTTGCCGTGAAGAAAAATTGAAACAGACTCCCACATGAGTCTGAGGCTTGTGCGTGTGTAATGAGATGAATGATGATGGTGAGCCCACAGTTTCAAGCGAGCACTTCCTACAAACTCAACTGCCCAGTCTGTCGAATCAGTTTCTGATTCAGGAACCAAATCATATACGTGTAGGCCTTCGTCAAGCAAGGGAGGTTTAGGAAACTTATAGGGTCAAAAATTGGGATTTTGTTAACTTTTTTTTAGGGATTACTGACCTACCACTTCCCCTTGCTACCCCTTCCACTCAGTCAAGTTTCAACTTCAAATTAGGGGGGGGGGGGGGTCATTAACTGGAATCATTCAATGCACCCCCTCTTTTTGACGGTCCTTGCCGCCAAATTCCTACAATAGTGTCTTCAGAAGGGTATCCATATGTTTTTCGTTTTTCATAACTGGTTGACTGATTCAAGTGGGTACAGGTGGCTAATTAGAAGAAATGATTAGTTTCAAATTCAATGGTAATAAATGAATTGGTCGAAATTAATTTCAAAAAGTATTTGGTAACCATCTTTGAGAGTTCAATAATCAACTTCAACTAAGCCCTTTCCAACAGAGAAAAACTTGACATGCTAGTAAATAGGAGAGATGATAAATAAGTCACGGCATGATCGATGAGGATGAACTGTGGAATATTCTCTTTAATCTCAAAGTTGCAAGCTCACTTGTGTAGAAGAAGGACCTTCTTCTCTTCCTTCCACTTCGTCTTGTTTTCTCCTTCTTCTCCAATGCTCAAAAGAAAAAAAAACTCTAACCGTTTGGGCCGCTCTATCTCCATTTGACGCCGCCGCCATAGGACCACCACACAAACTTTGCTGCTTTTCCAGATTTGCTGGATGATCATCAATCAAGCCTTTGGCTTTAGTTTTTCTTTCTGGGCTTCTTCTATCAGCCAAGTGCCACCTTTTTCTCACACCAGTGTGACAATCTTCGTCGCTTCTTTTGCAGGCCAACACACTATTTATGAGCATTTGATGGCAGTCAAGAGCGATTGGCACGAGGATTACCTAAATTAGTCCAGCTTTTCGGATTATAAACAGCTTGGCTTTTTTATTTGATACATATATTTGTATAATCATCATCTCATTACAAGTCTCGAAAATACTAGAAGACTACAAAAATTGCAACTCGTCACAGGCGAACTCAAAAGAAATTTCTTTTCGTTTTCTAGGCCAATGTCCATCGTTAAGCCACACAAACTCATATAATCGGACAAATTGGATCCACGATTCTCAGCTTATTTAAAACAAACAATCAACGATCGTCTGGCATTGGTAAATAGTATAATTTCGATGTTTATAACTAATCGTTGTTTGAAGTTTAGAGGATTCTTATAATACTAAAGATTCATATACTAGATAAATCAAAAAAGATAAGTTCATACCAATAAATCTGAAAGCCAATTCATGTTTTTACATCATATTTTCATTGACTCTAACGCTTTCACTAGTTTTCCATGAACGTGAATTGTTCAATAAGATCCGCAGTATAGTAGTTTGTAACTGTCATTGATCAATTGATTCAATTGAGATTCAATTGCTTGTGCAACCAAATCTTTGAGAAGAGATTCACTGAGTTAATCTCACTCAGGTGAGTGAGTGAGTGAGTGAACGTGACCGGCATGCTAGTGTGAGGGCGCTGAGCTGGAATGGTGGCTGAGAGAAGCAAAGGAGCAAAATCAATTCAACCAGTTAATCTGACAACTTCTGGCAGTCTGTATTGTGATTTAAAACATGACGTGCATTGCACAATGGTTTCAGAATCAATGGTTCGACTGGTATTATTTCCGTAGCTGGATTGAAATCATCAATTTAGTTGCTTGGATACCAGATTAGTAGTTTTTCTTGAACGGAATATCGTGATACTCAGAGGTACTCCCCTGGGAAATTTCTGGAAAACAATCCTTCTAAAACCACTTTTATGTAAATTTCACCTCCTTTAAAACTTTATGAAGTTGTTACTCAAGGCTTGTATGTCCATAAAAAAGGAATAATAACCAGTATCTTATAACCTATTTCAAAACACATGAATGGTAGTTGATTTTAAAAGGAATATTCATATTTTTTGTTTTCATTTATATAAATCTCCATCTGTTCTCACTTGATACTGCAATTCTTCTTTTCATAGTATTGTATTTCATATTTTGGTATTTTCAAGTTTATTCTATTCTGTATTTTTGGTGTATTTCTGGTATTGTGTCTTATGTTACACTCTTCTAATCATTTTGTTGGGTCACATACACATACAGTAAATTAATACAGTAAAATCTGAGCTACGGTAAATGCATGTCTGATTGGTTCATGCGCCCGGAACATGTCGAAAATTAACCGAAACGTTTACGCTGTTCAACAAGTCCTAACCAAGGTTTTTAAAGGTGAAATAAATTAATACGAAAATTTCTTATCGATAACTTGCATTGTAGCGTCATGAGAAGACGACGACGTCCGCGTAGTTCAGACTCGAACATAAAAACGTGTGGCATCCAATAGCTTCAAATTTGAATACAATATAAGTTTTAATACACAATATATTATCACAATAAAAAACCCAGATAAAAAATTGGTGCAAGCCATCATGATGACGTTTGCAGTTATCATATCCGGTTCCTGATGAAACAGCCATAAACCGTTCTAGTAGAAGACAGTTTTGAAATGTGATGGGCTTTCCACACAAAAAAATAATACTAACTGCAACGATCGTACAGCTAACAAATGTATGTGAGACTCTATAAACTCCTGTTGGTAATCTACTGCTTCCGCAAATAGTCTAGCGAATTTTATATTCCTGCTACTGCTGCTGTATTGAGAGAGCTCAGTGGAAATGTGAGAAGGCTGAATGCTGTGCTCTGCACGCGAATAGGGTATTCTTAGAAAAAGCAGTAAAAATGATGAGCTTTACCCCTTCTTCGTGGAGGAAAATCTCAACTTGCAAGTTATATACGAAACGAGCTCTATAGTATAAAGTGCCATCTATCATTGCGCCTCATCCGGTTTCCCGGCTCTAGCTGCAGGGAACAGTGACATGAACGAATTTATTTTCAAGACTGAATATCACCAGCTTCTCCCCATTTACCAAATATTTTTTGAGAACTGAGAAATGCTACTCGTCATTCTCCGTTGTTCAACACTTGAATCCTTTTTTATCCTAGACTAGCTGTAGACTAGCTATGAAAATTATATTTTTCCATGAACAGTCTAGTGTTGAAATAGTTGTGATTTGTAACAGATGTGATTATTCAAACTATCAGCAGAATCTTCCTTTGTCACTCTACTTTAATTGTCTTAATAAAATCAATTGAGAGTTGGACCCTTCGCAGGCCAAAACGCGTCGTTGCAAAATGGTATAAAATGTTTATATCAACAAATCTGTAATTTGATCAGTATAGTACAGTGCAATTAGACCTAAATCTCAACATCTAAAGTAAAAGTTTCCCTCCAGCTGCAAATTGTTCTATATGGTCCACGTATTGTGTTTGGTGAAAAGTTACACCATTTTAAGCGTCGGGTTTTGGTGGGAGGGGGGGAGATAAGTTGGTGAATTAGTAGTTTTTATCAGTTTTTCTCAAATATCTAGAAAACTATGCGGTTTAGCTGAAAAAGTGTCCTATAAAAAAATAATCTACATTAAATTTCAAACAAAAATGGACTTATATAATCTTGCTAAAAAGAACGGTTCCAGAGTTATAAAGGGTGTAAAAGTAGGCAATTTTCGTATTTTTCAAATTTTATTGAAAAAATATCACATTACCGCTATGGAAACTGATTTTGTTATGCAGGATTCGGATTGTGTATTCGGGAAGTGATAGCCGCCAGCCGTAGCAGGTATCTGCTCAATCAGAGAGCTGCGTTCTCGTAGGTCCTGTTTGTAACGGTGACCGATTAGATTGGCCAGCAAAAAAGACACTGTTCTCTGCTGTAAAATCACTTCCCGGTGGTTCGGAACCCACCTAAAACTGTAGGTCCAACTCATCAATCACCATCATTCAACTCATTACCCACGCGCAGGTCTCAGATCTATGTGGGCTTCATCCTCAAAAAAAAAAAAAAATTAAAATTGAAATTTTGGTGGCCGGTGGATAAGTCCTTATAATACTGTAGGTCCAACTCATAGATCACTATCATCCAATTCATTACCGATGCACAGGTCTCAGACCTATGTGAGCTTCATCCTCCGAAAAAAAAGTATTTTAAATGTTTTATAGTCAAGAATGAAAGTATTATCTATGGAATTTGGTTCTTGCATATAATAGAAATCAATATTTTCTGAACGCTATGAAGTTATCAAAGTGTGTTCAGGATGAGTGGTTTCAAATAGTACAGTTCAGTAGAAATAGAAAAAATTATCTACGACTACTTCACACAAAGTAGGTATTAGAGGCTGGAAAGTTATGTCTTCCACACTTTATCAAACAGTTGAGAAATGAAGCTATGAGATATTTTCGCCATGAGCTATATATTTATCAAGACAGTATTGAAATAAAAAGTCGCATCATCAGATTTAAAATTTTTAAATCAAATCGACATTGATGCTAATCGACAAAATGCTATTTCGACACTCGTATCTACTAGACCTAAAAGTGATTCACATTATTTTGTGTCCAACTATCCGAACAAATTATCATTCGAAATCGTGCCGTTTTCTGTCCGTCCGTTCGTCTGCACTCTAGCGTTTGAAGGGAAGATTCTAGACTTTTGAAACTTTATTTATATAACTTCCTCATAGTCCAAGTAAAATCCTTATTGATTTTGAAGTTAGAGGTCGAATATAAAAAAAATTATTGACCGAAGAAGAGAGGTCTCTGTTTCAAGTCGACCGTTTCGCATTATTTGTCAGTCTGTTTGCTTGTCTGTCTGTAACGCATTTACGTATAAACGCGTGAGCCAAATGCTTCGAAATTTTGCTTAGATGTTTCTTTTAGGAACGCCCAGCAACAGCGACGTATGTTTAAGGATTTCAAAATTTGCTCTCATTTAAAGGATAATTAAAAAGACAGGTTATATTTCTGGTTATAATACATGTGAATGTATTCATGATTGTAAGAGGAATGAAGAAAATTCATTCACATGATTGTAAGAGAAATGAAGGAAATTCGAATACAGTACTATAACTTAGTGAAAGGTTCCGATAAGCCTACCCTTAATTATTGTGACAGGCCAACTCTATAGTCTACTTTCACAGTAGGCCCATATATCAAAGATGTCCTCTTACAATTATGACAAAACTTGTAACTCTTTCGCACAGAAGGGGGTCCGGGAAGCTCCTCTCCTGGGAAACAGTGGAAAATAAGCTCTCTAAAACCACATTTTAAGCGTTTCTAGACATAAATCCGTCTATTTCAACCCACTTCATGGGTCAAAGTGGGTTCTATCTAGTGCTTGAGTCATCGCCAATCGGGATCCGGGGATCCTTCCTCAGCTTTGTCCTTGCCTCTTGCAGCAAAAAACAATTTTATCCCCCATCTTGGACCGCCCTTGCTGAAGAGTTGACCAAGATTAGCTTTGAATTGATGAACATTCTTCTATTTACCTTAAGATTAGAAATAAATTACAATATTAGTTAAATAGAAGGCTGTCGGATTGGCCTGTTTGGAATAGGTTTCAATAATTTGAGGTAGGCCTACCCCAAGTCTCATATTATGTTGGTAGTGTAAGCTGTACAATTATACAGGAATTTTTCAATTTCTTATAAAATTTGATTTCAACATAGTTTATCATAAAGTATGAGCATACTTGAAATTGAGTACAAGTATAGTAGTCAGGAAATTAATTTTACTTTTCTCCAGTTGAGATTTCAGTGAAGCTCAGATTTTTTGGGGGGTTATAAGTCACATGATCCCCCCTGGGACCGCCCTTGAGTCGATGTTGGTTATTGATGTGTGTTATCGTTCAACAAAGGGAACTTTCTTATGTCTTGTTTATATATATATTCATGTCCCATATAAATCTGTATGGCTACCAAACCGAAGCTTAAAAATATCCTCTCTTCTTCTCAGTAGTTGGACCCCGACTGGACTTTAGCCTCACCAAGATTCACAACAGCCTCATCAATCAAGCAGCCACCCTTTTATCTCAGTTGCTGATGCTCACTCGTTTCCTTGTTCTCCTTGTTTATTGAATGAATGCAATCCATCTACATTTATAGCACTGTTTCTTTGTTCTTTGTATTACACATTCGAGGGTAATCCATTCCAGATTACCATTGCGTCACGTGATGAGTGAATTTCAAGTGTTGAACAGGAAAAATCATCCATGAATGTATGAGTTGGATTTCCTTAGATCTGGATGATTCTGTTTGAATTCATTTTGTAAAATAGAGTAGACTCAACACTGAATAAAATTCAAACTGGAATCAACAATCTTTTCTCTTGAATTTTTTTTAAAATAGTAAAAATGGGAATTCAGATAATGATTAGTGTCCATTGAGAAAGTTGAAAGCATTTCTTCTAGAAATATTGTTTTTACTCAAATTTTAAGCTTCCTCAGAGCTTTTTCGAAGCTTAATACGGATGCGTAAAAACAGGTGGCAAGAAGATGAATGTCAGACCTAGCCGAGAATCTATCCCAGATGAGTTTCAGTTGATTCTTTCTTGAACTCAGTAGTTAATCATTGATGTATCTTGTTGATGACTTTTTTGAAAAAAAAAAATTGAAATATATTAATAGAAAACAAATTTCAGTTATTCTCTTTTTGCTGGTGGGGCCAAGTTTCTCTTTTTTTATTATTTGAAAGTAAATTTTGTTTTCTAACCAACTTCAAGGTTATATTTCATGCTATTTTATTTATACATTTAAAGGCAAATGAAGAATTTAATTTAGAACGACTTTAAAAAAAATCATAAGAAGTTTTAAACAATTTTGATTAAAGTTCAAAACACTAAACTTTATTCAAATAAAATTGAATTTTTAAAAACACTAAACAGTCTTAAAATAACCATGAATATTTTTCTACTAATGAATCGATTAATTATCGTTTTTATTACCTATCGTTTGGAACTCTTCAGTTATTTCTCTGGGTCAGTTCTTTATCTCTTCTAGTGAAAATACGTTACCTGCTGACTGAATTTTTTTGTTAACAATTTAATAATAGAAAAATCATTGACAATAATTAATTAAATGTCACATTTGTGTCTTACACGATTTATCAAACTGGCCAACAAGCTTTTTAAGAAGGAGACAACTTTATTCTTGAAAAAAGGGGGTCTAATAATTTTTTTAAACATTGAAAATGAAATCATTTGAGATTGAAATATTCATTCGGGTACAACCTTATTAAGTTATGGGGTGAACATTTCAGACAGTTTACAGAAATGATGCAATTTATAACATCCTTCAAATAAGAGTTTCTACAAAATGACCTTAATGATGCATTGACCAATTTTCAATTACAGTTCAATAACTCCCAAATCCAATATAGACGTATTCAGGAAAGTGGGATTTTAAAGGTTTTAGAACCATCTCACATTGGCGACTCAAGCATGATGAAGTGATTCACTTAACCAATAATTTGCTTTAAAATGGATGATTTCGTATCCAGAATCGCTTTGAGCTCTGTGTTGGAGGGATTATTTTTCAAAACTGTTCCAGGTGAGAACCCCGTAGCCTAATTTTATTCTATAACAAAAAATAAGTAACATTAAAATTGACAGTGCATCTCCTAAGCTCTTTTGTTCTCTACACACGAATTCATTTTTCTTTGCTGACAAGAAGCTTTAGCATCGTGGCTGCTAAGATAAACTGTCAATTTTCATGTAAAATTATTAAATAATGTACTGAGTTTCGTCATGGAAAACATATGATGTAAAGCTTTATTTATATTAATTGCTGAATTTACATAAAGCTTTATTTAACGTTTTATTTTACATAAATAGTAAAGCTTCATTTGCATTCAATGACGAACAAAAGCCCCTCTTAATTAATATAGAGGTATTACTTGAGGCTGACAATGACAATGGTATTATTATGGAAAACATCGAATGTACTAAAGGTTTATAACTAACTCTCTCCTTAAATTTTAGAAGACTTGTCATTTAAGCTCTATGGATACTATAGAGTTAAATTATCAAAAGTAGTGGGGACGTATGTGAGGGTTCCAGCGCACAATAGTTGGCTGTATTTAGTGTATGTAGTGTGAATTCTTAAGTTAATGCAAATTAGTGTTATTTAATGTACATTATTGGATTTTATTGGCTAAATTATAAGGATTCAGACTTTTGTTGGGGAAGCTGGGTTGGTTTTTAGTGTTACAGGTACTGGTGTTACTAGGTGTTACATGTACGGTGTACATGTATTTCAAGAGCCCCTTGAGTCAAGAGGCACTGAAAGATAGCTCATAAATACGGCCTCCAATGTTGAATTCTATAGGAAGAAGCCATATTACAATTGGGCCAAATTGCACAAGCATTCAGAAATTTTTAAATGGTGAATTTATTTTTAAAAACTTAAAATTTCACTTTTGTTAATGAATAATATTAGATACTGGGATACTCAAAAAGTTCTGTTTTGAAAGAATGTCAGTTAAACTTCGCGGGAATTGATCATACCTATGTAATAATGTTCTTTATATTCTTGAAATTCAAGCATAGACAAATTCAATTCAGACATTGTGATTGCTAGACAGTTCCAAAATTTGGATATTTAATAATAATGATAGTTTCTTATTAACGCTTGTGAATCTTGTGAATTATGTTCTTAGCTTGTGAATCTGTTAAAAATTAAATATTCAAGCAACTTGAGGAACAATGAAAAAGTTGGCACTCATACTTCTGTACCATGTAGCCAATATGAGTAAAAGTAGGCCCGGCTCTCATCTCTGGAATAATTTTGGGAGGCTACTTTTCTTTTTTCCCAATTGTGTGACCTTTTATGCATGATTGAAAACTAGCTGTCGTAGCTTAGCTAGTCTGAGTATTGGTGGATTATTTCCACAAAGCTTTATAGAACTTTACTTTGAATAATGCGATAGCACTTTCATCTTTTATTCTTTCATATCTTCCAGGCTTTTCAATAATTAATTCCAAGTTGAAATGTGATGTGCAAAAGAAACTTTTTCAATTTCATTCATTCCAATGGTATGAATTACATTATGGATATAATTGGGATTTTTTCTGTTCGAATAAACTTTCATTGCTGGGAACTTTTTCTCTCCATTAATTAGGAATCTGTTCGTTTATACGGATAGAGATTTAATATATTTCAGGAAGCTGTGCCGTGATTATGGAATTCTCATAACTGAAAATGAAATGGGTATGAAAGGATAAAACTATTATTTTTCAAGATTCGTTAATGAATAATATCATATACTGGGACGCTCGAAAAGTTCTGTTTTGAAAGAATGACAGTTAAACTTCACGGGAATTGATCATGCCTATGTAATAATGTCCGCTGTAATAATTTGAATAGATTTGAATATTCTCTGAATTTTACACTGGAATATTCATGTAAAGCTCTTGACTTGTGTGTTTTTTGTTCAACCTGTTGGAAATTTTCATAAATAATTAAATAATTATTATTTCTTATAACAATCATTATATTAATAATATTGTGAAGATTCTTATAAAGTAATTACCATACGATTTGTTATAGAAGGTCTTATGATGGAACTTTACGAATAATAAAATTAGCAATTTGAACTGCTAGATTTAGAATAGATTATACTATTTTCTACGGTATTGAGTATATTTCTCGTGTTATGATAATTTATTTGTTACTAAATCAATGTCTCTAGTTCTTTGATTATTGATTTCAAAAGTTATTTTGCGATATTTTCCTGAAATTGTGGAACCTATACATTGAGTAACAGCAGATTTTCCGTAATCGTTTACTTTTTGTAGACGCGAAGAAAAGAAAAACCACTTGAACTTACAAAATTCCAACTTAATATATGCTACATGCACAAAGTAGATATATTTATTCAATAATCGTAGGATATTTTCCCCTACTTATAGCTCAAGTTTTCCCTCCTCTTCATTTTACCTTGAGCCTTTATATCGGATTTTTGTATGATTTATTTTATATTATTTGCTAATGTCATCTTTTATTGCTTCTCTTGTTTTTCTTTTCTCATTTCTTACGTTTAAAATGATTACAACTTTTTTATTCCTATTCTTTCCTTTTCATTCTCATTAGATATCATTCTGTGGCTTATTATGATTTAAGAGATTGGAATTGAATCGACGAAAATTTGTTTCAGAGAGGTGCTGCTGAATGGAAGTCTGTTGGTGCTGCCTTTCAAACCAAATCAGTTCAATGAAGATGTTCACACCACCACATACAGGTGCAGAGCTTCCAATGTTGTCGGCGCTATCGTATCCAGACCCAGTCACCTAAGAGCTGGCAAGTTTTTTTAAATATGCCTTGTTCCTATAATCTAATTTGGCGAAGTTGACAACGCATTATTTAAAAAAACAATTTTTTTTGCTGATGATGCTCACATGAGTTAGTTTGTGCAAGGATAATGAGGTGTAAGATCCACAAAATATCCAATGCTGAACGAGAATCAAACTTGTGACCGCAGGGGTTTATTTCAGAGCATTATCAGAGTTTAGCTCTTATTATGGATCTGGTCGAAGTTTGCGTGTTTCTACGCATTTTTACATTATAAATAATTGTTGTTTCTTCATCATTGCTCCTCCTCTCCTTTGTAATCTGTCATCGTCTTCCAATTATCTGTGAATGTACTGTTACAGGTTCTATCTCTAAAATAACGCTAGCAACACATTACATTAACACTTCATTTTATTAACACAAATTACCAACAACTCGCTTTAATCAGTTATCTCACACAAAGGAAATCAATCAGGAGCAGATAAATCGATAATGTTAAGCTAATAAAGAATTTGCAATATCACTGTACAAAAATCAATCTCTAACTGTTGCAAGGCCGAACAAATATAAAATAATAACTGCTTGATAAACTGTTCAACGATTCAAGAAGAAACGTCTAAAACATAATAGTTGAAACACTAAAAGCACTTATGAGTCACAGTATAAACTGTAAAAACGACTGAATAATAATCTGTCACAATGTACTGCGATTATCACTTTAATAACAAACGTTCATATAACTTAGTTTGTATAAGCGTTCACTGGTAATACGGTTTGTATGAGCGGAAACGGGAACTGACACTGCCACTTTATCACGTTAACGATTGTATCACAACTGACTGACTTTCATGAGATCCTCTGCCTTTTATTCATTTTTCATCATTCCAGAGAGGACTACTAGATGGCTCTCTATTTTTTTATCAAACTCTAAAATAAACAGATAGGATATTCTCCATTCATCCTGGCTATTCAAATTGCCAAGATAATAGCATTCTAAATGTGTCCCAATAAACCGCAAGGCGAGGGAAGTATGGGGGGGAAAAAGTAAACAATTAGCTTTGTCTGGAAGACTTATTGATACAGGCAGATAACGCTGAAAATCACTGTTCCTTCTTTCCTTCTGTGTCCGTAACAGTAATTTTATACATGGATTGAAACAAAATATTCAAGTGATAAATAATAAAAAAATAAAAAATTATAATACACCGAAATTTGCAGAGTAGGTTGAGAGGTAGAGTGTGGAGTTGAAAACCCTTCCCGACTGTGGCTACGCAATACAAGTTAATTATTATTGACTCGTTTATAGTTTCTCTTTTTACATACTTTTTTGGCATTCGTATTTGAAATGTCAATAACATCAGAATACAACTCAGCTCTATCCTCTCAATTTATAATTACTGATAATTAAACCGCTCACCAATTCACTCCGCATTAAATATCTGCATTGGATCTCAATTTTTGGAGCTTTCTGCACTTTCTATTATAGAGTGTAAACTTTATAGACTTCTCACTGCTCATTGTTCACCAAAATTTGACTTCTCATAATTATTATCATTCAACCTGAAGATAAGCTCAAGCCACATGATTTAAGAGCAATCCAATTCTTAAAAATAATAATTTGCAAGGATTTGTTTATTCTTAATAAATTGTTTTTTATGAGGGTAAACATAAAATATAATAACTCTATATTTGAATCAATTATGGTGAGAATATCGTTATCATGTTCAGTTATAGTAACTATTATAGTAACATACAACTGTTGTATACAACCTCTATGAATACATAAATAAACAAATAAAGTGACTTTGTTATGAATAATTACATTTTGTTTACTCACACAAAGTAGTTATTCATTTACATTCACAAAAAAAAATTGTCTGCTTGTTTCCACATTAGATCCACCTTCAATTTAGTTTGACATTATTGGAGGAAAATAAGATGGAGTAACTGTACATCAACGACAAATAATATTGTATTCAATCACCAGTGGCTATCAAAATTCATCAGCCATTTATTTATATAGACAATTTAACAATAAATGCAAAGATGCAACAGACCAGAGTCCAAAACTGCTCTCTTCACAAATTTTGAGTGAGATATTTCATCTAAAAATTTTAGGTTAGTCCACACGAAAAATTTAGATTCACTAAAAAAACATTCGAAAAAATGACTTGTTTCTTTTAAATACTACTGATTTTAAAAGTTCACTCGAAAAAACAAACAATTGAAAAGAATTCAAAATATAAAATTTTGATTGAAAATTTCGTGCCCAAAAAATACTAAATTTGAACATTAATGCAGGAGTTTAATTTGTCAAAGGACTGGACTGGGAATCATTGTGTCTCAGGTGAATTTAACGGAATTATTTCTCTCTTTCTCTCAAACACTCCCCCATTCTTCCTCACCTATTCACGAATTGCTTTACTATAGAGCCAGTAGTACCTTTTGGGGGTAATCATTCTTTTGGACTTTCGGCGGCAGGTGATTCGGATGCAAAACGTTTTGGAGGGTGTGAGAACGAGTGCAATCCACTAATGAATAATGGTTTTGCTTTTTAATAAATGCCCGAGAGTCAGGAAATGGAAGAGGTAGTTGGCTGCTCGGTTTTATACATTGAGTAAGAAGTGGCCCTTGGCTGGTGGTAGTGAAATTGTAAGCTTTAGGTTGGCTTTCCCACGTGTTATTATTTAGAGCTCATTCTGAGAAATCCCCCTCGCTTCCCCCCTTTTCCACTCATCATTGCAACTGGTGATGCCTTTCATTCCTTTTTCCTACTCTCCATCATCAACCGCCACTCTTTCAGCGCCTCGTTTTCTATTCGCTTTGAATTATTCATACCATCCTTGATTTATTGTATAATATTTACACTTCTACCTTCGTCAACCTCTCCCCCACCATGAGCGTTTCGTTAAGAAAACTTTTCTTCTTCACGAGCTCAAACCTCTCCCCCACCAATTTTTTTATTACTCCGATAAATTACAATCTTGAATGCGCACAATTACAATTCATACAAACTTTAATATCAGTACCCGCCAGCCAACCGGGTCTTCCTTTTTTTGTTATTAATGGGAATAAATTATTTTCCTTCTCATTAGTAATGCTACTGCAAGAGCTCATTATTCAGAGTATTCCCCAGACATGGAGCCCTGTTTTTCTTGGACTTCATTGCAATATTTTTTTCTAGTCTAGCGCTCCAGAGAACTCGCTTTGTCTTTAACTTAGCTGAATCTATTCACTGTGCCGGATTTGTTGAGCTCGGTTGTAATGTGCCTGAAAAAGATGGAACTAAATTAAATTTTCTCTTGAGCATACCAAACATATCATGGCAGTATACAATAATAAAGGGAATCATTTTTCATCAAATTGGAAAAATTGGCAAAATAAGTAAAATATTTAAAAAAAACTTGCCTGATAATCGCTTTGTACTAATTTGTGAGGTTCTCAGCCTCAGCTCCAATTTGAAACGTGTAATGACGATTAGCAAATCGCAAAAGAAACAGTTAGATGAATGCTTATATAGATAAGGCTTCACTTTTTGTCTCCGTCTCCCTCCATTACAAGTAGTCTATCTTAACTGTATTTGTTCGTTCAAAAATCACATATTTTTTAATTAAAAATCGATTTATTATTGTTCTAATTTAGTAGTCGAATCGAATTATTCGGTGGTTCGGAACCCACCTAAAACTGTAGGTCCAACTTATCAATCACCACCATCCAACTCATTACCCACGCACAGGTCTAAGACCTATGTGGGCTTTATCCTCGAAAAAAAAAATTATCAACAATCAACCCATGAACAAGAATCATCAATCATTATTATTATAGTTGTTGAAGATTTATTTTGAAAACATTACCTTAATAGGAACATTGGCGTCAACGTTTGACTTGTATAAAGTGTATTTATGAAATGTTTGATTATTTGATTATTGATTATTCTTATTAAAATAAATAGTCTATTTAGATGATTGAATAAAAAAAATAATAGCAACCATAATTTTATTAAAGTTGAAATTGGCTTCGTTCTTCATCAAGAATTCAAAATAGTAGTCTGCATACATTTAATTTGAGGAGTGAGAAGCGAAAACAAAGAATAGAAAGCTTGAAAGATAAACATGAAGAAAAAGCATAAGGGATCACTTGAAATAGCTAAATGTTCTTATTCTTCTCAAACTGTTCAGTTTTATACTTTGAGCGCGATCTTATTTCAAACTGAAATTCTTCTCGAACTGGCCATCCTGGAGTTTCAAAAACGTTATCGGATGACATGAATACACAAAAGGTGATACTCTTGGTGTTTTGAATGATTTCGGCTTTATAACAATTGCCTTTAGGCGGTGATTATGATCCATCCATTGCAAGCAAACTCCCCATTAAAAGGTTTGGATGTATGCAGAAAGCTCCTCACATGAACATATGCCTGTGTGTAAGGATTGTAATCACAACCTTTAAATCGGCATGATTTATAACATTGAAAAGTATTTTCGAAATTAATTACATTGTGGAATATATTTATGAAATTATTCATGATGATAATGCTTGTCTGTATTTTGATAAATTCTATAGTTACTTATTCTTGTAAAACTCAGTGAATCTCTTCAAATCTGAATAATGCAAGTAAAGAATATGTAACAAATAAAGATGTTATCAGAAATTGAGGATCGGAAAAAGACTGCGACAAAGATGAGATCGAGAGATTTACTTAAAGCTTACTAGGCGCAAGCAGGACGACAGTCCTATGTTGGAGAGGACGATGAAGTCTTTCAAATGTAACAAGAAAAGGAAAAGAAGAATAGAAGAATAGAAGACGGTAGGAAGCTTATCGAGTTATCGAAGGGACCGCATCAAACCAGAAGCAGAAGCAGCAGCTTCTTTTTAACGAGAAGTAATAATCTAAAAGAAGGTTAGGGAGATTTGGGCCTTCCTCTTCGTTCCAAGTTCGCAACGGCAGGCAGTTCCCAGCTATAAAGTATTTGCGTCTTTTGAATAGGATGGGAAAATAGTTTGTGTGTGTTGGGGGGGGGGGGGGTGGGGGGGAATAGTAACGTTATATATGTGATATTTACTGAAAGCATTTTCAACAGAGAGGAAAGTTAAAAGTTTGTCTAAGCCTCTTAGTTCCTATCTTTCCTATCCTACCAATCGGCTGTCTGACTCTTACTCGTATTTGAGACGGATTTAGTTTTCCTATCTTTTGTTCGAGGTAATCAAACTCTCCTACATCTTAGTCCTGAATTCGCAGTGCAACCAACAAATATAGCGTATCAATATTTGAGGAACAAGGCTTCCGTGGAAATACCGTCGTATTTTTTCGTGTCACGCGTCTTGAACGGTGTTCAAACACCCCACTGATCTTCCCTCAGCATGATGTATATTTGTTCTTGGCTGAACTTCTTCTCCTCCAGTCCAGATGTATGCAAACTGAATTCTTCCAATAGTCATGAGTGCTCTCTATTTTGGTAAAACGGTGCTTTTCAGAACCCGTTTAGTGCCTCAATCTTTGCAAAGTGATGTTCAAGGAAAACAGGTACAAAAACTCTGTCATGCTTGTGCAAAATGTTGTAGGGTATATTTAGGGTTGATAAAAAGTTTGAATTTTTTGCTGATGATGCCCAAATCAGTTTGAGATTTTTGCGTGAGTAATGAATTGATTGATGATGCAATGGTGTTATGAATTATGGACCTACGGTTTTAGGTGGGCTCCGAACCACTAGTTAAGTGATAATAAAGCAGATGATGTCATGCTTTTTCTGCCGGTCACCCTTCCAAGTACAGTCTAGAGCGTTCATGATTGGACATCACGGTCGCCTTGTCACGCTCAACGAACGTCTAATCACTCCCTTATTGTTCATGTTCATCCTAAGTTGTTATTGTTTACTGTATACATTTTAATAGTTCCTGTTATTTAACACCTACTAATAAAATGTTATATATTGTATCTCATTCGTATAGCAAATAATATTTCTCTAATTACCAATTATAAAAATGTAAGTTTTTTGTTAGATATCCCGTTCGAGTACGGCTAGTTATTACACTAAGTAACATAATTTGACAAAAATTATACCAATGCATAAGCCTCAGTTTTTTGTTAGAATCGACTACGAAAGAAAAATTTCATAATGAGAATAGTGCACGCAGCGTGCACGCTGCGTGCACGCCGCTCGTTTTTTCTCTTCAATACACACTAGAGCGTGTTTTCAGCGGTTTCAACCTGCCAGACCGACCGGAGTGTTGTGGAAGCTGCGTGCACGCGGCAGTTGGGCAGAAAGCTGCGTGCTCAATTTGCAAGTCGCGTGCACGCCGCTTGCAAGTCGCTTGCTCCGCTCAAGTGTTTACTTCTTCACTAGAACTCATCTACTG
Organism: Conomelus anceps; assembly: GCA_948455865.1. Lineage (NCBI taxonomy): Eukaryota > Metazoa > Arthropoda > Insecta > Hemiptera > Delphacidae > Conomelus > Conomelus anceps. The sequence continues at coordinate 94,036,352 of OX418216.1, forward strand.
CTGAACCGCCGGCGTTCGCAAGCTGCGTGCACGCTGCTGGAAAAAACGCCAGTGTGCACCGAGCCTAAGGAATATGCCTATAGGCGTGTCCAGGACTACAGTAGTGATGGTGCCAGCCAGGAATAGCCCCAAATAGTGGTCATGAAAGTGGCTGGTACAGGAGATGTCATATTTTTTATTGCCTATAAACATGCTTTAATGTGCAAATAACTTTTGATAAGCAAGGTATTTTTGAGAACTCTCAATTGTTTTACTCCATTGGAATTAGACCAAAAAAGTGCCATTTCAGGAATTGAATCGCGGAGTTCCAATTTATTCGAGAATGTGTAGTACTGGGTCTAGTGAACAACGTATAATATTTCTCATAAAAACCCGGTTTTTGGTTTTTCAGTTTCCTGCTTATAACTCGAAATCAGGGCGTTTTTTCAAAACTTGAGGGTTACTAAATTTATTAAGACTGAATAGTTTCAAAAATTCACACAGTTTCTGAGTCATAGGCTCTCCTAATTGGATAATTTTCTAAAATGTGTGTGTTTTTTAAATCTTCACAGCTTTACAGGAACTCTGGCGGATCTAGGGGGGAAGGGAGAAATCTCCCCCATCCAAATACAGAAAGAGAAGGAGAAGGTAAAGAGAAAGAAGAAAAGTAGAAGCAGGAAAAGAAAACGAAGAAGAAAGAAAAGAAGAGAAGAAGGAGGGGATGATAAAGAAGGAGAAAAAGAAGAAAAAAGGGGAAGGAAGGAAAATGTTGAAAAGCAGAGAAAAATAGAAAGTAGAAGAAATGAAGGAGGGTTTTCAAAGTTGTAGACATCGAGAAAAATGGGACAGCAATGTCAAACTAACAATTAATTTTCTACTGCAAATATTGCGTACTTGGTCTGCTGATAATGCCAGTTCAAAAAGGTTTTTCTCGACTCTGCGACCTAGCAATACATGGCAAAGGCATACTATGACAGAAAAAGCAGAGTCGTGTTATTAGCACTACTTTACATTCCCTCAGATATCACCCTAGTCACCCGAAAGCTTAGACCCTAGATCTTCGAAATTTTTTTGAAATATTTCAGGTGGTTACAAAATAGTTTTTCAGTTGTGAATAATGTAAGGAATTTTTTTTTTCAATATCATTTTTCATTAAGAGTGTCAGTTGTGTCAGTTGCGTAGGTGTGGGGAATGAGGGGGACAGATCCCCCCCTTAGCAACTAAATAAATTTTGGAATTTTAGCAGGCCTTGTGAGGCAAATTTTGGCTGTCAAAGAAGATGTCTGGCATCGCTAAAAATGTGGTTTTAGAGGAGCTATTTTTGGAAAAGTTTCCAGGTATTAGCCCTCGAACAACCTCTTTTTCAAAGACATTTTTAAGTAGCCAATGCAATTAGGAGCGGTTGGGGATCATACCTAGAAGAGTGAAAGTTTCTAGTAGGACCCAATATGAGGGTACGGATCTCCCATTGACAATAACACAATAACTAAAGTAAAATAAACTCTATAAACTCTGACACAAAACATGAGTTAAAATGTTAAATTAAAAGAATTCATAGTCACTTAAAATGTCGTCTTAGGGAGGTAATTTTTTTTTTAAATTGGGGAGTACACCTGAACCTCCGTTTTAAAATAAATAAATAAATGAAACATGAATTTATTTCTCTTTTCAGATATACAGTACAAAATATTTTAATAAAGTTTTGTTCAACATTTATATTAAAGGTAATAATAATAACAATATATATATAATTATATATTGTAGAGTTCGAGTGCTTGATGGGAGGGGGGCGTGCCATATGCACTTGAATTCCTCGTATACTGAAGCCGGTAGCTGCAATCGGGTCGCAATCAAATAAAAATTGGACTCACCACCCCAACTCAAACTCACAGGAGAAAAATCGATCCTTGCAGGAATTTGTAAAATTAATTGTTCTATTTTTAATGTTATAACAGAAGTTTCTACTCATCCACGATGCTCTTCAGAGGAGCCTTGAAGGTTCCGATAAACATATCCATTTCCAATCTATTGCCAGAAATACAGTCTAATTCTAATCTGAAGCCAATCCTTTTCAACAATTCAGAGATGAGTTTCTAAGTGAAAGGCCTACCGAAAGATATACGCCATTGTTGGCAAAGCCGTTGGCAAACATACAATCCTTTAACTTGAAATGTTTTTCCAGTAGGCCTATCTTGGAGTCAGGGCTATGTGAATACTCTTTCACTCTATTACCAGATGAAAATCCCCTTTAGTGTGGAAAAGTCAGAGACTATTGGAGCCTCCTTAGATGATTACTTCTCGTTTGAGGGTGTAGCAGTAGTCTCTTCTCATAGAGATGTGACCCTTACCAGATTACTCAGCCAGTAGCAGTCTCTATTTATTCATGAGACTCCTCCACTTACTCCGCTCATTAGTCCACACTCGTTCATAATTGATCTCCCTCACCACTCACCAAGCTATGGCTGCTCGCTCTCTTTCCACACTTCTTTAGTTTCGCTGTTCTCTATCCAACAGATCTCTTTTCCAACGTCTTTTCCCCTTGCATATCAAAGTATAATAGAATCTCAGTTTAATGACCAAAAAATGTTAGAATGAACCTGCAAGGAGTTTCTGAACAAGATAAATTTTGTGGAGATGAAAAATTACTGATAATGAAATTAAATGAAGTAAAAAACGACCTTCTGCTATGAGCGAATCCAAGGAGGGGATTTGGGGATGTATCTTCCCGAAATTCCCAATCAAAAGTGGAAAAACGTATTTTATAGTAATGGAAAACTTTTTATCAGTTGATATCCCCTGAAAAATCTCTTGATTCATCCCTGCTGTAGTAGTAATGGCAGCAGTGTGTGAGAAGGAACCGACTGCTGCCAAGCTGATTACTATAGTGCTCCCTCACTTTAAAAAATTATTTGTTTCGAAAAATTTCATATTATATGAGGATAATAAAATAAAAGCACCCATGCACTTTAATATAATATAAGAGTTTTAAGAAGTTGAATAAGAGTACTGCTCCAGTCGATAACGAATTGAAGGTATTTCATCACTGAGAATGAAAATAAATGTCATTTGTGAATTTAAACTCAATTTTAATACTTGTGACATGTACATGTAAGAAATAAAACTCGTGACAAGTAACACTCGTGACAAATGTAACACGCATGGCAAGTAAAAAGTGCAACTGACTTATCACAAGTGTTATTGTTACAAGTAGTGTCAATTGCCAATTCAACGACGATTACATGAACCTGTATAGCAATATCATAGTCACTGTAATATATGATAGCATTAGTAGGCTACGAAATTCAAGTTTATGATTTATAGCATCCAAGCTTTTTTAATATATTTGATAGTATTTATACGGAGTTCGAGTAGTTTAACCTTTCAGTTCAGAAACCTACCAATGATGAGACAAATTATATCAAATTTTCTTCTATTCAAATAATTTTTGGATTCAGCGAATTTGGATGAACTTTCTAAGATGGTGTGTTTCATCTGGTAAACCAGAATCCATGTATTTGAATGTATTTATGCTGATCCCACATTTCATTTTGAAAAATTGAACTCTACTAATTTAGTTGAAGAATTACAGGTTTTCTAATAATTGACCAGGTTTTTTTTTATATTTTATTTTAGCCTAGCCCATGACATTAGTTTACACTCATTACTAAAACAGAAAGTTTACTTATCATTCAAATGAATAAATCCAATCCAATCATATCTATTAATCACACCTTGCTACATTTTTCTAGCTGAAACAACCTAATTCTGTTGAATTTAATAATAAATTATAAATTATTACAAATTATACAGTCATATTATAAAGCTTGTGCTTTTTCATGGAACAAAATCGATCATTTCTGAACTCACTGGCAAAAAAAGGCGTGTGATGTAAATGAGAAAGACGAAGAAAGGATGGGAGAGTGAGAAGGCGAGAGTATGAGAGAAGCCAAAGAAGGAACACGAAGTGGAAATTTCAATTTATTCAGCTGCCGCTCACCTCTTCTTCTTCGTTCCCCATTGAACTTAGGTAAAAATATTCAAAACAATCCCAACTCATCAGAGGGCTTCCTTCCATTTCAAAGTATTATACCGGGACCAGGATGCTGGAAGTACGCACAGTGCAATAGAAGCGGCACAGGCAGAACTTGGAACTTGTATTCCTGTTGGGCCTGGTAGATGATTCGCTTGCTCCGTGAAAACGAGACACCGTCCTTTTGCACGCTCTTGCTTAGAATAATGATATAAAAAACTAGAGCGAACAAGCCGAGAGAAACAGTAATAAAGAGAAAAGGTTAGAGTGAGGATGAGGAACAATAATTCAGGACGATGGCTGGGCAAAAAGGGACCATGTCATATTCACTAGTGACCTGAAATAACTTCCTCTGCTGGAACCGAGCTGAACAAAAGAGTGAGATATGAACCTGACTTTTAGCGATTTCCTTTTGTTTTAAATCGCACAACTAACACGGAATTCATCTCTCGAAATCGAAATCAACTCCATAATCCCTCTCGACCAAGGAGTTTGTTTTTTTTTGTAAATTTGAAATGTTGTGTTTCTGACAAGATTAGACCTGAGCGTAGCATTAGTAGTTCTTGAATTATTGTTTGACAAGTACTAGTGGGGAATAAATTCTATTAATTTATTTATTGGATTACAATTAATACTAAGATACAACAGACTCAATTTCAAACTGCTCTCTTCAAAAATTTTGAATTTGCTGTATTGTCCAAAACATTGGTTAGCTCACATAAAACATTTAGATATACTAAAAACTTCACTCGAAAAAATAAAATGATTATTTTTACTTGAAGGTAAAGCATATTTTCATTTCATTTCATTTCATTGATTTAAAAGTTCTTTTGAAACGGAACACTGAAATAAATTTAAAAAAGTTTATTATATTAAGTATTGATAAAAAATTTGAGTTGAAAAATAATAGCTCTGCTATGAAAAAGAACGGAAATATTCTTAATGAGTAGGCCTACGTATGAAAAATTATTGTTGAGAAGAAATGTTGAATTCAATCAACAAAATGCTATTCCTTTCTTTATTGCGATGGTTTCTCCAAGAGTCCATTCATAGGTTACAGCCTATTATGTGTGCATAATTCTCTCACCATAATAATTATATTATTGTGACATTCTGAGTAGCTCTCATTGTGAGTGGAATAGTCAGAAAATTGCTTTTCTTTGCCTTATTTCAGCTGTTTGACATGATGATATTTTCAAAAATGTATTGTTTTTATGTTCACGTTTTATAGTCTAACAAACATCTTAAATTAGAAAAGTGGGTTTTGGTCAAATCAACGGCTATCTATGAAAGATAGTTTGAAATTTCAATCTTGAAAGATATGAAATTTTGAGAACCGCACCATCTTCACATTGTGCCTACCATAAAGCTTAGTATCTATATCAAATCATAATAATCCAATACCGTAACTTATGTTCTAGTATATATTATAATATTTATTAACCTTTAATATCTAATAACTGTTATGATAAAACAATATCTAATAGAAGAATTTGTTCATGTGATACAATAAGTTGCGACTGTGATATAAACACCAAAAAAGATGGTGACTGTTCGATCAAAGAAGATATATTAGGTATTGAAAATATGATATTCTTTATCAGTTCAGCCTGAAAGTATTCTCAGAGTTCTGTCTCACTCTGCGTGGTTATTTAATAATAGTTTAGTGTGCTATTGAACTTTGAGGGGCTTTGTTTTGGGGTAGAAAATTCAAATAATAACAGAGATTCAATGCATTATTTTTATACTCTGTTATTCTCAACAATCAGAACAACTTATTTGAGTGTTATTATATGTGATATCTTGTGGTTAAAAAAATATTTTCGACATTGTGACACAATTTCAGTGATGATATTTCTCAATCAGTCAGAAACTTAGTTAGCGCCGGAAAGAAACTAGTTTCTCTGGAGTGAATTATTTCAATTAAGTCCCTTATTACTGAGTCCCCTTATTTAAACTTGAAGCAATAAGCAAGCTCTGAGTCGGCAAAGTGACATCTCACTATCGGTAGCTGTGAGTGTTATGTGGGAGTTGAAGCAATACAAGGGTGACACAAAGACCTATAAACTAGCGGCAGTACCGCTACCATACCACAGAACACACTTCAAACGAGACGTTGGTCAAAGCATCAGCAGCTCCTATCCTCAATTTGCATAACACGATTCTATCCACAAACGCACACAGAATAGTCACACTTTATTGCATTCGCCTTGTTCGAGGTTGACCTCAGCAATGATGATGAAACGCCGCGATGGTTGCGATCACTCATGAATAATCTGCAACTTGTCACAGCATCCTAGACAAATAGCACATCTGATAACATAATAGTCATTTTGTATATGTAGGTGATGAGGCACTTTCTGTCCTATATGTATCTTATTTTTATTACAGTGGCATGGCATTTTTTGGGTTTTACTTTCTTTTCATTTATTTTCTCTGCCGTATCAATTACTACAACCTTGTCGTATTATTTTCTACTTCCTTATACTATTTATTTTCGATATTTTTAAATAGGTTTCTGTCCAATTTGTAAAGTGTATCCACTCCCTTCTCCAGTCAGGCTCCATTTATTTGAACATATCACGGATCACTTATTTTTAAGCACTATTATGTGTAAAAATTGAAAGAAATAATAATCTACTCGAATATTTGGAAAATACCGGTCCACGGTTATCACACTTAGTAACTGTTGTTTATTGAGATAAGAAAGTAACGGGCTGTGACTCACCTAATTTAGCCTTCTGAATTAATTTGCTATATTTATTAATATTTTTTATATTATTTATTAGGTGTCGGTGTATTTATGTATAAATCATTTAAAAATGGTATAAAACAGATCAATGGATAGGTTAACTGTCAAACACAAGCACAGGCCACTGCCAAATATAGTTGATTATTCGCTGTACTAATGCTGATAAAATCCAACTGAACGGTGTAATAACTGTAACTATTTCAAGTAAACAAATTTCAAAATTTTAAAATCATGCTTAGAAATATATAAATTTGGTACTCACCAGTTTATAATGTTGAGATGGTGTAGTGGAATTTTTTCCAATAATAGTCATTGCTCCTCTGTGTTGTTTTGTGGCCAGAGTGAGTGATCTTGCTTGATTTTTTAAATATTATAATTTTTAAGAATATTTCAGTGGATTTTAAAAGCAGCAAATAATTTATAATTAAATAAATATGTAAATGTCAGTGCTTACAACTGAAGACCTGCGAACGAATACCATACTTTGAGTTAGACGTTTGATTTATTTGAAAAATCTTTGTAGGATTTAGGGATGCTGTCAATTTGATTAGGCATACTCTGTATTATCATAAGAAATAATATTTTTATATTTATTAGCATGTAATTTGCGAACTATTTCTTATGTCATCATTACGTCATTTCAACTGTATTTGTAATCAACCAATCAGGGCACTGTATTCTGTAAAAAGTTCTAGAACCTTCCATTTGTATCTATCCAATGTAATTTTGGTGAGGATGAAATTATCTTCCGTTTCGATACTTGAGCAAGCAAGACACTCTTAGAGCACGTTGTGCATTTTTGTGCATTTTTTGTTTTAATGTAACTTGTTTAAGTGTTAAATGAACCAGTGTTCAATATCAATTTAAAAGCTTTAAATTCAATACTGTAAAGTCGCGAATTAAATTCGGGTTCATCAAAATCTTAAAATCGAGAGCCAAGCAGTCCATTCCTGAGGGTCCAACTACTTGAGATGGCGGCCTAGGTATTCCAAAAGGGGAATAAGAAGAAAATCCACGCTACAAAGAGTGAGTGCTTTTTCTATTATAAATCTGGCCAGTCGCGAAAAGTCAATATAGTGCGACGAAAAATCTTTTAAAAGAGATCTCAGTGAAAAAATTTAAAATCTGCGATATTTAAATATCATGAGCTCATGCGACGATTAGTATTTTAAGATAATATTTGTTAACTTCAATTTTCCAGGCATACGAACCCACTACCATGCTCTGCATGAAGCAGTAATTTTTGTAAAAAATTTAATTATTATATTTTTGATAGCATAAATTGCTCATTACTGAATTGTTTCAGTTAAAATTTTTTTTTCATATAAATTTTTCACTGCTTGTATTTTGTTATAGTCAGAATATAATTCTAATTTTATACCAGAAAGCTGGATTTCTCGTTATCTTTGATTTTCCATTGGCAACTTCCTAGATATGTTGAATTTAATTTATTATCTGAAGTGAGCCACACACATGGCCAAATAATCAGGATTGAACCAGTGCAGCTTGGTATAATCAGGTAGAATTTGGATAGGGTGATTGAGATTTGGTATATGAATTCAAATAAATTCATCTCATTACTAGCTCTCCCTTATATTCACTTTCTATTGGATTGTATTCCTGAGATACAGAAATTTATTTTTTCTGAGTCATACAGCAGGAAATCATCTTGGGTATAGTGTGGTGATATTATTCTTTATAAGTATTTGGAATCTCATATTAGTTTATTTGAGGTACCACCACAGACCTGGCCCTCTGACACCCCATTAATCATTCAGCGATCCCTGAATGTGCAAGCATTTGTTACGCTAATCAAGGTTGCAGAGAACAACTGCGATTATTCTGTACCCTTGCACGGGCGCGATTAGGAGGAATTCCAATAAAACGGAATCCTTACTTTTAATGATATATGGTGTGTTGATGCGGTTTTTGGTTGGTAGGTAGCAACCAGCAACAGTAAGACCAGACGTGTTTTCCTGGCGATAAGTTTGCAGCGCTCCTGTTTTAAAGGACTCTAGATTCAAGTATTTATTTAGAATTTATCGCCTATACACAGTTCTAATACCCACGTATGAAAATTCACTTGATAAACAATAAAGAAAAATACTAGAAATAGACATAGTAAAATAAAGAATCACTGGAAGAGAAAGTTACAGATTACCGATGAAAAAAGTAAAATTACGGTTAGCACATGATAATCTTTATAATATTTGAAAATATTACTCTTCAACTAGTTAGATACTACTGGGTATTTGTAGAATAAATGAATAGATACTGGTCCTGACTAGGTTTTACACTTGATAACTTACTCTTCTTTGCTAAAGAAAGCTTCATTTTTCAACAAGTTCTCTACTTTATTTTCAAATTTTCTTGGGTCGATTTCAAAGGATTTTTCAAACAAAATACACTGCTGCTATTTTCAGGGGTTGGAAGATTTCTGCTTCATTTTACGTAGTTGATTTTTGTCTTGTGCTATGGTTGAGATGTTCAAGCTTCTTACCAGAATAAATTTGTTTTATCCTTTACAACTGTACAACTTGCTTATGCAAGATGTACGTTATGTGAATCTTTCACATTTCAAATACAAGAGTTATAAGCAAAGTGTGTTAATCCATTGGATTCTCCTTTATTTTATAGTGCTATAGCCGATTTCGACTGTAGGGATTTGACATTTTCTAGTATGCCAAGCCCACACCGAAACAAATTTTGAAGCTCTATTGCTAACAGTCACTGTCACCACTACTCAGAGGCTGGCTGCAATGGTGAGTGCATATACTATCCACTACACCTGTGATCTACTTCCAAACGTCCAAGCCATCAATCAACACGTTTGGGAAGTAACACAATAATAATATTGATGTAGCATTTTTTTATCTGAGATGAACAAAACTCAAAATTCACCTCGTCATAATGAGACATAGGATTCTCCTTAAAAGAAGCAAAGTAAAGTAAATAAATAAATAAATGATTTATTTTCCAAACTAATACTACTACAAATTGTGAGGGAACATTTTGAATCAACCTCTATGCCTTAAGATTTGAAAACGCCGCGCTCCAGTCGGCCATTCATCTATTGATGATGGCGTCTGTTGGAGCGAAAATTCAAACCCGATATGACAGATATGACACAGATATAAATAGTGAAAAAGCTCTACTCTGATTAAGAATATCAAACATATTGCTATCCTACAATTTCTTATATAATTTCAAGCTCTGCATAAACTAACAAATATCCCAAATTCATGTGAAATATTAAATCATCGTTTCAAGCCGTGATAATGTAGGCTGGACTTGTTATCACAAGCCAAGTACTGCATGAATGTTTGGATATTTGTTTCGTAATATTTCTACTAAAATTATTTCAAATGTTAAAAGGAAAGCTCACGTATTCCCTGAGACCCATTTTGAGTCTCCCTTTGCAAAATAATATTAATTTTAGTGCTACATTTAAGATTTTATATTAATTCATGCTTTGGCTGACCGATTTATAGGCCACATTGCCGAAAATTTGTCAGCTGTTCTAGGACTTTTTCCGGTTCCCGAAAAAAGTTCTAGAGGACTTACTACTAAAAGACTGAAGGAGAAGGACGCAGGATTTGCGTATCCCTTAAATTGCTTTAATTTAATAAATGTAGCACCAGTGTTTAAAGTTCCTAGTTAATGTTAAATGTCCTCTTATGTTGAATGTTTTTGATCGTACATTCTTTTACTGTAAAAAGTCAAACTGTGATAAACCTGGCGATTAAAACCACCACCACCACCAAAGAATACTGATGTCCACGAGGCTGAAAAAACCAAGTGCATCGAAAAGGTGGCTGAATACAAGGAAAGTGCGTGAGTTAAATCCTGATCAGGAATAATTATCATTATAAAAGCTTTTTGAGTGTGAATTCCATGGCCAATAATTCAAATCTCGCCGCATATATCAGTGTAACATACCAAGTTGAATTCATGTAATATCTGGTAAAGACGTTCAACATATAATAGTGACCCTTAGGTCTAATTCCTCACACAGGAAAATTATTCCTAATTAAGTTAAAAACTCAAATTTCATTCAAGAATTTAAAGAACGTTTTGGAAATTAAATATCTCAAGTGGAGATTATTTTATTCTTGTAATACAATTACTGAGACACATGATTTATTTGATTGGCATTAATAAATTATACTGTTGTTAATTGACTTTTGTGTATTTTTCTCTTGGAGTTTCTTGCTTGGTATTAGACTAAGTACACGTTCTCGCACACATAGCCTAGGGTCCATTTGCCTGTGGTACTTCATGAGAAAGTCCACTTGTGATTTCAAGGATACCTTGACTGACCTTAGCATAAAAGGTTCAGTTGCTTCAGTGAGATCGTCTACAGTCTACCAGAGAAATCCTCCTTACACCAGTCATACAACAGAACACCTAGTGGTAATATTATTGCTTTCAGATATTTGATTGTACTCAGCTCGAAAAGGCCCTCTATCTCTTTGATTAGTGGTAATTTATAATTATCATTTGTTTGAGAGGTAGTGGACGTTTATTCGTTATGGAGTATTTTCAGGAGGCGAAATTTCAATACAGCCAAGCCTTGCTTGAGTTTGTATGTTAGAGCCTATTATCCGGACACAGCTGATGGAACATTACATTTTATTTCCATTCCAGCTTTCAAATAGAGGAATTGGAGCCAAACCTGAGAATATTGCCTAACAAAATTTACAAACATCTACAGTTATTAATACAAAAACGTGTTAGTAAAAGATCAAAATTTATGTTATAATACAAAAGTTTTTGTGTGGAAAATTGACCTACTCCACTATGGCAAGCCATGTTCTAGAGTAGGTTTGAATTTTTGTGAGCGAATAAGTTAGATTAGTAAGTGTTAAGTAAATCAGTAAATGTCTTGTGGGTATGTGTTCTGTGTTAGATGATACTATGAATTGTTTGAAATTACTGTTTCTATTCTCTGTCTTCCTTTGCTTGTTAACCAATTTTGTACTGCTGCTTTGAACTTTTTGAAGTGAGTTATGTGTTTAATGTTTTCAGGAAGTAGATTATATAATTTTGGTGCTAGATGATTGAAATGTCTTTGGTATAGTGCCTTCTTAGCAACATTAGTGATAAGAAGGTTCCTGTATCTGGTGTTGTGGCTATGGTTTCTGGTTTGGAAGCTGGCTGGATTTTTGTGTATTCTGCATAGTATTTCCTTGGAGTACAGCTGTCTTGGATCCATCACAACGAATTCGCTGAATAGCTGGTCCGATGGATAGCGTGGTGGTTTCCGGTTGATGACCCTCATAATCAGCTTCTGAACCTTGAGGAGCGGCTCAATATGCAGGAAGCTGGTTCCTCCCCATCCTACAATCCCATACATAAGCAAGGACTGGGTCAGAGAATAATAGATTGTTTTCAGACACCTCTCATCGACTAGTGTCCTCAGGATTCTGAACTTGTAGATGGTTTTTCTTAACCTCCCGCATAAGTCGTTGATATGATGGTTCCAGCACAGAAACGAATCCATTATAACTCCAAGATATTTGTGAAACTGTTTTCTGTGAACTGTGTATGATGTATTATTCATATGATTAGTGACTATTAGATTATCCTCTGTTGGCTGTCCATGCTGAGTTGCTGAGAAGGACAGGAAATATGTCTTCTCATAGTTCAAGGTTAGGAGATTCCCATTCAACCAGTGAGACACCCTCTGCAGCCCAATCTCAGCCTTTCTCCAGGTCATCCCCCAGGATGGCTCAGAAAACAGTAGTACCGTGTCATCTGCAAATGTGGTGATTGATCCATCAATCTCCATATTGCATAATGGATTTATGTAGAGCAAAAAGAGAATTGGTCCTAGTACTGTTCCTTGCGGCACACCATATTCCACTATCAGCTTGCTGCTCACACATCCATTGACTCTGACACATTGTGTTCGGTTTGTCAGGTAGCTGTTGAACAGGTTCCATGCAACTCCTCTTATGCCATAGTTGTTGAGTCTGGATAGTAGGATATCATGTGATACAGTATCGAAAGCCTTCTTCAAATCTAAGAATACTGCTAATGGTTTATCTTCTGCATTTATTTTGTCTACAATCCGAGTGGTAACATAGTGGATAGCATCATTAGTACTGCAACTAGATCTAAAACCATATTGGTTTGGTGATAGTATATTATTTTTTTCAAGAAAGCTGACTAGTCTAGTTTTAATGCATTTTTCAAACAGTTTTGATAGTATACTAAGCAGTGATATAGGTCTGTAGCAATTCATATCTTTTTTATCTCCTGATTTGAAAATTGGACAGATGACAGCTTCTTTTAGACATTGAGGGAAAACACCTTCTTCAAAAATTCTATTTACAATGTATGTTAATGGCTTGGAAAGGCTAGCACTGTTTTGTTTGAAAAGTTCTGGTTTGAGGTTATCCAATCCTGGTGCACTATTCACTTTGAGACTGTTTATCATTTTTATCATTTCATCTTCATTCACAGGCGCAAAGAACAATGATTGGCAGACTCTTTGGTCAGTTGCTGCTGATTCATCTGTGTGGTTACGGTTGTTGTTTAGAATTTCCTGGGCCAGTTTTGATCCAATGCTTTTGAAAAACTTGTTAAAAGAATCTGCTATCTCTTCATCATCATCTCCCAGTTTCAATTCTCTTCCTTCTAAGTTAATTTGATGGATCTGTGTTCGCGGTCGTTGAACTTCAGTTATATCTCTTATTACCTTCCATGTTTGCTTAGAGTTGTTAGCATTCCCAAATCGCTCTGAAAAGTACTGTTTTTTTGCATTCTCTATGACCTTTGTTAGTAGATTTCTATACTTTCTATAGTATTCTCTAAGTTGTAGATTTGCTGTATTATTGTTGCTTTGTCTGTGCAATTTATCTCTCTTCCTTATTGATGTAACTAATCCATTTGTAATCCAAGGCTTGATCTTGCGTTTTTTATGCGATACTCTATTGATAACTTTATATTCTTCTGTGTATTTTTCAACTATTTCCATCATTTTGTTCAAAGCACTCTCAGCACAGTCCTGCAGATACATGGAGCTCCAGGTCTCTTTCATTAGAGCTAATGAAAGTTTATTATAATCAATACTGTCATAATAGAACTTCTTTCTGCTGTAGTTTTGTTCGGTAGCATCATACTTAATTCCCAAAATAGTCATGAAATGATCGGTTATAGAGTTTGGAAAAATTATTGGTATTACATATTTTTTGAAGTTTATCAGAATATGATCCAGACATGAAGCGGAATGGTTTCCAATACGCGTAGCCTGTTTTATACAATGTCGGAATCCATATTCACTGAGTAGGTTATCATAATATTCTAGTTGTCTGTGATGATTTGGTTCCATTGTGTTGATGTTCAAATCTCCTAGAATAATGTGAGAATATTTTCCATTCTCTTCCAATATTTGCCTCAGATCAATCAGAAATTCTGTCAAATCCAAGTGTGATGGAGATCTATATAGCGCTGTTATAACAAAAATATCTCTTCCAATTTTTATGTGTACATTTAAACAATTGGCTTGCTTAACTACTGGCTCTTTTATTTCGACAAAGTAGTCGGATTTAACATAGATTATAACTCCATCATTCTGTAGCATATTGTTTTCTGTTCTGTGAGAGATATAATTATTAATTGTTCTCGGGTAAACTCCACCAGGAATCCAGCATTCTGTTAAATTGTAGTGTTTGATTTGTAGTGCAGATGTCTTCGTAGTAGTTTGATAGCAAACAACACACATCCATTGGACACCTGTTGGTTACTGATTGGTAATAGTCTGGTTCCGAGAAGGCAGAGATATTTTTCCATACTGCCGGTATACCACTTCTCTCGATGTAGGAAATCTGTCTTGAATCACCGAACAGAATTATTTCGTCCGCGCCCGTCAACTCAGAGACAAAACCCACGAAGCCTGCGTGCATCAGAACAGCCTCATCAATGAACACACGATTATATTTTTTGTTATGTGATCCATTTATAAAAAATGATGATACAGTTCTATAATTTGAATTAATGATTGCGTTATATTCATTTCCGTATTTCTCCTGTATTATTAATCTTATTCTTCTAATTGAGGCTCTTGTTTGAGTTAATACAAGGTCTTCCTTTGGCTGATGCTTGTTGACAATTAAATGTGTTTTCCCGCTTCCTGGAACTCCATCAATCCACCTGATTTTCGGTATTTTGCATCTGGTTATATCAATTTTCGAAATAGCACCCAGCAATTCATCATTGAGCATTACTTGAGTGTCTCTACTAACAATAATGTATTTCTCATTATTTTTGAATTTGCGAGATTTATTATCAAAGGTCACATACGTTCCACCCCCTTCCAAACTGAAGCCCATTCTGTATTTTGAAGTATTTGGTAGCAGAAATAATCCTAATTCGTTATCATAAACATTCATTTCCTTTAAATAAATTTCTCTGAAGACTGCCGACGAAGCATGAATATTTCTACTTTGAAGTGTTAACAGAGCTTCCTTAAAAATATCTGCATTTAATTTATCATATTTCTGTAGAAGATTCTTCAATTCAATCATGCAATTTAGAAATTTATTGTGTGTGCTATCTTCTGATAGATAACCATTTGGGCATTCTTTTTCTTCTGGTCGATCTGGTTCGGGAATATTCAGAAAATTCATGCTGCTAGTGCCCCGATGATAAAATATATATTTCAAATGCTTAGTTGATAAGATGAAGCTGAGCAAATCAACCGAGGATAAATCTGTTAGCTGACTGAATTCATCTATGCCCACAAAAAGTGGATAATTGTTTGATGCCCATTCATTGATTTCTGATAATACTTTTTTAGTTTCTTCTAAACCGTTATAACTATTCACTGGCAACAAGAAATTCCAAATTAATTGTTTATTGTCTGGTGTGTTTATTGTTTTGAATAAGATCCGTGAGCTTCTATTTTGTAGACTAATCGGCTCAAGGCTATTCCACTCTTCTATTGTCAGCGATTTCAATTGTAGTACGTGCGAGAATCCATCTGACACTCGAATTTTATTTTCTCCTACGTAAGCAAAAGCTAAATTTATGTCAGAGTATTCTCCATAATTATGAATTATCGATACTCTACTCTTTGCTGTTTGTTTATTTACATGTAATCTGTTTATTTTCCTTAATGACTGTTCAATTGTTGTTGGCTCTCTCTTATTAATATTAAGCCTACTTCTAGTTTCATGTTTCAAGATCCTATTTTTTAATTTTTTAAGCAATCCCATAATTAGTTCTATCGATTACTTGTTGCAGGGCCTTTGTATAACATGGGCATTTGATATCATTGGCTTCATGATTAGCTGGCTTGTTGTTCTTCTTACAATTGATGCAAGTTGGGCTCTCCTTGGCGGAAGGACAGTTTTTGGCGATATGGCCTGAAACGGCACAGTGCCCACAGACCTCCTGTTCCTTCTTACAGTGCTTCATGACATGCCCAAAACCTTGACACTTGAAGCATCTTTGAGCTGCAATATAGTCGCTAGCTTTGCAACTTGTGAAGTCAATAAATAACTTCGCCTTATTTATGATGAGTTTCCTTATTTCAGGATCGCATTCTAGCACCCATGATCACTGTCTTTGTGATTCTGAGTGATACAGTATTAGTGTTATTAGAATGCTATGCAGTTTGTTCAAATAACGCACGTTCGTTCTTTGTTTTTTGGGCCTAACTTGAAGGATGGGACGCAACCTCTGATAAAATCTGCTTTAGGGATCCCCAAGTGACTGAAATTCTTATCATAAGTGATCTCTGTTAGCTCTTCCTTATCCATATCAGATGGGACATCATACAAGATTATTTTTGGCTTTTTGTTAGCGGGTTCCGTCATTTTGATTGCTTCTGTTTGTAACCGTTTATTCTGTAGTATTTTCTTCTTATCATCTAACGTATCTAAAACTATGAGGAGGCCTCCTCCTCAAACATTGTCAGTTTTCTTTACCCTAATATTTTCTTTTTTTGGGATGCTTTCTTTTAGAGTTTTCCTTATTTTTTCACTACTCTGCTTCTCATTTCCTTTCAATTCCGATGGTTTCAATAGGACTACATGCTCTTTCGGTTGAATTTTCCTAACGTTTGTTGATTTATCT
Organism: Conomelus anceps; assembly: GCA_948455865.1. NCBI lineage: Eukaryota > Metazoa > Arthropoda > Insecta > Hemiptera > Delphacidae > Conomelus > Conomelus anceps. The sequence goes on from OX418216.1 coordinate 94,053,196, forward strand.
ACTGATGATACTATATTTTTTGGTAATTTAATTACTTCTGCGAAACTCGCAGGCTTCTTGATTTCTTGCATTGTTTTGTTTAGGTTGACTATTGATTCTTCCAATTTTGGCCCTCCTGAATTTAGAGTTGATGCTATCTGGCTGATTGTAGTAGCCCGTGTTTCAAGTAGAATTAAAGGATCGGTGAAAAAATGTTTTACAATCAATATTTTGGTCCATGATCATGACTTTTAGTCTTTGTGATTCTGAGTGATACAGTATTAGTGTTATTAGAATGCTATGCAGTTTGTTCAAATAACGCACGTTCGTTCCAGTAGTTCATGGACTAACTTAATAATAAAAGGTTAGTTTCATATTGAGCCCATCCAATTTCTAATCACACACAATATAAAATATGGAGTACTTTAGTCTGTTATGGTTGCCAGTTGTAAATCAAAAGGACACCGCTGGGAGTTTTGATGTATTGTCTTGCCACCTGTTTACATCGTCTATATTATTTCAAAATGCTTGTACTGCCTGTGCGTGTGTGTGCATTGTCCAATTTGATCAGAGGGAATTGTAGCTGTGCGAGCGATGGAGGTGCGAGGTAGGGTCTCGCGACCGCACGTCACACATTGAATTTAGAATGATTTATAGATGGCGGAAGCTGCCTTAGCTGTAGCCGCGCGCGCTAACATTCGCATCCCACAGGATCCCACCTAGCCTATCATTCGTATCGTGGACAAGCCTACCGTACACAGTCTGCCTGGCTATATAGATAGCCCTATAACCCTAACTACGTCACGAATATTGGCTGTATAACATTTCCTGAGGGAAGCGAAGATGAGCGAGCGGCCGCTCCCTCCCGAGGCACTCCCACCCTTAAACCCCCCCCCCCCCCCATGGACCCCCTGGCCATCATCTTAGATTATGTTCGACATTCGCAATTGAATACTCCACTCCACTCGGGGATGTCAAAGCAACATTTTCAAAACTGTCAAGGCGTGTCGGGCCCTCCTGAATACCTGCAGCTCTTTCAAGGTTGGAGCATTGGAGCTTCCCTGTTATTTATATCGAAGTGGCAATAACGATAATCTCGAAATATTGAATTTTCTTTTAGTTAAATGCAATGAGTTTGTGTGACATTTGGTTTGGCATTTTCAAAAGAATGAATTTCAAAAACTGGTATTAAAGAGAGAAAACACATTTTGTCAATAAATATTTCGCTTATCAGTAGAATTTCGATTGATGTTGAGAGAATCCACAGTAAAATTGGACGAGTTTGAGAACTCAATGCCACATTTTTATTAGAGTACTGGACCGGTTTAGTCGCTCTACTTGTCACATTTCCAACAGTAAAGTTTACAAGTAAAGCTACAGAACCGTCCAGTGCTCCAATTAGAACGATGAATTGATTGACTCTCAATCCTCTTCAATTTTTCTATGAGTCAGCTCGCAATCGCATTGGGCGACTCAGCAGCGTTGCTGAACGAAATTCATTAATCGTATTGTCTCTCAATGCAAAGGTCGCTGAAGGCACTGCGACTTCCGGCCGGTCGCTACTAGTAGCGACTGAGCAGCGCTGCAAAAAATCTCTTTAAAATTCCAACATATTCTATTGATTCTACTGATTACATTCCAACTTGATTTTTTCTGTACCTTAAAAAATTGGAATATTTGATAACATTTTCAAATTTCATGCTAGGAGAAAATTCAAGTTGTCAAGTAGGTACTCTTAGGAGAAATAGTGAAATATGATAGCATTGTGAAAAATGCAAATACAATATTCCAAATGAATTTGATGATCAATTGATCAAAACTTCATGTTTCAATCAACTTTATAAAAGGAGGAAGTTCCTAGTTCGACCTGCTGTTTTGTTTCTTTTTTTTTACATCAATTACTCAAATTGATCTGATCGTATTGAACAGATTTGAATCATTTTTTAAATGGAAAAGCATTATTCAGTGGAGGTCATTTTAAGTTTTGCGAGGGTCGGTCCAATAAAAGCAAGCCCAAAGCAAGCAAGCCCAAAGAAGCATTCATCAACGTCTTCATTTGAATTTTGTCCAATACTTGAACATACTATTTATTGTAGGCTCAATACTTGGCCAGTTCCAAGGCAGGGTCATAAAAAATGTTTTCGAGATAGTTAACTATTAAACAATAATATTTTTTTAATAATATCCAAAGTTATTGATTTTTCAGTGTGAGTATACTTATTCTCTGAAAGGGACCAATTATAAAATGACGAAACAAAAGTCATTTCACATTTATGATTAGGCTACGACTATTTGCAGCGCTGCTAAATCGCCTAATGTAAAGGGGCACTTATAGAGTTATGAAGAGTTATTAGTCAACATTACGATATCGTAGTTAGTGCGTAGCAAGTAGGAACAGTGCCGGAATGTGTCGTACTTGCCGCTCTGTCAGAATAATTGTCGAGAACTGCGGCAATAGTTTTTAATCCAAAAGGCTTATGAATAATTAATTACTTCTATATTATCAATTTCACCTAATATTTGATATTTTGGGTATTATTTAGGTAATACCACCTAATATTATCTGAAGTTTACCTGATATTTGCAGTTGAATATGAATGAGTAGATTCATTACCATTCTCTTTGTTGCTGTTTTTGTTAAGTCAGATTAGGCTCGTAGTTAATCATTTTTTTCAATCATTTTAGCTTCACATGCATAATCCACTGGTCGCATCTGCAAATACATATAACTATTTATTTCTTCCATTGCATATGTTTGACTAATGATTTTTTTTGTAGATGTGCACACAGCCTTCCACTCGCGGATAGAAGACGCTGTGGTTTTGACGGGTAACGTGGCGCTATTCCGTTGCGGTGCCTCTGCGAAGGAGAGCGTGCTCTGGTTGTACGAGCAGCCCCTGCACGGGCGCACCGTGCTCCATTCGGGAGGCCGCTTCACAACTACGTCCTCGGGTAATTTGCATGTAAGGGACACGTCAGCCGAGGACGCCTATGCTCGTTTCTACTGTCAGACAACTAGCACTATAACCGGCGAACGACGTGTCAGCTCGCCGGCTAAGATTGTTGTAATGGGTGAGTTTTGCTATAAGAAATAACCGATGTTTATACTCTGTAAGTATATTTAGGCGATTTCGTGGGTGACTGTTGAGACCTCAACATTAATTTTGGCCCTAAAAGCGCACAGCGCCATCATTTGACAGAGGTGTTTGGAAAGATAAACAAAAAATTATTCACCTCAAGCCACACTACTGCTACTACAATGGTTACAAGCTCCAGAATACTCAAAGCTTGCCAAAATATTAATTAATTTCTAAATAAACTACTTATATCGTAAATTCCTTACTACTTATTAAATATTAGTAAATTTCTAAATAAACTATACTTATATGTTTAATTCAATCTATTGGAATAATTCTATTTGTAAAATTCGCTCCTAAATTGCAGAATCATTGCTTTCAACACCAAAATACAGTCTTCAGAATTATTATACAGCAAATTTACTTCAGGAGTAAGTTAAATCATCTAATTACTCCTGGACTTTATGGGAATTGGTTTAGTTGGTCAGCTCCCAAATTAGTTGATTCCATCTTTAGAATACTCGTACTAAGGTCGTCCACACGTGGGCTGTACGCTTTGCGTCTCAGACGGCAGTCCGTGGTTGATTTAAATTTTGAATTTGATGGCGAATTTGACGCCTTTGAGGTTTGGCGAGCGCTTGGTGTGTGGAGGGCCTGATTGTTATGAATGATTGTCTCTGATTGAGAGTCAATGACAGTGACGGCTCTCAAAAGCTTTATTCATTAATAGGAAAATTTGAATAAATCAAATCCGTAATACCTATCTATTAACAAAATCATAAAAAATACTTTTCAATAATAATATTACAGTGAGTAAAATTTTTAACTTCCTCAGGTAGTATTGAAAAATCAATTTTTAGAGAAAGTCTGATTTTAAATATCTTGGTGGTGACATCTCATATAACCATGAAAGATCGTTGCAACAAGATGCACAGGTTTCAGCATATTTGTGGAACTATTCATAGAACTCTAAAAAATAGTACGTCCAAGGAAACCAGGATAAAGTTTTACAAAAATATTGCGTCACCTACATTATTGTATGGAAGTAAAACTTGGATGCTTTCCAGGCGTGATGAAAGCAGGCTTCAAGCATCAGAGATGAGGCTCCTCCGTGGAACATAGAACTCAGAGCAGAGAAGATCAGGAGTACGGATACAGGAGTATACAGGATACAGGATAAGGATACAGGAGTACGGCACTACAGGAGTACGGATATTCGGGCACAGCTTAACATCTTTTCTATTAGAGACAACATAAATAATGGGGACAGGAATGATTGGTTCCAACATGTAGATGGGATGAGTGATGACCGGATCCCCAAACAGGTCCTTATGTATCAGCCAGTTGGGTGAAGAGATCGGGGGCGTCCCAGGAAAAGATGGACTGATTGCAGAGGCGCAGAGGTTCTGAACAGGCAGTAATGCCTAACCCGTGAAAGGAGGAGGAGGAGGAGGAGGAAGAGGACGAAGAGCAGGAAGAGAACGAAGAGGAGGAAGATATATTTGTTATTTGGTATTTTATTTATGAATTGAATTGAATTGTTCTTTATTTTCTCTTTAAAAAACAAGTACGTAGGTAATGACATAAGTTAGAGAAAAAAATATTCTTCACATGGGCTACAATGCCTGTGTGCGAAGAAGAATCTGAATAGGTAGGATTTCATATTGAAGAAAAAAAGACAAATTTAAAAAAATATTGAAGAGAAAAAGAAATTACAGCAAAATAAAAGAGGGGAAAAAAGACAAAAAAGAGCGAAAAAAGGCTTAATTATTTTAGGAGGATCATCTATCTATGGGACATCTCACGTTGCCAGTTCTAGTAAGACCTAAAGTATGGCAAACACTAATAAATAATAACCAAATAAATATATATTAAATTACATTATAAGTAATTGTAGTTGAAATACTAATTGTAGTTGAAGTATAAATACTAATTAAAAGAAAAAAAAGATTTGATAATGATAAAACATAACACATGAAATGTATGCAGCAAAAAAGAGAAGTAAAAAATAAAAATGAATCACTGGGAAATAAATGATAAAATGGACTTATGAAATAGAAGAGAAAAAATTATTGATGATGAAGTTCAGATTGATGAGATTAAAAGCATAAAAGCGCGCAATAGCAAGGAGCAAGTAATTAAATTAGTAGGAAGTGGTCAAATGAAATAATTATAAACAAATTGGAAGAAAGAATTAGGAAAGGGAGAAAAATATATGAATAAAGAAGAAAAAACGAGAAATTATAAAGAAATCAATGAATGGGAATTCCGATCAAAGCACAACCAATAGGACAGTCACTTAGTCACCCTCAAGTAGGTACTGTACTTGAACAGATATCTTTTGAAACCAGCTAATGAATAGGATTGTATTATGCGGTAAGGAAGGGAGATCAAACAATGGCAGGCAGATTAAGAAAAGATGAATTGAAAACTGCAGTACGATGAAGTGGTATTTGGAGGGTAAGCTCATGGGACCTAGTTCCTCGATTAGGCTGGATGTCAGTAAGGAGAGTGAAAGAGTTACGAAGAGTTACGAAGTGGAGGAAGAGGAGGAAGAGGAGGAAGAAGAGGAGGAAGAGGAGGAAGAGGAGGAGAAGAAGGATGAGGAAGAGGCTGAAGAGGAGGAGAAGAAGGAGGAAGAGGTGGAGGGGAAGGAAGAGGAGGAAGAGGAAGAGGAGGAAGAAGAGGAGGAAGAGGAGGAAGAGGAGGAGGAGGAAGAGGAGGAGAAGAAGGATGAGGAAGAGGAGAAGGAGGAAGAGGCTGAAGAGGAGGAGAAGAAGGAGGAAGAGGTGGAGGGGAAGGAAGAGGAGGAAGAGGAAGAAGAGGAGGAAGAGGAAGAGGAAGAACTTCCTCAGCATCTATCTAGGGTGCTACTTATTGGTCGTGACTAAGAATCAGAGAAGTTCTGCCTTCAGAATTTTGTAAAAGCATAAATATACCCTTAATATCGTATATATTTATTCACTGCATGTGCCGAGGTACCGTACTTTGTTCAAGAGGTCGACAGGACAGCAGCAAGCAAACTATGAGTGCAGTTTTATTAAATATTGGGTTTCAGCAATTTTCTCCTCTCGATCTCGTTTGTCGCGCTTCCTTTTCGTAGAACTCAAAAGACTTCTCTCGCCCCCTACTTGGCATCTTTTCAATTACTCCAAGACCAATCTTCACATGCAATATTGCTTGATTGCTTTTTATTGAAAGCAATATTCCTTGCCGAGCTGAATATTGTATTCACGGCTGAGGGTGGAGCGTTTACTCGCTCGCTACGAATCAACTTGCAATGATTCGTTTTTATGGCTGCTACATAAATTGTTGATATTTATGCTGATTGATATTCGAAAGGGAATCGTAAAAGTATTTTGCTTTAGATCGATGAAGAATTTTCTCCTAAACTGATGATGAAATGTTATAAAGTAATCAACTTGGATACAGTATATGGAATGAAAAAGTATTTACGTGACATTGATGGAGAACCTAGACTGTAGATGAAATCATATGAAGTAATCAATTTGGGCACAGTTTACTTGTTGAATTCCCTCACTCAAACACAAATAAAAATCGAAATTCTCACTTGTTCTTTATTAAAACATTAGATTTTTTGGGTTTCTATGAATTATTTGATTCTATTAGTTACTAGCATTTTACCCGGTCTTGCCCGAGAGTCGAGTTTGGAGTTTCACTTTCTGGCAGATAACTTATGGAAGCGGTCATAAAATTACGAAAATGGGAATGGCGAGTAAAATTGCAGTGTTGCTAGCTATACACAGCTGTTTGAAAAGGGAAGTGCACAAATAAGATGTATTTTTCGACGCTGGGTAATTATCAGAAGCAATTACAGAAATAATTTGTTGCTTCGGCTCGTGACATATCGGCGTATCATCTATATCAGCATCATAGAGACACATCATGTATCAATCAGCTGCTCTATGAGTCTCCTACATCTGTCAAATTCAAAGTCAATCCAGCCCATTTTACAAAAATGCTGAAATTTAAACATTTATTTTTAAAAGTCTGAAAGGAAAATAGAAAATCGAGGTGCACTGAATCGAGTTTAGAGGAAGTATTGTGCCAAATTTAATGTTCCAAATCGTTGCTGTTTTTGTGAAATTGTTATATTTTTTCATTTTGCATTCAAGATTATTGAATGTCATTAATATAAAAAATAACCTGGAAACTCAATTTGCAGAACCAGACAAACATCAGCAGCCGCGGATTGAGCATGCAGTGAACAAAGTGAGTGCAAAATTGGGCTCAACTGTTGAACTGGAATGTACAGCGCAAGGTTTTCCGCCCCCTCATTACAAGTAAGTTCCATTATTTGAGATACTTGATCCTAAGATGCGTGACCACTTGTGACAAGAAATTTTGATGGTAGTTAGATGTCAAGTGTCAAATTGTTAGTTTTTCAAACTTAGGGGAGAGTGTTGTACCTTGAAAATAATACAATAAACACTTCAGTTTTTCAACCAGTGGTTATCTAGTGGTTAATTTCATAACTACATTTATGTTTTTTCAGCACCAGTACTGTTCGAAGTTCAGCAGCATCAGATGATTATCAAAGATGCGCTAGGCAAACGAAATTTCAACTATAAATATAGTCAATATAAATTATAGTCAAAAGTAAATTTTTTCAAAGGTATTTCTTTGGTTTTCTTATGATGTGAGAGTTGTATATTTTCAACCTCACGTGACCGCTAATGCTCTTAAACACAACCTTTAATGTAGACAAACGGATTTATTTAAAATGACGACCTCTTGTACAAGAAAACACAACCACATAATGTTCTTCGGAACGTGTGGGAAGGAAAGGATTTCTTCATTTTCTGACAATGTTATGGCTCCAGTAGACGACACAGATGATGAAGACGGCGCTGAAGAAGAATGTCTATTTCGTAGTGAACAATATGCACTGGATCGGTCTAGAGAAAATTGGATCAGGTGCACAGTCTACAAGAGATGGACACATGAAATTTGTGCAGGATGTGAGGAAAAGGGATGGAAAAAATATATTTGTGACATTTTTAATAATTAAACATTTTAATAAATGATTTGAGTGTTGATAGTATTATTATTTCTCCAAATAACATGAGTGCTCCGAGGTACAAGAGGTGGGGTTCCAAGGTACTTTAACATGAAGTATTTTCGAGCACTTGCTAGTCTTACAAATTTTATTTTATTTTTTTTTCGTTACCAAAGGACAAGATTGAATTGAAATTATATTTGATAGAAAAGATGATGCAGTTGTCAAGAAAAATATTGTTTCAGTTTAAAAGTGCAGTTTCGTTATTAGAAGCCAAAATATAAATTGTCTTCCAAAGTACAACACTCTCCCCTAAGTGAGAAAAACTGTACATTTTCTAATAGTATTCATTTACTTGAGTTAAATTTATTCTATCATCCAATGCTTTCTTGTTGACTTTATTCTCTTGAATCCACTCTCAGTTAACCATCTTCAATTTATCTTCTTTGTATTGGTGACAGTGTCATCTTAGGAGAAATCCAATTTGAACAAGATTGGTGGATGCTGTCTCAACCAAATTTATCATAAATAACGAGTTACAGTACAACCTCGTTTATCCGGACTAACTGGAAGCGGAAGCAATCCGGATGATCGAAAATACGGATAATACGGAGAGTATTTAAGAAATTAACAAAATTGTAATAAAAAGCAAAATTAAACTCACCCATTGATGTATTGATCTTCACAAACACGAAATAGTAAACAAAATATAACATTTTAAGACGCACAAACTATTTACATTATCTTTACTGTAAACTATTCAATTTATACCCTAACTTATGGCAATATTATTACTTTTTTCGTCCATCAGTAGATCCGGATGATCCGGATGGACGGGGTCCGGATAACCGAGGTTCTACTGTACTAGTTTTGGCCTGGCAGTTACACCATTCTTAATCACTAGCTAACTAACTATTTTGTAAAAGTAGCCAACGGCCTACTTGGTTACTTACTCCTCAATTCTTTGAAAGCCTTTTGATTGTTTGATAGCCAACATCAAGTCTTATTCATGATAGCTTCATTTACGTTTTAGTTCTGGCAATTGAAATTTGTTACAAAAATCTAAAAATTTTGTTAGCCATCTCAGCTTGGATGATGACTAAAAGCATTTATTGATAGTTCTGTCACCTGGAAAGAATAGCACAACCATTTCTCGAGTACTTTACTGTGCTGAAACTTGTTTGGAGAGATATTCTTTCGGCAATTCAAAAACGGTAATATTTTTCTATTTCTTCTCAAGCAAAACTCCAGTTGTTTGTAAGTTCCTTCCTGAGTTTCAAATAGAGAGACGTGATGATGCATCAGGAGAAGAACATCAGAAAACTCTTCTGCTTACGAGAAACTTATTCACAGACTAACATACGACCGAACTCATGTATTTTATTTCCTTGGAAAATTCTCTTTGAGATCGCACATAGGAGTTTTCTCCACGAACAATCGTGGAGTTCTGAGTGAGCTCTTGACGAGTGGACTGGGGGTGTGAATACGACTGACAATTTTCTAATTCGGTTTGCTTACAGCTTTGAACTTCACTGGCTGCATATTGAAATAGACATTATTCTGCACCAGTTTGCACGGATCTGTTAGAAAGAAATAATAATAAAAAGGATGGGGGGCTCATGTGTGTTAATTGTGCATGCATAAATGTCAGTACTTCAAATAATTTTAAAGACATGAGAACGATGATGAGGTTCTAATAAAATTATTTCTGTTGAAGGCAGAAGTTTATTTTCAATCGTTTAATTCTATTTATTGTGGTCACATTGCCACATTCATATAATTTGTCAATGACCATTATAATTATTTGTGATTCACAATTCATAAATAAAAGGATCTCGAACACTACGAATAATTCTAATGACTTTCATACCCTTCATGTATTTTTTTATCTGATTTTTTTATATCTGATTCACACTCACCACTTATTCTGCAATCATATTATGTTTAGCATAATAGACTCTTGCAATCAAGATTTGTATTCTCGAATTACTTCACTGGTTATTCTTTCACAAGAAATAAAATCAATAAAACACGAATTAGTGATTGACCTACATTCTGCTTTTCTATTAGAAACGAAATAAGAGATCTCTCATTATCATATACTATGATAAATTAGTAATTAGTTACTTAGAGTACTGTAGGCCCATATTGTTACGGGGTCTTTCACCAAAGATAATGCTGGCAAGATGTAAGAATAAAACTAGTTATTTATTCACTCAGTAACACACTTCTGTAACACACTGATTTGTCACACAAGGGATAACACAAATATGTACAGATTTATTTAATAAAAGCGTCCAATTATTTTAAAGACTGATTAGTACTTCTCAAATTAATGTCTATCACCCGTTACAGGGCAATATCTAATAATTTATCAACAATGGTAATAAATACCATTTATTGGCGGGCCGCTTGGCGCAGTTGGTTGGGGCGTCGCAACTTCAACTTGCTGTCGTTTAAGTGGTCGTGGGTTCGAATCCCGCTCCACCGTCAGGCATTTATGTGTAATCATTCACCTCATAACCCACGCACAAGTCTCGGACTCATGTGGGCATCAGCAATAAAAAAAATGTCAGATATTCTGATGTATATAACTGAAATAATTGAATAATTGCAGTTCACTTACCCTCAACATTGTCAGCCATCGCCATTTACACAGTCCTTTATAACTCGCGCACAAGTTGTAGATTGAATGCAATCACACTCACAAAGACGAATTTTTATCACGGATACACAGTCTTCTTATTCCAAAATAGTTGCCACTCTTACTTTAACTGCCATGATGCACTCTATTATTGCTGTGATCAGTTTCAAACTGGCCATTGTGCACTCTACACTCTCTAAGCTTATTCTTGCTATCATGACGATGCTACTCCAAACTCATGACTGACTCACTGTTCACAGCCAAGCGATATTTAAATAACCCATGGAAATTTCTACACATTTTCTCCTCTTTATACCATTTACTATTCCTTTTTTTCCATTCTATCAACTTCTATTAACCTTCCATGGAAATATTACGCTGCCAAATGTAATGAAATGTGACCAATGTGATCGAAATATGGAAAATGTGATCGAAACTGCCACAATTGATGTGATCTTAACCTCAATTTTTAATTTTATCAATGACAGTCTTTGAGCTGTTCTAGAACAATCTAGTGAGTTCATAACAATATTTCCAGTTAAACGACATGCAGAGCTGATTGAAATAAATGGGAAATTCTATGTTTCTTTCTTATACATGAGGCAGAAACTTTTTTTGGGCAGGATGTCCATCTTCGGTGCCTCAGGCCCTCAGGATGCCTGAGGCACCGAAGATGGGCATCCTGCCCGAAAAAATGTTCTGCATTAAGTAAGAGAGACCAATCAAATTCTTATTTATTTCAATCAGTTATGCATGTCGTCTAAGTGATACACCTATCTACTCGCAGTTCGTCATGGCTCAACAAATTCTAAGTATTTCTAGTCAAGTACAGTGAATTTGTATATTCTCGGCTCGAAAGGTTTCAAACAAAATTTAATATTGTCAAATCTCTATCAACTGTTTTTAGAGCACATTTAAAAGTGATTTTTCACTGTGGTTTGTACAAGAAACATTTTTCCTTGGGGAACTTATCTTTTTCTGTAAAAATAAATTTCTTTGACAGAAAAAGATTCCTGAGGGAATGCTTCCTTTGATGGTATTGTTATTGCTTTCTGTATCTGTCTCATATGTAGGCCTACAGTCATTTATTATTGAATTCACAATATGATTATTCATTTCAAGTATGTTATAAAGTATGAGCATTTCCAATCTCTTTCCTGGAAATATCAGACAGACCGAAAGCCAATATCAACAACAGGGAAGATCAAGCACAATAAATAATAGAGGAAAGGAAGTCTTATTCAAATGTAGAAATCTTGTTATTTCGCCTTTCGGCTGAGAAATAAACCGAAGTTGCTACCTCTACGTGTTTTTTGTTATTTTTCCGATGTTGTATTCTGGGAAGCTGTACAGTTTGACTTCTTTTCCACCTTCAAAGTAAATTTTCATCACTTCACATAATACTGAGCTCTCGAAATGCGAAAAAGCATTTTTGTGGCTTCTTCTGTTTTGTTCCTTTTTCTACTGCATTCTACTCTTCATCAAACTTTTCTTTGCTAAATAATAAACCCAAGTTTTTTCAACATTACATCATTCATTATTATGTTATTGACAATGATAACATTCTGAAATGTGTACGATTCATAAGTAACGTATCCAAATCAAGTAAAACAAAAGATGAGGGGTTAATTGTTGGGATAGAAAGTTGTTCAATGTTCAATTGATATTGCCTGAGTTATCCACATTTTAAAAAATCAGTAACATTTGAACAGTAGTTATTGAATTACAAATAATATAACCGTCGATGGAATGTAATCATATAGTCCTTACTTATATCATTCTTTTTTATTATTTGCTAAGAATATGATTATTCAGCCTCTAATATTTACTTTTAGTTTTTTGAGAAGATGAAATATCATTCACGAAAACACAAAAACCGTTCCTTATTACAGATTTTCATATAAATATCTGGAACTCAAATGTGGTTTATACACAACGTAAATTTTCAATTTATTAAGTAGCACTGATTTCTCAAGAAAATATGAGTAGTCAGATTAAATATAACCAGCTTTTGAATAACACTTATTGGAACGAATGTTTTAGAATCTCTAATACTGAACTTATTGGTGTGATAGTGGATGAAATAAGGGATTGATCATGTTCTGAAAAACGTTTGTGTTAATGCACTGTTTAATATGCGACTTCAATGAAAATTCAACGTTCTCCATCATGACTCACTCTTCTGTCTTAAAAAGTCATAAAACAGGACAGAGACACAGTGGCGTACCAACGGGCGGGCGGGGGGGGGGGGGGCGGTTCGCCCCAAGCCCCGCAACAGAATAGGCCCCCAAAAATACAAATGTATTTAAAAAATAAATAAAGCGAAAATAACTTATCAGGCCCCATGAGAGCGAAGGCTCATATTTATGTCAGACTACTATTTTTTTATCGTGATTATTTTTTTTCGAATCACCCACTTTGGGTTACGTGGAATCAATCACTTTGTGGATGCTTCCTTGCGCTTCCTCCATTACTCCCGCATTCTCACCGATGTTGCCCTTCTCTGTTCCTCCGAGACTACTGTTCTTCTTGTAGTTTAATAGCAATAATATTTTAGGGTAGATTCATTGAATCTACCAAAATACAACCAAGGTTGTGAGCCCTGGAGGTTTAGTAATAACAGCCGCCCACTCTGGGTCAGACGCTGCTCCCAAGCCGCCCATTCTGTGTACAGACGCTTGAAGTCTTATTATTTTTATTTTACATGGTTTGCAAAAAAAATTAATGTGTTTCTTGTTTTTACTTTTTATTGAAATCAGTATGTCTTATTTTCTCTCAATATTGTACAACACAGTATTATGCAATTTTGAAATGAAATGTTTTATGTAATTTTAGAATAAAATATCATTATCGTTTCCGGGTTACAACCCGCCTTGAGCCTGTAAATGAGGCTTCAAAAACGAATAGAAAGGCATTAATAAAAACCGATAATATTGGTTACTGTACTGGAGGTAGAAAGGTTTTCATAAGTTACATGAAGTGTTACAGCTAGAAGAATAAATACTTTGATTAACTAAAAAGAATTAATTAAGGATACAGAGGGGATGGGGCGAGCAAGGCAAGTTTTCTTGTGCCTCAACGTCAAGGGGTCAAATTTATTCACAAATGTAAGCAAGTGACAAAACAAAATTAAAATAAGGGGCCCCAAATTGTCCAACTTGGGGCCTCCAGGGCCCCTTTTTTCTCTAGTTTAGGCCTCTTATAAGCCTAACAGACCTTAGAGGCCCCAGGCGCCGCGGGCCCGTTTTTATTGCCAGTATGAACATGGGTCCCTTAATTGCCTCGGCTTTGGGCCATCAAGGCCCCCACGATGCTGGTAGGTCCCAGTATTTTTGGAGCCCCCAAACATGGGTTTGAAGGTGCCCCAGATCACTTGAATGAAATTGACACAGTAGGCTTGAAAGGAGAAGAGGTCGTGATGTTGATGATCCATCTTGTTTCCACTAATATAATAAAAACTTAAAAAACACTTTTCTCCTTATATTTTTGCAGACAAGCTTCAAATGCTCATCTCTGTTACTCTTCAGATCTGATACCCTATAGTGTTTATTGTGATCATGAAATGTTTTATGCCATGAATCAATTAACAAAAAATAATATGAGTGAAGAGGTTGATAACCAACAAAAAAAAGCTTGGAGTTGCACTTTCAACACTTGGAAACAGTTTTTTTCTCCTGTGGAGAACCCTCAGAATCCCCAATGTTTTGGGGTTACGTCACCATCCATAATTATGTTTTGAATTGGATGTGTTATTAATTCATTCTCTCTTTGCAAGTTGAATCAAGATCCATTGAAAGTCATATGAATAATCGTGAATTAATTTTTATACTTTTACAAATTTTACATATTCCAATATTAGTGAATAGTTCGATGCGAATTCAAGAGATTACACAAAAATAGAAGATAAGTTTATTGCTCTCTCTGGTGCTACTCATTGCCCTTTTCCCTAGCTTCCACAGCTTTTTTATGGAATTGTTTTCATTTGGCCTACACTTGAATTTCATCTTTAAATTGAAATACAATTCAAATTAGTTACACTGATTCTTTTGAGTACAGTAGGTAACTAGGCATAACTGGAAGACTTAATACCAGTTGGGAAGTCGAGTCATTTGGTGTTTAGGGTGAAGGTATAAGAGGGAGCCTCCAGCCTCAACTCTGCCCCGGGCCACTAAAATGTCTCTGGGTTGGCCTGTCTATAATAATAATAATTTGAAACCACTATAACTTGTTAAATTGGCTTTATAAAGTAGAATTTCTTTTAATTGTTATACATTGAAATTTGTTCAGAGCTAATTAATGAACTATACGAAAAGTGGATTCAAGTTCTTAGGCAAACGATTCATAAAAGCAATGATTTATTGAATTTAAGCTTTCACTCTATCCAATTTATGAACTTCATTGTGATAAATACTCGTATAAAATGACTGTCTTTAAGCCCTAAATCAAGCTCTCAACATAAAAAATTCCAAAATTTCCCCATAATGTGGACTAAAATGAATGGATTTAAGCTTTTCTAGACATGAGTCTAGAATCTCTTGGAATACGATTCTAGAGGGTCAATTTATCAAAATTTTCCCAGGGGAGGCCCCCGTACCCCTCGTGTACTGGGGGTATTACCCTCCCAAACCCCCGGGGGGCTCCAAGTCTCCGATAACCCCCCCCCCCTGAAAATATTTTCGCTACTATATATATATTGGGCCCCCTCATCTATAGCCGCCCCAGGCCCCCAACTATGTCAGTACGCCACTGCAGAGACATAAGGTGGGGTGTAACGCTACAGTATTAAATAAGAATAAAAAAAGGAGAATTTTGAACTGTAGGCATTAACTAGAAATAAAACGAAAGATGTGCTATAATAAAGCGAGATAACAAACGTTGAGAAATGAAGTTGTTCATTCCTAAACGTTATACAATCAACAAAAAACAACTCTTCTCATATAAATAACATAGACCAGGTTATCAAGATAAGTACTCAATAGTTCTTCAGAATGACACATATAATAAAATCCAAAAAATTATCACAATACAAAAGCATCTCAGTCTAAGAGAAAAATAAACTACAATCACAAGATTGGGCGATTGAGTCTTTCATTGAATTAATCTAAGATTGTTCATAACCCACACATTGGCCAATGGTACGACGCCTACTAATTTCACTTTTCGTAGATACGATGAAATAACAAACAAAACTTCATACCTTAAATTTCCTTTTTACACAAACCGTTTACTGCCAAAACTTCTGTCGTTTTGGTACCCAAGCTTTGTAGAAAATCCCGTAGTCCAGCACGGGTTCACTTGACTGGATCTCCTTATTGAATTTGGGTCAACACCCTGGAAGTCTTGGTTCTCAATATAGATCTTGTGGAATTTGCATCCCCAAAACGTAATATATGCTCCAAACAAGGAATTGGTCCCCGGAACATTGAATTGATCCCCGGAACATTGAATTGATCCCCGGAACATTGAACCACTATAAAGAAAAGTACCAAAATACAATAATAACTAATCTCTAAAAAGCATAACAAAATATTTGTATAGTTGTTCCAACTAGAAGAATTCTAAGATCAATCAAATAATAGTTAGCCTCAATTTACCTAATTCTCTAAATTAAGTTACATGTTGAAAGTTAAATAAGATTCAGTAAACAATAAATTTCTGGTAAACCAAAGTATAACCCTAATCTGATCTTAGTAAAAGTAACAACAATAGCTAAAAGAAAGAAAGATTAGTAAACAAACAATCACACTAGTCTTCAGTTAAAATATTTAAAAAAAAACATTATCCAAAGTTACTGATTCAGATTCTTGAATAACCTGATCTAACCTAAACCATCATCATGTTCTCAGTCTTTAAAATTACAACAATTTTCTAGGTTAAGATTCCCCAAAGAAAATAATGAGAAAACCTTTAATTCCCCACAATACTGCATGAGCTCACAAATTTATTATTGCTTTCAGTAACTGCAGAAACAATTAATCAAGAAGAAATAGAATACAATCAGCACTGAACTTTGAGTTTTCAAGACAATTTTAATAATTTGTTTATTTATATTACATTTAAGCTAAGAGATCTATAATACCATTTCAATTCCATAGAAAAATAACTCTGTAAATAACAATATGTAAACAAATCCATTACCTTAATCAGTGGTGAGATAACATCACAAGTTTAATAAATTCGCCGTTAATCACATTTATTATGAAATAATAAAATCATAATTATATGCGCGCCTTCCTGAGTACACTCACTAATAATTAAATTTCTCTACATTAAAAGAATGATTATTAAAAAAAAGTTAACCTCTGAAGAGGAAAAGTAAAAACCAAACATAACCTTAATTACGTTTCACATACTTGTCAACAAAAGGATTTTAGACAATAGAGGAGCGCAGATTCTACGTTGATAATCATACTAAGAATGGCTGGTAAACTTTCAGATCTCAAGCAAGCTGGATGCTCTCCGCCAAGAAAAAGTAAGGAGGGGGTCATCTCATTAATAAAATCAAATTTATGTCATTGATCAATTTACTCGATGCATGCGTAATAAGACCAAGCTAGCAAGGACAAGGTTCGTTGACTGATCAACCTGTTTAAGCTGGGCATTCACGTTCCGATTTGCAGTACCACTTGCAGTCCAACCTTCAAGGTTGGATCCGAAAACGGAACGTGAATGGGCTTGTTGGATGGTTGGAATTGTAGATGGACGACTAGATGGACCACTAGAGGGACGACTTACGAATGTCGACGGTGTTGGAGCGTGTGTGGGGCAGTCGGATCAAAGTCGTCCATCTTATCTCAGTCAGTACATGACCTTCGGGTAAGTTCGGGCAACATCGGGCAACTTCGGTTACGTTTTTCGCAGTGGCTACAGTCACGGCAGCCGGGTCTCCATTGGGTAGCCGGCAGATAGATGACTCATTTACTTTGAACATTTGCGCCTGCACCAAATCTCTTTCTCTTTCTCAACCGATGGGTGTATACTCACTCCCGTAAAGCCAACCTCGGGAAAGTGGTTTCCTAACTTTATTGTGCCTAACCTGTTTCCCGATAAACATATAAATACTGAAATTAGTTTGCATTTGCACTGTGTTCGGAGGAGAAATTTTGGAAATGTTATATTCACTTGACTTATATTGTCTTATGGTTTAGAGCTCCTCATATGTTTGCAAATTATGAATTTTTCAAATAAAAATAGAAATTTTTTAAATTTAAATTTTCTTAATTATAAATTTTTTAAATAAAAATATAAATTTTTTATAAATTTAAATTTTCTTGTGAGAATATTGCGACCCCCAAAAATGTCAGTTTATTGCTTCTTAGGGTGTGTAGATGTCACAAAAAAATTGTTGGAAAATTCGAATTAGTCCAGTGCGCTGTTGAGAACAAAGTTTTAGCAATTGAAAAATACAATAATGTGAATTACGAGTTATCTATCATTCACTAACAGACTGTTAGACATAAATTTTTAGTACGGTAAAGCATAAAAGCCTTGAAAAGAAGACGTTATTCTCTTTTAGGGGTTTCAAATGTTGAATTTAAAAGAAAAAAAAAGAGTGTTCAATATGGTTCTTTTCCAATGATGCATGAGGCTTCATAGAAATAATGATCTCTAGATTCTAGGAAAGCGCGAATGAATGTAATAAGCGGTATACTGTGATAATCAGAAAGTATATATTATTGCACTGGCATTAAATCTGCCATTCTAATATACGTAGTATTCAGATACCGGTACTCTACGTCAATATATTAATTTATCCTACACATCATTCAAGTTTATGTAGCAAGCACTTTGATGAGGATCACTTCAAAGTTGGTGGCATAAGACGAAATTTGAAGCAAAATGTGATACCAACGAAATTCGATTTTCCTCCTAATCTACAAGAAAGCAAACCAAAAACAAGACGCATACTGTTTAAAACTAAGGCTCAGGTAACTATTTAATAGTATAGGTTTACTATTAAAAATCTTAACCTGGGTCCTATTGGTAGCACCAGTAAGATAAAATTAATGTGTACGAAAATGTATTAGAATTCAACTATCTATATATTCGCTCATGCTATAAAATGAACTTTGTATAATATATTCTATAAAATACGTTTTATTTAGACATTTCTTGTAAACTAGTTATGGATTTTATTTGATTAGGGTATTTATCAAATAATTTTCGACCAGCTTCAAATGGAAATTTGTCATAAACTTGTTTAGTCATAAACTTGTCTGTGATATGAAGGCCTAATATTTGTATTTATTAAGTTGTATGTATTGGTTTGTTCATTAAAAGCGAAATTAGAAAGGAAAAAAGAATTGTTCCTGAAATATATAATGATGCAAAAGTTAACATGGCTAAGAACTTGAAAACATTTCAACACGAATCTATTGAATTCCGCCTGAAAATTACTCCTATGACCTTTTCCTGCAATAGAAAGATTATTTGAATTTTAGTTCCCAAACCACATGTATTTATTGTCCTGTTTAAAGTCCACCAAAAAAACTTTACTTTTTTTATCTTTTATTACCTTTTATAACCTTCTTGATTGGGAAAAGTAGTATAAGCTATATCAATGTTTGAATACTAACATACACCTTTTGTTTGAACCTAAGGATATAGATTATGTTAAAACACACTGGTATATGTTGCAGACTGCATCTACCAGTGACGAATTGGAGTCAGCACTAGATGAGAACTTGAGGCAGAACAACACAATGGAAATTAATCTAAATCTATTAATAACTTAATGAACCAGAATTTCTGATCTTCTAAGCTTTAATCAGACCACAATTATGTAATATAATACACCAGTAGTTAAAATAAACAACAGGAAAGTAGCTTTCAAAATTACTTTACGGCTGCAACCATATTCGTTAGATTTGATTGTCAAAAATAGTTTACTATCAAATTATTTTGATATGAAATTTATACCATAATCTTCACACGTTTATACAGATTACAAATATGTGAACTAATTGAAACTCGAGCCACTACAAACGAAGATGTAGCGGTTTTTGTGATGGCGAACATGGTACCGCCGTAAGCCATGCTGTGTAAGAGCGCGCTTCTACACGGACTGGTGGTGGGGGAAATATTGTCGAGAGAACCGGACCGCAAAAGCTCACTTGCTCATATGCAGCGCGCGATCCAGTTGTAGTAGTATAGAGATCGATGCTGTAGCCACTGACGTCTAGAACTCCTGCTGTCAAATCGGAACAGGAATCTTTCTGGTCAATGGTGGGGGTTGCCTGATCACGACCCGTGCGAACATTTCGCACATGCGCAGAAGCGTAGTCTGCGTTAATGGAACGAAGTGGAATGGAAACTGGAATGGAATGGCATAACCAAACCTTTCCTAACCTGGCTAGATGTGACTGAACCACCTCTGTAAATTTGTCGTTGAAACGCAACATACCATTAAATGGTAATATGGTAATAACATTTTTATCGGGAGGACACCATTTGTACAACTGTCACATCTAGCCAGGTTAGGAAAGGTTTGGTTATGCAGTTCCATTCCAGTTTCCATTCCACCTGGTTCCATTCACGCAGACTACGTCTCCAATAACCCCCCTAACCCCCCTTCAACGTTTTGCCTTTGGTGATAACAACACAAATTAATTGCCTATACAAATTATAATTAACCTCTTTGTTCATGGCACGCGACCATCGTAACGATGTTGTTTTTCGTTTTATACGAAAAATATATGATTTTTATTCAAAGCTATTCTGTTACTTGGATTGAACAGTATATTGTGCAGACGACACATCAATTGAGGGGAAGTTGTTTAGTGACAACAGCTGTCCGTGGTCACTAAACAACTTCCCCTCAATTGTCGGGCAACCCCCACCATTGACAAGAAAAATTCCTGTGCCGATTTGACAGTAGTTCTAGACGTCAGTCAAAAGCTCACTTGCTCATATGCAGCGCGCGATCCAGTTGTAGTAGCATAGAGATCGATGCTGTAGCCACAGCGTACATTTTTCGGCTCAAGAGCGACGTTCACAGCTGATTAGGAATAAAGTTGGATTGTAAGTAGGAGCGTGAGTGGAGTCGACTATCCATCTAGCAGTACTGCAAGTGGTACTGCAAGTTGGAACGTGAATGCCCAGCTTTAGATACGAACGGTGGAAGAGAGACACAGATATCAAGATCACAATAAGCTTTCTCCCTTTATTAGTTTATCGCAGAATACACATTGCAACATGAAACCGACCTATATGTATCTAATATATAGTTATACAGAACAATACAAAATCGCTTGAAGACAGCAAAAACGATCCAAAATAACCAATTCTTCTTCTAAATTAGGACCTGTTCCTAAGTAAAATAATAATAAAACCAACCTCATTACTTCATATTACTACACCTTAAAAAGATAATCACTAAAAGTCTGAGATAAAACAACAGTAGGCTACAAATAAAACATCTAAATTAAAATAATACAGTACCAAAAATTGTACAGATTTGGGAAAAATCGGTACAGGGGGCCCCATCTCTAGAACCTTCCGAGTCAACTTTAGTATTAGGAAATTACAGATGATACAAAGGTGTGGGTCTGGTTAACCCAGGATTGGGGCATTTATGCAATTACGTTATTGCATACATTTACGCATTAACATTATGCAATAATATTAATAATTATTAATTTTTACAAATTAATAATTTAACTGATGAACGTCTCAGTTCATCAAACGCTTGCTGACAGTTCTCATTCCAAATAAAGTTGCTCTTGTCCACAGTCAGTTTGGTCAAGGGTTCTGCAATATTGGAGAATCCTTTCACAAACCGCTGATAATACATGTGAAGACCCAGCAAACTTCTTACTTCATGCTTATCTCATGGGACTATGGCCACTAAGTAATAACTTCTAATAGAAATTTTAAAAGCACTTTAAAGTGGAATTTATGTCTCACGATATGGTGTGACAGCCGTTTCACTCTGATGTTGAGAGCATCGTCAGACTACCCACAGTACACTGACTCAAGGCATGAGATTGAGGGTTATGGATGTTGACTTTCCCTATCCGCAGGTTCCAATCCAACTTGCCAGTAGTCACTCTTCAAGTCCAAAGTTCAAAGCAATTGAACATTGTCCTTTTTGATGACATTGTTCAACCACTCATAATTTTTCTTGACTAACACCTCTGGAAGAAACCAAGTACTGCTTCATGGTTCTATGATCTCATCAGCCTTGATGTCCTTGATGACTTTCCTTGCTTCCTACCTCGTGGCTAGTGGCAGCCTTCGTGGATTCTGTCATATATGCCTAGCATGACCAGTATCTATTGCATTCCATACAATATTTGTTCTTCCTTTTGGTCCTGCACCAATTTAGTCTTTCACCTTGGCAGCCGGCTCAGTTGTAAGATCCTTGCCAATATTAGTAGCAAAATCCACCAGTTCCTCTGGAAGACCTTTTTTGACTTGTTGGGACTTCTGGATTTATCTCTCCATTGGAGAGGCTGTTGAACATTGTCCAAGTGTGCTTCCTCCTTTTAGAGTGATTTTGTAGTCATTGAATTAGTGATAGGACCTGTAACAAATAATTGAATTCATTTAAATTGCAGATGGTTGAAAGAGACTGATGGTGCACTGATTGAGCTGCAACGAGGAAGCTCAATCCTAATCCAGCCTCATGACTCCGTGCTTCGCTTCCATAGAGTGAGGCAGGAAGACGGTGGCAAATACACATGTGTGGCTAGCAATAGCTTTGGCGAGGACCATCAAGAAATCTACTTGTCAATATCCTCACATCTTTCTGTGCAGTTACAACCGGCTTATCAGGTTCGAAACAAATCTATTCTTTGATCGGGCCATTCCATTAGTTTCTATAAATTTTCCCAAACTAAATTTGATACCGTATTAATTTGAAAAAATATAATGAGCTCATGGAAAACCTTTTCATTGGAATACATTGAGGTAGCATTTGTGATTCAACAACTGGTTAGAACAGTCCAATATGACATTTTCTTTCAATTGTGATTTTGTAATAAATATCTATGATGAATGATATTGTCATAACATAACCCCATATTTATTAGCAGAGCACGAGATCTATAGTTTCAGCTGTCACGGCATTCTCAATCACAATCAAACATTTGAGATTGAGAATGGCTTTTGAAACTTTAGTATGCCGAGGTTTTTTGTAATAAACGTGGTTGTGATAAGATCAAGAATAATTCATGAATATCACATTGCAATTATGGCTTATTAGAATAGTGGTATCAACATTGCAATAACTGTTTTTGATTTGTTGAGAATATTTCTATACCTAAAATTATTCTCCCATTAAATTGTCCATTAGATTAATCTATTAAGATTTTGCTTATTCATGCGATTTGCCAACTGCGACAACCCAATCGCTTCGATGAAATAATACATTCTTTATAGTTGACATCAATTCGAGAACAAATCAATATACATTCTTAAATGATTGTCAACTATAAGGATGGATGTATCTTTATCATATTATATCTATATAACTATGTTTTTATCAGTGTTATAGAAATAACCTAGAGCAATCTAGTATTAAAACTGACACTGTATTTCACTTTTAAATAATGTTTTACTCACATATATTTGAGATGCTTGAGGAATGCATTTCACTTCTGAAAAGAAGCTTCGTCAGCCTGCCGCCAGGGGTTATGCTTTGTTGAGGTTGGGATGAGCAGCCATTATGTAGTTAAAAATTGCGTTTGATTTGAATTGTATTTGGTCATTGAGTACGTTGGTTCTATCTTGTTTATGGTGTTTGAATATTTCATATTGCTCCAGTGTATTTAGTTTGTGGCTTTTTTGGAATTTGTGTAGAATTTCTAAGTCAGTTTGGATGTTATTGTGTGAGTGTCCAGTGTTGATTAAGTGATCTGCAAATGTTGAGTCAGTGGTGGAATGTAGTGCTTTGATGTGTTCTTTATATCTTGTGTTGAATGATCTCAAAAAAGCCACAAACTAAATACACTGGAGCTATATGAAATATTCAAACACCATAAACAAGATAGAACCAACGTACGCAATGACCAAATACAAATCAAATCAAACGCAATTTTTAACTACATAATGGCTGCTCATCCCAACCTCAACAAAGCATAACCCCTGGCGGCAGGCTGACGAAGCTTCTTTTCAGAAGTGAAATGCATTCCTCAAGCATCTCAAATATATGTGAGTAAAACATTATTTAAAAGTGAAATACAGTGTCAGTTTTAATACTAGATTGTTCATTAAGTATTTCGTCATGGAAAGCATCACAGATAACCTAGAGCTTCAACTCCGCCATTTATAAAAGCAGTTGATCGTTCCTTTCACAATGGATGTGACTGTTTGGTATTTATTGATATTCTCAACCAACTACAGCATTGAATAGAAACTGCTTATGGAAATGGATGAATACCACTATATAAATAACAATTCAATCAGCGCAGGGAATCGAACCACGAATTCTCTAATATAGAAGCCTTAAAAGGGAAATCTTATTTCAGTTTTTAAACTTGATTCCCGGCGCTGACTGTATGCGTATCTCTGTGTAGTGGCAATCATCGATTCCATATTGATGCAGTGTTGTCAATATCAGAGTTGTAGCTGACATCTGGAGCAAAACTCATAGAATTTTAAAACTAAATCAGAAATTAATTTGTAATGTTACGATGTCTATTTATTTATTAACTTTTTATTGTAAATTTAACGACTGGCAGTCAGTTTTAAATTGTGAATATATAATAATTGTACTCACTCTTGGCCAAACGTTTTCGAGTTATGGAAGTTCATGTTGAAAATGAGTTTGCATAGCTGGAATACGTTCGGCCAAGAGTGAGTACAATTATTATATATTCACAATTTAAAACTGACTGCAAGTCGTTAAATTTACAATAAAAAGTTAATATTAACAAAGCAGATCGTTGTTAAATAAATCCAAGAGCTTCATGACAAAAATACAGTAAAGCAAAGATAGGCCTACAACAGGCTCTCGCCCAAAACTGCTTTCTTTGCGAATCATTATAAATTATTATATTCTGTCTCTGGATATTTTGTTTAAGTATTGTTAGAAGTGAAAATTGTTTGTATTTTCAGGTAGTTGACGGTGGCTCAGATGCGATTTTCAACTGTTCGGTGCATGGCGGCACTGGTGCGGTGGCCATCGAATGGCTGAAAGATGGTCAGCCACTTCTGGAGAATGGCAAAATTAATTTCGACAGATTGAAACAGCAGATGATTATCAAAAGCATTGCTAAACAAGATCAAGGAATGTACCAGTGCTTTGCCAAAAGTGATGGTGAAATCACACAGGCTTCAGCCGAGCTTGCTATTGGTGGTAATTATTTTGCCTTGATTTTGTTTGAGATAAAACTAACAACTACTTTGAATATTTTTTTCAATGTCCTTCAGAATGTTATAGCGTCTACTTGTTTTCTCTCTTGTTACATCCATTTGTTTTGGACACCAGGGGCTTTTTCGTAATATACTGCAGACTAATAGAAGTAACCATATAGTAGTAGAATAATTAGTAGTTTACATTACTATCAATTCAATTCATTGCCAAATTGCCATTCGAATTGACACTACAGAAACAAATATAAGAAAAATTTTGAGATCACAATTAAATTGATAATTTAAATACCATAATTTATTAATTTATCCTCAATAAATTAAACTCCTCAATAAATTATGTACTTATATTTTTGTCAGTTTGATAAATTGTCAGTTCCTTCAAACCAACTTATAATTAAAATTATGAAGAAATGCAAAAATAAATAAGAAATGACGTTCCAGTCAATGCTTTCTCTATTTTGTAAGAGTTCGCAAGAAAATGTGATATTCCCTTACTTTTCCAACGAGATATTTCAGTTGTTACTGTTACACCATCTTCCTGGTCCACAGAATGATGATGTAGCCTAGTAGGTGTTATTTTGGTTGGAGGTTTCTTAGGCTAGATGATAATTTTGGCTGGAGGTTTCTTAGGCTATTTTTTGTTAGATAGACTTGTGTTCAGTAAATGCTCAAAACGTTTATGTAATTTGAGTTTTTTTTCGTTTTCACGTTTGTAAATTTCATATTGCTGCTGGGGTGATTACATTCAGATTCAAGTCTGGTTCTTTGTTTATTGTGTGAATGATTTAGAAGTTTTTGTAATACAGTAGATTATACTGTATAATAGAGTGGATTGTACTGTATCTATATCCATGGCGACTAGCTCTGTTTTTTTGTTTTTCAAGTGAGTAACTTTCAAATTATTACAATACACTAAGTGTATTGTACTGGAGATGATATTAAATTTTTGCAGCAGTCTATCCTAAATTATCTATCCACGTAAAATTTATATTGCTTCAGAGTGTCCAGTTCTGGTCCTTTTCTTTGTGTGAATGATTTTGGAATTATAAGAGTACAGTTGGTGAATTCGTGTATTGTATTGAAATAAATTTATTAATTATTGAAGTTGATATTCATTTGTTGCAACTATCTACACATAGTGACTAGCTGTGGCCCTTTGTTTTCACGTGAATGATCTTGAAGTAGGTATAATATAGTGTAGGTATAATATATTGATATGTTGTATTCTCAATATTGAAGTTGATTACATACGGCTGTAATCAGCTGTTTATTATAATCAACTAGTTAATCGGTTCGTTGTTGAAATGTATGATTGTACAATATTGGACGAATCCTATATGCATCTCCAGGATGAATATTGAAAAAAAAATAGTAGGCTACGTCTATTGCCCCTAATACAACCTTTCAACAGAAGACAGCATTCATTTGTTGCAGCTATCTATCCCGAACTGCAGTCAACATTCATAGAGCAGACTCTGCAGCCAGGCATGACGATATCGCTGAAGTGTGTGGCTTCGGGCAACCCTCCGCCGCGTGTTTCGTGGCTTCTGGATGGTGGCTCCCTACTGCCGAGAGGCGGTTATGTGCTCGGCAGTTTTCTCAGTTCTTCAGGATTGGTCATCAGTCATCTGAATATCACTGTCACCCGAGTCGAACATGGAGGCTTGTACACATGTGTTGCCAGGAACAGTCTTGGCTCTGCTGAACACTCTGCCTCATTGAATGTCTATGGTAAGATGGTACAGTTTAACCTCTGTGTAACGGAATTATTGATTTGTATGTGTATATAGTACCATAGGTGACTTCAACTGTAGGTGATTATAAAGAAAAAAAATTCGTTTTGGAGAGGTATTCGTTTATGAGAAAATGTCGTGCCAGTAGGCAACATATAAGAGTATATCTGTAAATATTGCTGAAGTAAGGCTGGCAACACTTGAAATTAACACGTGCACATTGTTTACACAAATTAGTCTATTAGCTCACACTTATCTCAATAAAAACCAATAAGAGAAAAATAGATCAATGAATGTTAAGTTTATACTGAATTTTGGTGGCTAAGTACTGAAATTGATTACTAATTAAGAATGGGGCGATCGAAAAATAAGAAAACAACTGTTCAATAAGTGTACAATAAAGTAGAAATTAATGTCAAAAAGATCAGTCGAACACTTACAAAACACAGTTTAATAAGTTCTTCAATAGTCCCAAATAATATCACTTGATATGCGTGAGCACAATGTCTTTATATTGTCAATAAGCCACACGGATAGTACACACTTGTCTTTCCTGGTGCACTGGATTTGAGCACTGTCTATTCCACTGCACTGGATCGTATCCTGTCACGCGAGCAAAAGCCTGAAGAGATCAAACAACAAAACTGACTCACTGCAGACAGGGAGACCCCTTTTTATGTTGTTTCCATTCATTCTGGAACCTTCTTTTTTCTAGTAACATGAAATTGGTCACGCAGGAAGCCGATAGATCAATTGAGATGCTTCTAGAAGGCTCTCAATTACGTGAGAAAGTGCGAGAGATGTGAATAGATATGGAGATAGAAGTGAGGGAGACGTCCAAGGAGAGTGAGGAAAAAAAGAGTCAACTTACAACCGCTTTAAGTCACGTTCATTGATTACAGGAAGCAATGCTCTCAGACAAGTGTGCAGACAACGCTTGTATTGCATTTGTAGAAATATTATCTATATTGGGCTGTCTGCATAGTTATAGAGAACCTCAGTGTAACAAATCGATTACTCAGGCAAAAAGTCGTTCTAGAAAGGAATTTGTTAATGAGAGATCATCTTGCAAAGATTGCATTCTATAAACACCATAAAAATACTTACTTTGAATGAAGGATTTCGCTATTTGGAAGTTCGTTACCGTATGTAACTATCCCTCAACACCGTATTCTTATTTGTTTTGAAGGGAAGCTCTCCCAGGTAGCATGTGTTGTATGTCTCCTTTGGAATAAGTCATCTTGCCTTGTCTTATGCAGAGTGTAAACGAGTGTCTTAATGAGTGAAAAAATGTTTAAACATATAGCACAGTGCATGATACCTGTGGCAACCATCAGAACCCACTTCAAAACTTGAAATGCTCAAAAATATTTATTTATTTACAAGATTATTAATAGCAGCAAGAAATTCGTCACAAATAAAATAGGTCACAATGCTGAATATACTAGAAGAATATGACTGACCTACATTGAAAATCTATTTGAAAAGGGCCTGTATCAATCTATACGGTATTAAGGCTGTGCAATAGGGTTTTGGTCATATTTTTTTTTCAAAGTCTCTTTGACTGGAGATTATTAGGCTACTGAAATGTAGTCTATTGCAATAAATAAAAAAAAAATTCATCAATTATTTTCTGAGATATGAGCACTTAAAGTTAATTTTTGGGGGCAACCAGTATCATGAACGGTTGTGAATAGAAAAGTGTAATTTCCAGGATCAATGTAACAAATTATTGTTTTTGTAATGAGGTATTTCATTTTTCAAAATTTTCATTTTTAAAAAAAATCATTTTTTTGAAACCTTAATTACAGAAAAACTTTATTCCCGATTGAAATACAAAATATGTCATTGAAATCCCTGATATCCCTTCTAGTAATAGAGAAATTATTGTAAATCCAAATTGAATCGTTGGGTAGCTACGTTGCCCCAAAGTTTTCTTGGATTCTCTTCAGTTTTACAGAGTCAACTTCCTCATGCGAATGCGCAAGCACGTTCACTCACACATATGCAAGGACTTGCTATGTTGCCAGTTTGAATCATATTCGTTCATCACTCACTCGCCCTTATCAATGCTCCCTCACGCGCAACACCGGCACTCGCCTGTCTACCGGATGGATTTTATTTGCAGTTCTTGAATAATTATGCGATCGACAAAAATAATTGCTTTGAATGACACGTCTCCAGTAGCACTCACATTTCCTTTCCGCTATCACTCTCTTTCACCCTCATTCTTTTTCTCTCAAACAAACATATGCCAAATTGTGTCCGAAGGAAGGAACCGAATTTTTCTTTATTTATAAGATTTTTGCGATTGTTCCATATATTGTACCTTACTCTTGTGATTTACATTATGGTTTATTGGGTAATTTACATAGTGAATGGGATTATAATAATATTGTAGGACTTCTTTGATAGATAATAAATAGGCTTCCAACGAAAACTGTAGTAGAAGTGTAATTGAAAAAGTTGCTCTACAAACAGAAATTTACTACAAATGATGAGATGAAATACTAAAAAAAGAAAATATAAATATTACAATTGAGTAGTATATTATTATACTCAATATTATAATTGTGTTATATTATTTAACACAAAAATTAGGCAATGAAGAAAAAACATTTTTCATTTCAGTCTTAGATGTAAAATTTTATTAGCATCTAAGCTGTTTTACCTGCATCTGGGTGGTGTAACCATAGCGGATTTCAACTTCACATCTTGAAATAACGTCCGCGTAAATATTAATTACCTATTGCCACAGACGAACATTCAATGTCATCGTCTTTGGTAACTTGCTGTGATTATTATACAATTCATCAATCAACTTATCACATTCATACCTTCACATTTTAAAATCAGTTTCAACAAAACAATATGTGAACATATTATACCGTACTATAAAATAAAATACAATTTCATAACGAAATGATCTTAGTATAAAAGTATAAAATAAAAATGAGAAAAAAAGCAAAATAATAATTATCATTTTGTTTCCATCAATTTTAGCTTTTTTTTTATCTTGGTGCACTTTGAAAGACACATAATTGCACTTATTTGGCGGGCCACTTAGCGCAGTTGATTGGTGCGTCGCAACTTCAGCTTGCTGTCGTTCAGCGGTCGTGGGTTCGAATCCCGCTCCTCCATCTGGCATTTATGTGTTATCATTATTTATATGTTAAATATGACAATTTGCAATGCTTTTGACGAACTCAGGAGTTGCTGCAATAAAGGTTCATCAGAAACTATTTCAATCAGAAACTATTTTTTATAATCATGAAATTATTAGGTGTATCTTTACTGAATTTTACTTTACTTTACTTTACTTTAAAAAATTGAGACATAAGTGAAAGACATACAAAAATTGAAAGATATACGCTATTCTTTGGAAATAAATGGAGAGTATAATTGCAAAAAAAAAACTAAAATTATTTCAACTTAAGAAGATAATTAAGGAAATTAGAAAGGATATGATTGAATTAGGAGTAACCCTGGGTGAATTAATAAAAAACAAAATATTGAAAGTCATGACCCAACTAATGCTTTGCTTTGCCAATTGGCTTTGAAAATTACAAAAAATATTATAGTATGTTTTGAATATGAGGTAATAAAGTGTTATTTGTAAAACAGCCTTCTCCAAATAATAATAATCAATTTTATTCTTATATTTTATTAGTTATTTTTCCAAATTTAATAAAGAGCGATAAAGAAGCTTCACGCGCGAATTGCATACAATATTTCTCCTAAAACTGCAGTTCTGGATTCCAACACAATAAAAGCTTGTAGATTGTAACATCACAGACCATGCGCGGATTTGGTTAGCGTTCGCCATTGTTGAAGTTATGTGAATTTCATGGATTCCGTGATCCACCAGAAGGCATCAAAATCAAAATAGAAGCGTAAAGAAAACAGCTGGCGAGCATAAAGTACTTTACCGGTTGCGGAGCAGTAAAGAGGTATTTTACAATTAGTTTTCAGTACGTTAAGAACTACTTTACGAGCAGTTTTAGGAAAAATATTTTTAATGTTGCATTGTCCACATTAAATGTTGGTGGTTTTCAAGTAAGGAATAGTAACCCCCCCCCCCCCCCCACCATAATCGAATAGTGGGTCCAGGGACCCGGGGAAATTATTATATTTCCACATGGACTGCTTCAAATTTTGACCCTACCTTCCCTCTTTGTTTTACAATGTTTGATCTATGTGAAAAAAAATTTGGAAAACTTCACTATATAGGGGGTGATACATACTCACAACACAAGAAATAACTTGATTACTCACCGTTACAATTATTCAAACACACAAAAGACTTTTCTTTTTAGAAGTGTAAAACTGTTCAATGCCATTCCAGAGAGCTTCAAAAATCTGCCATATCCAATTTTTAAGCATAGACTGAAACTTCTTTTGATGAATAATCCATTATTATATAGGTTTGAGGATTTTTATGAAATGGCCAAGACTTTGTAGACAATTTATAGACAGCTTTAAATGACACACTGCTATAGATAGGTAGGCTAATTTTGAATGTGATTTTGTGTTTTTATCTGTTTTAACGTTCTAGCAATGTTGTATGAGACAAAAAGGAAATTAGAAAGGATATGACTGAATTAGGAGTAACCCTGGGTGAATTGAAAAATAAAAAACAAAATATTGAAAGTCATGATCCAACTAATGCTTTGCTTTGCCATTATCAACACAAGAAAAAACTCCTTACATTAATGTCATAAAACAAAAATTAGTTTTATTATTGTAGAATTCTGTACAATATTAGGTTAAAAATAAAATACTGCACAAAACAATGTACAAACTACTCATGCCACCCGAAGTGAACAGAGGTCTCAAACTGACCAGGCTATCTAGCCGTCAGACATATCAGATTATTTTTGTGAATGAAAGCTCAGGTATTAGAATAACTGTGGCTTGGAAACTAAATTTGCTTTACTAGATTATGAGTAGTAGAACGACTCTGCCTCCCTCCCAAGAAGGCCTAGTCAGACCAGGCGAAGAGGGGAGTAGACGTGAGCCGAGAGATCTGGCAACGTTTCAGGGATATGGAAAGCTAGTTACAAACTAATCCACCAGAGTGATTCAAAACCGGACCAAACTCGATTCGACTCGATTGTAGACTCGTTTGTTTGTTGCCTTGAGTCGGGACTCGAGACTTGATCAGAGTCATGGTAGCTGGCGCACAGCCTTAAAAAGATTGTACAGTACCATCTATTAGTCCAGTTCTAGCATGGAAAGGTCATAGGTGAAGCTCCTTACATGCTTTCTCAAATCTATTTGCGGTCATAAAAAAATAATCTAAATGGGGATTATGTGATGATAATAATAACAATAATAATAATAATCAGCAATATAAATTATCTTAAACGATGCAACAATTAACAACTTGAATGATAGAATAGATTGTTCAAATAAAACCCCGATTATTAATAAATCTTCACCGATAGAATGTCAATTGGTGATCCTAGTATATTAATTTGATTGTTATTTGCAGGTCCGCCATCGACTCGGTCGCCAGTGAACATCACAACAGTTCTGGATGGCTCAGTGTTGCTGCGATGTCCGGTGGCCGGCTATCCAATACTGAGCACCAGCTGGCTGCGCAATGGCGACTCTTTGCCCACCGGCTTTAACCAGCGCGTCTACAGCAATGGCACACTGCAC
Source organism: Conomelus anceps (assembly GCA_948455865.1). Taxonomy (NCBI): domain Eukaryota; kingdom Metazoa; phylum Arthropoda; class Insecta; order Hemiptera; family Delphacidae; genus Conomelus; species Conomelus anceps. The sequence continues at coordinate 94,085,629 of OX418216.1, forward strand.
TTGAGCCGCGTCACAACCGCTGACAATGGAGAGTACCGGTGCACGCTGAAAAATCAACAGAGCCAGGCTGCCAGTGGCAAAATATACCTCAACGTCATGAGTAAGTTTAGTAATTTCTTATCAGACGCGATTGCATTATGTTTCAACAATGGTTGTAGAATGATCATCAGCCAGTTCAGTCTTTTCATTTACAATGAGATAATTAGATAACAAAAATTCAAATTCAAATTTTGGTTATTTCCCTTTCTTACAAAAAATTAACTATGAACAATCTGTCTATTCATCGCATAACAAAACTGACAAGTAAATTATACATATTATACTGAACAATGAATCAACATAGACTTTTGTAGAAGGAAACTTGTCCACACATGAACTGATGTTATGCGAGCAAGGATGAGTGAGGATTTCATCATTTCATTTATAAAAGAATATGAAATAATAGACACGATAATACATTTTTTTAAAACAAAATATTAAACTCTCAATTCAACTACTAATGAAACACAGATTCTTCATAAATGCCGATTAGGTGAATAGCTACCAACTCTGGCTGTCAGCCAGAGCTAGTTACTTCTTGATTCAACTATCTAATTACAATAAATTGCTCTTTATTCAGTTTTTAGATGTTGATAAAATAATGATTAGCAAGAGATAATAAGTTAATTTTTGCTGTGAGAAGATCTTGGAATAGTAGTTAACAGCAATACAAAAGACATTTATATAGGGTGGTTTGGCTGGTAGCTCGTCAGGGGGTGAGTATGTGGTGTTGAAAATAAATAAAATGTTTGTCTTACCTTTTGTAGCCGATCTTCTTTCGGAAACAGGTTGGGGGGAAGTGAAGTTTAGGAAGGATAAGGTTGTAATGAAACCCAAACCTGTTGTTAAATTCTGCTACTAAGGTAATCTTGTTAACCACCACACATGACACTTAATAAATTGAAAATAAACTTTAAATTTAGTGGACTGTATAATATGCGATGCGATGCGACTTTTTCTATGTGTTGAGCACACGGCAACGTCTCGTTGCGTACTGAGTACTGACTCCCTCCCGAGTGGAGTGGGGGGAAGCTCCTATCTATCGAACAACCCTACAGGATAAATCATGCTATAAAATGAACTAAGAACTATTACCGACTGGCGCGACCATAGGGTGTTTTTTTAGAGGTCAAGAACTTTATGTTGGCTGGCAAAAATTTTGTTTACTAACAGCTGATTTGTGTTCAGTATTGTTTGCCATTTTATCATGAATAGGGGGACACCTGAAAAACGCTTGCAATTTGCTGTTCAGGTGTCACTCTTTTCATGATAAAATGGCAAACAATAGGCTACTGAATACAAATCAGCTATTAGTTGACAAAATGTTTGCCACTAGGAACAGTGCTGCCAAATTAAAGTTCAATACCTTTAAAAAAAAACACCTTTTACTTGTTTAACAACGAAGTTATGTATCAGAAAATAAGTATACAGTAGCCGACTATCAAATGATTTATTAGGCTACGATGAAGTGTGACAAACATTTAATTTATTAACTTATCAATTTTCATTCAAAAGATTGAGTTCATAGAACCTGTTTCGGTACTTATATTTTTCTCGGCCTTTCAACGTCTCTCTTTCCTATCATAATCGCGCTTTCTCTCACTCCCTCACATTCTCTTTCCTTTTGTAATTTTGTAATTTTGTAATTTTATTGATAATGGCATCCTACTCAAGTGACTGTATCTGTTTCTTCTATTCAGCAATATTTTGTTACTCAGAGGAGTAATACACAATGTTACACAATAAATTTATATCCATGACATAATAACAATAGACGAAATGAACTTTCATGGAAACTTTTGATAATGAATTTTTTCATGTTGGTCGACATTTCTTCTAGTTTTTGATACTTTGCACAAGATTCCGTGCTCTATACAAAGAAACCATAAAGATTTGGATATTTTTTATATAATGTCCGGGTATATTTTTATTGATTTTTAATGTTTTGTGGAAATCTTTCATATTCAGTTTTTGATTCCATTAGAGAAACTTGGGAGCTTCAATGGTAATGAGGAACTCATAACCACTTATAAAATACTCAACAATTAAAAATTTGCGAGCGGCAGTGGTTTAATCTGTTCGAGCGTTATTTCTGCTACTCCTGCGGTCACGGGTTCGATTCCCGTTCAACCTCACCCATTTTGTGTAGTTATTTATTACCTCAAGCTCGAGTTATTTGGTAGATTCCAAAACTAATTGAACAATTAATTCACCTCATTACCCGCGCACAATTCTCAGATTCATACGGATATATCATCAGAAAAAATATAATTTTGATTACTTTTTACTTTTAGAACCACCAGAAATCTCACCTTTCCATTTCACCGATGATCTACAAGAGGGAAGTAGAGCACATGTGGTTTGTGCAATAATTTTTGGAGACCTGCCAATGGAGATCTCATGGAACAAAGATGGCCGCCCGCTGGCGCACGATCCCGACATTCAAGAGCAGAGCATGCTGTTCGTCAGCAATTTGGTGTTCAATAAACTGTCAGCGAGGCATGCTGGCTATTACACTTGCATAGCAAAGAATGCAGCCGCTCAAGCTAATCACACTGCCAAACTTGTCATCAGAGGTAAATCAATGTTAAAAATGCAATTAATAGCGAATTTTTCAATAGTGCAAAATTAAGTTCGCTAACTCTGTCTGACCTGACCACTCTCTGCCACCGCCGGCTCTAAATGTTATATGCGATTTAAGGTTAACGGAGATTTAAGGTTAGTGATGCGATAAGTAAGAAAGTAAGGTTGTGGTATCGTGGTTTTGCTCAAACTCTCCAGTAACTTACTTGAATCCTTTCAGACCAAGTAGGTTAATGTATTCTCTATTATTCATCCACATAATACAACTATCCTTTGTATCATAAATTTTCCATCAACATATTTAGACTATACGGGATTGATCCAAAAACGTGCAATATATTGGAAGAATTGATGAAGTGGAATATTAAAAAAAAAAAAAAATAAATAAAATGGAATGAGAATTTTTTAGACTCTGGGTCTACAATAACAGCAATACCATAGATAATACAGTTACAAATGTGTAGCCTGATATAAATAAACATCGATTCAGTAAGCTATTCAACTAATAAGTAGGCTACGATTTGTAGCCCAATTAGGAACAAAGTAAAAGTTACGCCGAAAAAGCGTATTGTTTCTTCACATCAATCACATCCAATGCTACTGTATCTAGTCTCGATGAAAAAATATACGTACTGTAAAGTAGGAATAGAATATTTAGGACTCTTCCAGTGTTGTACGCTCAGTAGTTTACGAATAGTATATGTGTCATTGTGGGTAGAATACAAAAATCTGTCATAATTTAATATAGCATATAATGTTATTTTATAAGTAGGCCTATACTTTCAATGAATTCATGTACGGTATTCTACTAATTAGCAGCATGTACCCGATAAGTAATATTAAAAATTTAGATTCAAATAAATTAATGAATAAAGAATAAATTGTTTGATTAATTTTCATAGGAGTTTATGGTCAAAAACTTTTATTCTAAACAAGGTAGAATAATTGATATCAGATGTAGAATAAAGATGAGTCTTAAATTAATTTGACTTTTAATTATTTTGCTGTTAGCTGCATTGTTTGGAATAGCACAATACTCTGCTGTACATACAGTAAAATACTGTTGGCTTATTTGAAATAATAATTACTTGTTTCACAATGATTTTGTTGATTTTTTAAAATTTATGTCAAATGGCATGTGGACAATGATTCAGCTGTCTGACATATCCAGGCACCTATTGATGCAATATTACCAATCAATAGCAGATCCTTTTCTGCTACTATTTCGATGTTTCACAATTTACAAAACAAGTATCATTCATATTGTAAACATAAGATTAAGTAAACTGATTCGAATTCAATAAACCAAACTAAATCCAATTTAGTTAAATGAGTACTGATTGTAATCATACATGGAATAATCACTTACTTGCATATTTCTATACACATAGATTATAAGGTGTAGATCACATTTTAATGTGAGTAAACCTGTTTGTCTGTTTTAGTACCTCCATCTTGGATAATTGAGCCACAAGATGTGTCAGTGTTATATCAGCATTCAGTCACAATGCCATGCTACGCTACTGGGTTCCCTGTACCAAAAGTCAGATGGACAAAGCAAATAGGTAATAAATTATAATTTCTGTTCTCATTATTCAAGGTCGTGGTCTACCTCTGCAGTCTATACCTCTAAAGGTCTAATGGGTTGTAGTCGTGGTCTGTGAAAGTACAATAATAAAATAAATGATACTAAGTAGCCTGTATGCATATCATGTTGCACTGAGAAATTATAAAGACATTATTTCCGATAACCCATTCCAAATGATGTCATCTGTGTATTGTGATATTTATTAATAAATTATCATTCACCCACTCACCCTCAAGGTCAAACACGAGAACTGTGCAATCACTTTCTGCGTGTTCATGAGCAAGCATTGAAGTAAGCAATGAGTTATATAATTATGATTCTGAATAAATTTCTGCACAGTATTTCCAAAAATTTGCTATAATCGGGCATTGTCAATAGCATTTAATTGCTAAATTTAATAGCATTTAATTCATGTTGAGGATATTCAAGGAGTTGAGCCTTAAGCAGCTGTACGATCTTTCAATTTACAGACTCATATACTGCATTGAGAAGATTGTACTTCTCGGTGAAATAATATAGGTCCTTCACTGCTGTAGAAGCGGCTTTGCCGTTATGAGCAATGAGACAACACTATAGTAATGATTCAACACAATACATTTTTGCCTAGAGGTCTTATTTATCTATCTATTTATTACCCTATTTACTTTATAAATATAATGTTCTAGTGTTTTAAGGGATAAAATACTAGATGGTCCATTCTAATTTTCTTCTTGTGTTTCAAGGGATAAAATACTAGATGGTCCATTCTAATTTTCTTCTTGGTACGGAATGGAAATTTTTCAATTAAAATTACAATTTCAGATGGGTTTCAAATCTCCGGGACAGTGATGATAACGCAGATAAAAGTGCACACAGATAAAAGTAACGCAGATAAAACATGACCCAGCCAAGCGCACTCAAGTATTCATACAATCTATACTGAAGTGTCAATGGAATAAATTGTGTGATAAAATCAGTCCTGAAATGTTCTATTACATGTATACATTTTACAATAACATGGTTCATGCTCATATTCGATATTCTTGAAAAAATAAAAACAATTTGAATGTTCTTTGAAGTATATATGCTTTAAGATTATATAGTCTAAATATAAAAGTAAATAGATGAGTTTAAATTGAAATGCTCATTCAAATTCATTGCAGATCAGCAAGGAAGTGAATTCTCACAAATTGAATCAAACGCTGGAGAATTCATTTCAGAAAATGGAACACTGTTCATTCATGCTGCTGACACGTCACAGCAGGGCAAGTACACTTGCACTGCCGAAAATGGAATTGGCAAATCGTTGAAGAAAAGTATTTATGTCAAAGTGAATGGTATGTTGTATCTCATTCCCATTAAAAATTATCAAATTGAAAAGTGTTATAAAATGAGCCATGTGTTATAGTTTTTTTTTTTTTTTTTTTTTTTTTTTTTTTTTTTTTTTTTTGTAGATTACGTCTTGGAGACTCCAGTTAAGGAGTATAAGACATAAGACAAGTCAGATCAACAGTATTATACACTAGATACCATAATTACTTAAATTAGTTGAGGTGAGGCTTAATTTTGATGTGAAAGGAACTCTTGTACACTATAAAAAGCTTTATCAACTAAATATTTCTTCAATTGTTTTTTAAATATTTCTATATTTTCAAGACTCTTCAAAAACTGCGGTAGCTTGTTGTAGAATTTCCTACCAATATAACTAGGTTTTTGTTTGAATAAGCTACTATTGTGACTCACCAAGTGATAATCTCCTCGGCTTCTTGTATTATAATCATGTACATCAAGTTTTTGGTTAATATCATTCGTTTTTACATATAGAGTAGCTTCATACACATATAAGCAGGGTACAGTTAGGAGACCAAGTCTCTTGAACAACGGCCTACATGAATCTAATCTATTTACTCTTTCTATACACCTAACCGCTTTATTTTGGATCTTAAACACCCTATCAAGATTTTGTTTTGATGAATTACCCCACACTAAGATAGCATACCTAATATGTGACAGTAAGAGCCCATGTTAAGCTGTAAAAAGTGACTTTTTGTCATTCAATCTAGCGAGCTGTCGCAGGACAAATACCCCAGATGAAATTTTACTACATATTTTCTCAATGTATGGAGTCCAGGTCAATCGTCTATCCAACATAACTCCTAGAAATGCAATTTTTTCTTCCTGGTCTAATTGATTATCGTTTACAAACACGTTTATAGCCCTATCTTCATTTAAATTATGTTTGCTTTTGAATTGAAGGTATTGGCATTTTTTACTATTTATACGGTAGTTAATTTCAACTGATTTAAAAATTGGACAATGGACTGCACACGTATATGGGCACTTATTTCTAAATTATCTAGAATGGAATTGCTGAAAATGAGTGATGTATCGTCAGCAAATAAGAGGGCTCTACCACTAATTAATTCTTTAGGTAAACGGTTGACATATAACAAAAAAAGCAATGGACCTAGTATTGACCCCTGAGGCACTCTAGCTTGCACCTCTAATTTATTAGATTTATTCTTTACTATACTATTACCAACTACTGTAGTTAGTTCTACACATTGTTTTCTCCCAATAAGATATGATTCAAACCATTTCAGTTCAACCCCATTTACACCTACATTTTGCAGTATTTCCAATAAAGTTCTATGATTAACACAATCAAATGCCTTTGACAGATCTAAGAAGATTGCAGTAGCTTTATCACCTGAATCTATTATATCTATTAGTTTTTCAACTAGAGAAACTATGGCTGTCTTTGTTGATCTCCCTTTCTGGAAGCCATGCTGTTCATCACAGATAAAGTTAGCTTCTTGAAGGTGCAGAAGTAACCTATTTAGAACTACTCTTTCAAAAATTTTACTTATTACATTTAAAATACTAATGGGCCTATAGTTTTCTACCTTTTCTCTATCACCACTTTTGAAGATTGGCAAGATCTTCCCCTCTTTTAAATTATTTGGAAAAACACCTTGTTCTAATGAATGATTGATCAGATGAATCAAAGGGTCTAACAATTGATCTTTACATTCTTTCAGAATTTTACTGGATACCCCATCCATTCCTACAGTTTTTTTATTATTTAAACTATCAATGATATTTGACAACTCGTCTTGGGATACTGGGTGGAGTTTTAATTCGTTCTGAATCCCCTCAGTATTCCTCATGTTTGCATCACTAATACCTGTATTAAGAGATTTTTGAAGATTCTTAGCAACCAGTTGATAATATCTGTTAAAGAAATTACAAATGTCTACACTATCATCAATATATTTGTCATTTTCATTAATTATTCTGGGGACACTAGTATAAGCATCTACATGAGCTACTTGCCTATTTTTGTTTATTACATCCCACACTGCTGTGTTAAAGTACACACTATTATTCAAAATTTCAGCTGTTTTCTTACATTTCGCTCTTTTCACTTTTTTCATATAGTTTTTCTTTAGAGCTTTGTAATTATCTTCACTTAACATATTTCTAGATAGTTTGAATTCATCATATGCATCTTTAACCCTATTTCTTTCTGCAAGGATATCATCAGTTATCCACTCTTCAATTTTGTCTAATTTGTTTTTTACAGGGACTTTTATAACTGGACAACTCATAGTAATATGAAACCTTAAAATATTAATGAAACTATCATATTTGTTATTCAAACTATTGCTATTGTAAACCCTACTCCAGTTTTCTTGTAGCAGATTCTGCTTCAAACAATCAATATTCCCCTGTTCACATTGTTGAATTTCTTTCATTACGTACTCTACTCTTTTTAATTGATTTATAACCTTGCAACCCCACCTCTAAGATTTGATAGTCATGATCAGATAGTTCCGAGCTGCCTAATCTTGTTTTAGAGTAATCTATATTAGTAAGGATGTTATCAATTATTGTTTGTGATGTTCTTGTGACTCTGCTGGTATATTCATGAACTTTTATTTCCAAGTTATTCATGTATATAATATCCCTTAAATCTTCTGTCATTTTATTCTGTGTTGCAAAGTCTGTATTGAAATCTCCCGCTACAATAACGTTTGTAAAACGAGTAGTAGTAATCTCTAAAATCCTATTGAATAGTTCACAAAAATTGTTCCATTCCCCATTTGGTGACCTATAAATACCTAACACCGCTACTTCGAAATTATCGTCGATTTTTACTCTTAACACAGAAACTTCTAAATCCATTTCCACAGCAAATTTCTCTACATATTCTAAATTAAATGTTTGCATATTCTTAGCATTTTTATTGAAGACGATGAGATGTCCTGCAATACGACGTTTTCAATGAATAGTTTGGAATATTAAGTTGTGACAATTCATCTTCTTTTAAACCATGCTCTGTGAAAATAGCTATATCAGGAGCCTCTTCTTTAAAAAATACTTCGATTCTATCTATTTTGTTACGAATGTATTGAATATTCTGATGGAACACAGTGAGTACCGGTACTTCCCTATCATCCCTTATTACTTTATCGTTGCTTTTGCATATTGAAGTAGATTTACTTAATCTCTTAGAATCTTTAGAGCCTATCAGATTGCTACAAGAGTTCCTTTCACTAATGCTATCCTGATTTTTTGATCGATTAACGTCTTTTAATACAATTGAAGATATGAATTTATCATTTGAACCTAGTTTCCCTTCCCGGTTTTGAGCCACTTTACTAAAAAAGGTTCGTTAGATGATTGTTTAGGAGAATTATTGACAGTAGATTGCAAACGACTTTCAATCAGCTCTGCCAGCCTATTACAAAATATTACTTTGCCAGATTGATTTAGATGTAGACCATGATTAGTGAAGTTTTGTTTTTTCAGCCTTTCATTTAGAAAACAAATCCCCAACTGCTTAGAATTCTTATTTTTTAGGCTGTTGATTGTATTATGAATTGATTTATTTGTTGACTTAATGGCTTCATTTAGCTCTGGCCTATCAAACCTATACGGAATTGTACTTATTATTACATTAGTTTTTTGGCTGAGTGGCACAATCTCTTTAATTTTTTCATTTATTTCAGGAAGATGTTTTAGATTAGGTTCATTTATATTTTTTGAGCCACCCAGTACTATTAGAAAATCGTTTTTACCAAAATCTTTAGTTTGTTCCTGTGCTGACTCTACGATTGCGTTTATAGGGGCACTTGGTTTGAAAAAGCTCTGAACTTCATACTTATTTTTTAATCTTTTATTTAGTTGGTCACTACAGTATATCTAACAGTATTAGATATGTAGATATGACGGCATTATAATGTCACTACTATTTTTTTTCAATTTGAGGATCCACCCATGTAGGTAACTATTGAGTAAAATTCCGTTTTTATAGCAAATATGCATTGATAGTTGCCTAATTGTTGGTCAAAACTTCAATGATGGGGTTAAGTAAGACTTTTAAAAAGTAAAACAATGTTTTTGATAACTACCTTTGAAGAACTATAAATGGATTCAGGCAGATAGCCAAAGGACATAGGTTATTTTGAAACTTCGATTTAGAATATGTGGGAGACCTTTCAATTATTATTGGAAAGTCTCTTAAGAACTAGCATTTTCTGAAATGAGAATTGCAAAATTGTTACAATAAATTATTCATTTTCAAACGGAATATTTGAATAATAGATAGTATAGAGTATAGTATATAGTATTTCGGTAGTATAGAGACTCAATAGTTCTACCCTATAATTAGAAATAAAATGAGAATTATAATATACACAATACAAAAAGTTACTCAATTCAAAGTTTCTTGTGAAATTTAATTTCTTTATTAAATTAATTGTTGTTCCATCGTAAGTTTTGATTTTGTGCTCAGAATTCAGTATTGCAATAAAATTTCATGTAAATTCTGCTATGATCTTAAAGTATTAATATTTTTTTATTACTCAATGCTGTTGAGTAAGCATTGATTTTTAATCAGAAAATTAAATTATTTCAGAAAACTGTGGTAGAAAGTAGGCTTTCTTTAGTATGAAAGAGCATGGCTCACAATTTTTACAAGAGACTCTAGTTAGACATTTTTGTTACAAATGGTATGTTAGTTCAGCTTTTGTTAGGTCAGCCTTTGCGTTATATTTTCGTTTTGAAGCGCTTAATGTTCGCTAATACTTATAGGAATTTATCAATATAATAAGGAGAGTCTGAGTTACGTAATTAAAGAGATCAATATACAATTTGGGCTCACTAGTCTAAAATTAAGAAATGTATATTTATACTGGATTAAAAGTTTTTGATAGTGAAAAATAGTGACCATTAAAAATTAAAAATATTGTGATGAAGTGACTAAAATAATTTTATGCAATGAGTGAAATGGCTTGTGACAGTCCCATAATTTTCTTTTCATTTATTGATTCCAGGCATGAAGTATATAAGACAATTCAGTTCAAAACAATGCTCGTATAATTTTGAATACAATTATAATAATTTTTTCCCCTAATACAACATATTCTGTTCGAATAGAGTGAGTAAAAATAATAAACAGTGTCATCCCATTATCCATTGGTTTATATCTTAGAAAAAGGGTTATACACTATATTCACCATATTATACAACATATTTCCAATGCCATTGAACCCTAGATCATAAGGTTGAGCGTCTATCTATTACGGTAGTTGATGCTTAATTTTAAACTGGGAGAAATTTAATGATGAGCCTTCAATTATAATGATATTATCATGGCTGAAACATCTTAGTATTTCATATTACAACTACATCCCTTTTACATAATTATTGTTAGTTTGTTTTAAAGGCACCAAAAATTTATCGAACTGCCAAATATGTGTAGAACATAATTCAATTAATTTCGGATTCCGCAAAGTGCTATCAATTTCGCTATGACTGATAGCACTTTGAGGAAGTTAGTTTGAAGTGACTGACAATTGAATAAACTGACAAAAATATACATAAACAGAATTTATTAATTTCGAATTCCTTTAATTGCTATTACTTATTTATACTGAAGACTTCCGCAATGGCGGATATTGACAACAGCATTGAACAGCTGATGGGAATCGATGAATGCTACTGTACAAAAATATCAGTGACCACCGGGAATCGAACCACGGACCTCTGAATTGCCGGTTGAGCGCCCTTAACCACTAGACAATGGAGACCTTTCTGTACAGCAGCATTCATTTTCAACTTGGCCATATCGGCTCGTATCTCACAAGTTAGTTTGAAGTGACTGACAATTGAATAAACTGACAAATATACATAAACAGAATTTATTAATTTCGAATTCCTTTAATTGCTATTACTTTATACTGAAGACTTCCGCAATGGCGGATATTGACAACAGCATTGAACAGCTGATGGGAATCGATGAATGCTACTGTACAAAAATATCAGTCACCACCGGGAATCGAACAACGGACCTCTCAATTGCCGGTTGTGGTTAAGGGCGCTCAACCGGCAATTGAGAGGTCCGTGGTTCGATTCCCGGTGGTGACTGATATTTTTGTACAGTAGCATTCATCGATTCCCATCAGCTGTTCAATGCTGTTGTCAATATCCGCCATTGCGGAAGTCTTTGAGGAATTTGGAATTGATAAAATTAGGTTCAAATTATTGTTGTTGTACATTATTTCACCAAGAGTCATTTTTTGGAAATGGGGAATTTTACAACTCACTGTGGGACAAAAATTAGCAAAAATTCTTGATTCTCGAATAGCTCATAAGAAATTCCCATTAAATTTCAATGAACTTATCTATTTGTAATTAGTCAATTGTATCATTTTCGACAATAGGCTACCATACTCCAACTTATTCTAATGTTGTTGTGACAAGCTGACAACTTCAAGTCTTTTCATTCATTATGAATATCTCCCACAACATCACCTTCGCCACTACAAAGAAAGTTATTCTAATGTCTGCATATATCTCATCCACAGTTTTAAAATGACTAATAGACCTACATTTTTGAATTCTATCTTATAGTACACCGCATTTAATTGAAATTAATGTTGGCAACATGAGTATGAACTTAATACAACATACTGCAGGACAACAATTCATCCATTTGTAAAGTTCTATTGTATTATTCTCGGGAATATTGCAACTTATTCTAATTTCTGAATATCCAATTCACAGTTCCAGCACATTTCAAGACAAAGATAATAAATCAGAGTGGAATGTCTGGTCAGGAGCTGATACTAAAATGCGAAGCTGAAGGTGATCTGCCACTGCGAGTGTCGTGGAGCACCAGCCCCATGCAGCCTCTGCCTCCAGCCCATTCTAGGCACACATCAACGGGACTTATATCTGAAATCCAATTCCAGAATTTCTCCAGAAAGCATGCTGGAGCATATCACTGCAATGCGAACAATGAGTTCGGACAAGATAATATGGTTATCTATCTAACAATAAAAGGTGAATTTGCAAATTGACTAGCTTTGGAATAAGATTACATCTTATGAAGAGTATTCAAGGAATATTTTAATGTGTGAGAATGTCATGCATAATGATAAAACTTGAACTCAAAGCAGAATGAGAATCACATCAATAAATCTTGAATTTATCATAAAGAATGTCGCCACAACTTTTATTATAAAAATATTAGATAGGCCTACTATAGTGTTGACTGTTACAACCATAAAATTGGACAATATCAGTCTCATTCATTATGGACAGCTCTCAAAGTATCACCATTATCAATATCATGAAAATTGAATTTATCTCATCAAATAATTATTTTCATCATATGAAAACATGTCTGCTCCTGCTCCTTATTAAAAGATTATTTACCTGCTTCGAAATTCTTGTATTATTATTGTAAATCTGCGCTTCTGTATCATTCACACTTTTGGTACAACGATGCTGTAGGCCTATATTAATTTAAATAAATTGATGGATTGTCAAAATAATTATTATTATTCGATATTTATTTTTGCAGTTACTCAGTCTCAATTGAATTAGAACTAAAATTTTCAATAGCATTTATTCAAAACATTTTATGACTGTATATTTCCATTTGTATACTAGATTTTAATTGAAGTGATACTCCTGACTAACAAATGGATGTCTCTGATAGTCCAAACTTGTTGGCCAAGTCAAGTTATCTTTCAATCAATGTCAATTTGATCGAATAAATGTAGAATTCTATTTTTAACTAATTTGCTTAGTTTCTATTCGAACTTAGTTTCACTTGAGTTTAAATGGTAGTTCAATATTGTAAATCGTCCAATAAAAAAAACGGTTTGTTCAGATGAGTAGCATTTAGTCACTTGACATCTCATACATGAGTATATATTCCCATGATTTGTATTTAGAAAAATGTATAGGCTAATAATATAAGAGCTTTCGGAGCCATATCATGTTTACATTAGACCACTTAGAGCATGTCAATCCGCAACTTCCTCGTGTGAATATTAAAAACAATATTAATTGCATCTCAAAGGTTTTAGACGGTTGCTTTCAACATAATATGGAAAGTATGAGCTACGGCCTTATCGTTGGGACAAATTATATTCAACAATGAGTACCGTATCTTAGTATATATAAGCTTATGCCTTTATGTGCCAACACAAAGTACAAAAAAACAAAATAGAAGCGTCAGTAGTGACTTGTCATAATTTAAACTAACACATTGAACATGCATTAAACATTTAATCTTTTCAATACTCCTTCAATCCATTTCAGTCCCACCTCACTTGCTGCATGCACCTCCTGCAATCCTCCCTCACATGGGAACAGGGGGCAGTTGGACACCAAATGCTCCATTGTCTGGATCTCACCACATTCAGAGGATGGGTCAGATGTAAAGCCCCATAAGGTGAGAGACTGGGCCCATCTTCCAGCAGATGTTCGAAACCTATTCAGGTAGCACCACTGCTGACGGCCAAGCAGTGTCCCTGGTACCTCCCTATTGGGATCCTCAATCAGGTTTTTATTTTTTACAGATGAGGATGACCACCTTGCTTTCCAAATTGTGCCAATATCCTGGTCATTCTGATTATCTAATCTCAGATACCTCCTAGATTGCAGACGTCTTGCTGGTGCATCAGTTAGCTCCTTAGCTACTGGCAATTCACCCCTTGAGACAACCCTGTTAACAAGTTGTCTTGTCTTACCCAGTCTACGGAGGTCTGGTGGCAGGACATTACAAAGCACAGGCAGCCAGTTGGTTTCTGTTGGTCTCATTGTGCCACTGATTTTTCTCATGGATTCATTGAGCACCACATCGATCTTTCCCACATGTGCACTATGTGCCCACACAGGTGAGCAGTATTCAGCCACACTGTACACCAAGGCAAGACTGGAAGTTCGCAGTGTACTCACATTACAGCCCCAGGTTGTTCCAGCCAATTTACTTATGATATTGTTTCTGGTCTTTAACTTGTCTCTCACTCCCTCCAAGTGATGGCGGTATGTTAGAGATCTATCAAGTCGCACACCCAGGTATCGTGGGGCTTCCTGTTGTGTTAGTCTCTCTCCACAGAAAACAATATTTAGCCTTCTCCTTGCATCCAGATTACTGGGATGGAAATAAGCTGTTTGTCTTGGTTGGGTTGGGTCTCAGGTGCCATATGTTTCAAAGTACTCTGCCAAACTTTCCAGATCTCTGTTGAGTTACAATGCCTCAAAGGAGGAGTCCTGTGTCACCAAGCCAATATCATCTCCATATACAAACTTTTGTGCTCCTGTGATGAACTTATAGTGATGAACTGACATAAAACGGCGAAGTTTGGACAAAAATAGTCTGCTCTTCAAACACTTGATTATATCATAGATATCAATAAGATTGATTAAAGAGGTTAATAAACTGATCATCATGAAATATATCTCAAATTTTACTATTAAGTTTGTTTGAGGAATAAGCCGTTAGCCAATGACATAACATTTTCAGAGTCTCCTGAAGCACCACGAAATTTAGAAGTGATGGAGGTTGGAAGCCGATGGCTGAGTATAAGGTGGTCCCCGCCATCAGGACATTCTCCCACTTCTCAGTACCTGGTGCAGTTCCAAAGTGAATTAGGAAATCTATGGAACAACATTACAGTGAATGGAAATACTCACACAGCCCATGTGAGCGCTCTAATGCCACTCACTGTCTACTATTTGAAAGTAATGGCTACCAACGATGTCGGTAGTGGACTGCCAAGTGAGGTTATACGAGCAGTTACTTTGCAAGAAGGTGAGTTGGGAAATAATCTTTCTTATTGATATGAGAACTTAAGTACCGTACCTATTTACCTGATTGGTGTTCACAGTCAAAATTAGTGACATAGTGGTGTGGGAGGCGGTGTGGGGAGCTCAGACCCTTCTTTATGAAATCTGAGACACTTCTTTATGACACTGTATTCATGATTTTATGTGGAGAATTTGTTCGGGACTGTATTCGAGATACTTTGGAAGTATAATGTTGAAAAATTTATCTAAATTGTTTGAAAGGGATTTTCTGACATAATCTATTAGCATTTATAGAATTACACTGCATTGGGGAATGGTATTGGGGAAACAGATGATTTGAAGCAAAGAAAATTATTAAAATATTTTTGTTCATATCAAACATAATCGTGTTTGTGTGACTCCTTGGTTTTATTTGAAAGTGAGGTTAATTACAGAGTTTAATTTATTCAAATTTTCAACTTCTTATCACAGAGAAAATGCTAGCCAATAAAATCAATAAATATAACAATACCTTCACTCAACCAATAATTGAGTTAATTATCAAAATCAACTTTTAATTGAAACCACACAAAAAATCTACTTTCATATTGAAATCGCATTTCCTGAAAAATTGAAGTCAAATTTGTTACCGTATATGTTGACACATTATTTTTCGAAATTTAATGATTGGAAGGAATTCATAAATATCCAGTAGATATGATTCTTGTCAAATATTAGATGATCAATTGAACTGAATTTGATAGAAATAAACTGCTGGATCTACTGATTGAACTGCCAACCTCTAATTATAGAGCGTATATTATGTCTCCAGCCACTTGAAAAACAAGATTCTTCACCAACAATTATTGCTCTCAACCAACAATTATTGCTTGATATTGAATTCACTAGACAGCCAATAATAAAGATATTACTACCACCTAATCATAGCACTGATTGGATTGTGAAAGTTTCCCACAGCCAAACAAAATAAAGGATATGCTTAATATCCACCATAGACAGCTAAGCAAAGAGCTATATTTTCCCCACACAACCACTGCCATTCTCATCGAATTAAACCACTTCAGCTTACTGAATTTGAGCTAGGAACAATCCAGTTACCTTGATACATTTAGTTGGTTTATTTCCCCTCAACAAATGCAGCTTGATTCAACTTATAAAATTCAGACTCGACCCAATATTATTTTAGTCACTTGACTTCAAGTAAGCATGAGCAGTTTGGACACAGTTTGATACAAAGTGTTATACCTCATAGTAGCTATAGAATTCCATACTTTTAAAAGAGTTCATAGTATTTTGAAAACTGACTGCATTTGATTTTTCAGTTTGAAAGGCTTTAATTCACATCATGTTGAATTATCTTTGTTCAAGCTCCAAGTAAGCCACCTCAGGATGTGATAGTTGAAGCGGCCAACCCAAAGTCACTCATTGTACGGTGGAAGGTAAAAATGCTTTTTGGACAATCTTAGCATTCTTGAAATCTGAAGGCTTATTATTATTATTATTATAGCAAAAGTTTAACAGACTATTTCTCAGATTTATTCAAAACTTGAATTTTTTCGTCAGAGTATTTATGAACACATATAAAAAAATTACCTATCCTCACTGTCTGACCTAGAAGTTTTGAAACATAAACTTACGAGGCTTATGAACAATGCCTTTAGTCGCTTTTTTAGCCGGTCAGACACTACCCACCAACTTATTTGCTTTAGATGATGAGTAGTGTGTACTCGGCTTGGAAACGAACAAAAAACTTAGCATGGGGATTCGCTCTCACAGATTTGTCGACTTTGTTAGTAAGAAAACAGCATTCTCATTCAGATGAAATTGAAGAGATCACAGACATGAACTATTTGAAATTGTCAATCTATAACTTAATAATTAAGTTAAGAACCCTTTACTTGCCATAGAATATTGAACTTGGTGAAGAAATTTCCAGTTCAGTGCTTTTTTGAAACTGTTGTTGATAATGAGGGTTCTTAAGATTTCAGACATTGACAACTCTGTTCCATTTGAGAAGTTCTCATTTCAACGAAGTGTATAGAAAATTATTGATTGAAATTGGCACATTTAGCATTTGATAGCATTAAGTACCGGTACACATTAAGCTAGATTTTGATCAGAGTAATGGTGTGATATCACTATGTTTTTTTTTACTGTTTGAATATTTTCCCCAATCCACTCCAGAAATAAACAAATCCATGTTTAGGGAATATACCGTATTAGAATTTAAAAATTACCAAGTTTATTCATCGCCATCGAGAATACTTTCATCAAATGATTTTATTATTATTTGGCAGCAAAAATGATCCCGCTCAACTCCATTCTTTATCAGATTCGACTAATCTTGATTAAAAAATTTTATTCAAATTCTGCAATTAATTATTCATTATTTTAGATGAAGAAAGATATTGACCCAGAACCTGCAGTTCCGATGATTCACTATGAATCTGTAAGAATTAATTAGGAAATGCTAATAAATATTTGAAGTTAACGTTTTTGATGATGTATTTGTAATTTCTTTCCATCCCTACAGTACCCAGATCCTGGTCTGAGCAGAATCAACGTGATTGGATATCATATTTCATACAGAGAAACAGGGAGTCAACTGGAACTGAAAACTGTGAGAGGTCATCAGAAACATGAATTCACATTAACTGGGTTGAAGCAATTCACACGCTACGAGATAGCTGTTGATGCTTTCAATGATGTTGGCTCGGGTCCCCCCTCACATGTGGTCATTGCTACTACCCTTGAAGGAGGTAAACGAACAAAAATAAAAAATAATATTGGAGTTATATTACAAGTAACTTATCCTTTTTTCTAGAACGTAAATTCCTGCCAATTTCATGTTAGAATAATCACAAACTCAGAATTCAGAATACCATACACAAACGTCTTCTCTACTTTTGATACAATGAGATATATTTTTACAGACCTTCACAAATAATTTTCTCTATATTTCCTATTTTAATTAATACTACTGTAGTAGTTCTGTGAACAGTCGACCTCACGCACAATAATAAGGGCGCTTGCACAGAGGAACATACTCGATGTAATCAATGATAATCATCATCACAAAATGAAACACTATCATCAGAGCTAATCCTTGATTCTATTTGTGTAGTCTATTTCATGTCTGTCTTCTACAAAAAGTAGCTCTGTTTTTCTTCACCAAGGCTGTGTTTCTATTTTCCAAGTAGCTGGTAGTTCAAACAGATGATATTTCTCAAGTCTTCTAATTGAATTTATATAACAATATGAATTAAATTTGTATAGCTATCATTTACTTAGTAATCACTTGTTACAATACCTGATTGGAGTATTGAAAATAGTTTGCCTCTCTCAAATTTTTAATTTCATGAATGATAACTCAATTGACCGAACGAAGAGAGGTTTCTGTTTCAAGTAGACCGTTTTGCACTCTGTTTGTTTGTAACGAATTTACGGCTGAACGCGTGAACCAATTTCTTTGAAATTTGGCATGAATTTCCTTTTAGTAATAGCGCAGCGATGTAAGTATAAGGTTTTTAAAATCTTTGTTGCATTGTTGAAGGATACAATTATAAGGAGAAGAAGGAAAGGCACCCAAAGAGCTTCTTCTATAGGAACATATGATTTTTAAAACGAGTTTCTCCATCATATGCAATTAGAATCAGATTCATAGATAGCCCTCGGGCTGTACCATCTGATTATTCATTTGGTTGAGCCTTATTTATATGAATAAAATTATCATTCATGAGAATAGCATATTTGCTTATTTCATTTCTAATATTCCAATTAAGTATAATAGCAAGTGATAAGAAAAAAAAGATTAAGTTTTCACTCCTATCCATCTTCAGGATGGACAACAATAGAGAGCAGACTCACAAGACAATTATTCGATTTCTTTCTCAATAGAAAAACAAAAGGCAATTGGTTTAAAAAAGTTCAGGACGATTCAAATGAACTGAATATAACAGATGAAATAATCAAAAACTTCAACAGCCCCAGGAATATTTTGAAAAACCAATGTTAAAGGTTCCATGAAAAGCTCAAGCGTAGAACCGGTTCAGGGATGTCCGAAGATTAGGAAAAACCCACTTCTGAGAGAATGAATTAGTATTGGAGAAGACGGAAAAGGGCGAATAATTCATTATTACACCGTCAAGGTCATAGTTGATTCAACGTACCCCAAAGTGGGCGAAACGAAAAAACAAGTGATTACTATGTAAATTATATACACATTCAATTAATATTGTTTTTTAAACTCATTCATCAGACATCTAAAATCTAATTTGAGCAATCAGCTGTCTCGCAAATTGAAAGCACAGTCTTGTTGATACAGAGTGATCTTTTGTAGAAAACAGACATGAAATAAGACTACGCTAATTGAATCAAGGATTAGGTCTGATGACTGTGATCAATTCTGCGATGGTGATTATATCATTGAGTACATCGAGTATGTTCCTCTGTGCAAGCACCCTTATTATTGGTGGATGGGGTCTACTGCTGTTCACAGAACAACTAGTTTATATGAAGGCTCAACCAGATGAATGAGAGGGCCCGAGGACTATCTTTAAATCTGATTTAAAAAAAAAAAGGTCAATACGATTTTAATCAACGATATTGCTTCCAATGATATTTGGAGCCTTCTTGTAATTGAGCAAGTGCCCAAAACTATGGATTTCTGTAATTGAATGTATAAGTGAGGTGAAAGTTGTATGGATTTATGAAGTGATTTTGGAATGAACTGCTGAAAATGAAATTACTAAAGGACCTGTGAAAATTCTATCCTGATTACACATCTGTTTGATTTCATCACATAAAATTTGATATGATGTAGCAATTTTCTGTGAGGTTTCCTTTCTAATATTGCTAGTATTGGGTATTGTAATATCTGTAACGAATTTGTGCTTCAAAAGATTATCGATCTTAATTTCTTATTGCAAATTTAACAAACTTGCAGTCAAATTGACTGCAAGTCGTTAAACTTACAATAAAAATTTAATATTAACAACGCAGATTGTTATGGAACAAGAAATCCAAGAGTTTATTGATCAGTGTAATGTCCGGTCTATTACTATCATTATTATTATTATTATTATTATCCGTATAATAGATAGGCTACT
This sequence comes from Conomelus anceps, assembly GCA_948455865.1. Taxonomy (NCBI): domain Eukaryota; kingdom Metazoa; phylum Arthropoda; class Insecta; order Hemiptera; family Delphacidae; genus Conomelus; species Conomelus anceps. Next base: position 94,106,038 of record OX418216.1, read on the forward strand.
GATTAGAATAGAATATACTCATATCTCATATAATATTATACAGTGGATTGATTTGAAAATTGTGAATAACTGTAGCCTGTATAGGATATTACCCAGGAAAATGAGAATTTCGATTTCATGAATCTTATTATCTTATCCTATTTCTCCTGCTCTACTTCAGAAGCATCTAATTATCAAGAATATTGAGAATAAAATAAAATGTTTTGTTTCATTTCAAGATGTATATAAACTTTTGTTTTTTATTGTAAATAAAGTTATTATTATTTTTCAATACTGTGGGTTAAGTGGAAGAGGGGGCTCTTATGCCTTAACTTCGCCCACAGCACTTACGTTCATTGTAGTGTTTCAATAAAAGACAATTACCGTATCTATCTATCACCACTATCCCATTCAACAGAAACAGATGATAATCTTTTCTTGTTATTTGTGGTAAGATTGATAAATACTATTACTTTTTGATAAATTTGCATCAATGGCATCTTCTCTTGGAATTTCAGTGCCTGAAGAGCCACCTCAAGACGTACAGTGTCTTCCTGTCTCATCTCAGAGCTTGAATGTGCGTTGGGAGCCACCACCAAAAGACTTTTGCAATGGAGAACTGCAAGGCTACAAAATATTCTACAAGCATGTGGATCCACCATTAGGTATCTGTAATTACTCAAAACATTCTGTATTTTTCGTTTTCCATCTAATCTTATATTAAAACTAGCACTTCCAGCCTAGGATTTTCCACTAGAAATACAGTATCACTTTCAATATAAGATTGTTAATCAAGGACTTCGTCATGGAATTCATCACAGAATGTACTGCATCAAACTCTTCTAAGCTTTCAAATCACAATCAAAGTTATTGACTCAATATTTATTGACCGAAGAGAGGTCTTCGTTTCAAGTAGACCGTTTTGCATCTGTCTGTCTGTTTGTAACGCATTTACAGTTAAACACGTGGACCAAATCCAATGAAACTTTGCATGGATCTTACTTTAAGGAATGTATGTGTAGGGCTTACTTAAGCGATGTAGGCCTATGAGTAGGGATTTTCGAAATTTCCTTGCATTTAAAGCATAACTAAAAAGAAAAAAATTAAGGCTACTGGGCCTACTTCTATAGGAACATATGATTTGAAAAATGATCTTCTGCATGATATGCAATTGGAATTGGATTCATATATAGCCCTTGGACTTCCAGATTCATCTGGTTGAGCCTTATTCAATTTAGCCTATGTCTAATTTAGCATAATTAAGTTATCATTCATAAGAATTTAATATTTGTTCAAGAGAAAAAAATCATTTCTTACATTTTTATCAAGTATAATAACAACCGATTACCGTACTAAGTGAATGATAATTATACAAATTTAATTAATATTGTTCTATAAATAATGCATTCGCATCATACATGTGAAGCCTTAACTATAATAATAATAATAATAATAATAATAATTATTATTATTATTATTATTATTATTATTAGCCTTAACTTATTTTAGGAATCACTGTCTGAATAAACAACATAAGTAGGCTACAGCTGATTGATGAAAATAGAACCGCCTTAGTGACGTGATACAGAATGGCTTTTTGTGAAATACAGACATGAAATAGACTACGCAAATTTAATCAAGGGTTAGGTCTAATTTATCTCTGTGTTAAAAAAAAATCATCCTGAAGAATCACATCACTAATCCCGTCTGTAGAATAAATTCGATGTGTTAGCCAATACCAGTTCAATGTTAAGTTGTGGTTTGTGGATTATATTGAGTTGTGCTATTTTGTAACCTAAAAAGGTTACATTATATTCATCCATAGTTTCTATAGCCAAAATACATAGAAAAATAATATACTTTTTTGCCGATTTTGCATTTCATATATCTGAGCCCCAAACCTGCTGCAGAAAGTAAACTGAATAATATGATTCAAGTACTGTAATACTAGAAATAACAGCTGAAGACAGCCATTTATATTGTGACACTTTTAATGGGGGATGAGACGCTTTTGCAGGTTGGCCCTTTCCCTTACATTTTTTTCAAGTTGCATTCCTCTATCACTCCTGAAGGGTTCGTTTCAGGCAAGGGTATCTAATTAATTGTATTAAATCTGGAAAATTTCTCTGAATGTGATGATTGTGATTAATTTTGCGATGATGATTATCATTGAGTAGGCTAAGCCCCATTCCTTTGCTTAAGCCCCCTTATTCTTGGGCGTAAGGTGTACTGTTCACAGAACTACTATAGTAAGGATTTTATTTACTCTATCCTGGGAATCTGATCTCATGAATTCTGAAAAAAGCTGGTAGGCCTACTTCAAATGTCGAGAATTATTTGTATGATGTCCATATGAGTCTGAGAGTTGTGCGTGAGTGAAGTGTTGAATGATTATCAACAAAATGCCAGACCGCAATGAATGTAACCGGTGATCGTTGGAAAAGCAGATAGGCGCTCTAATCTCTACATCTTTTAACTAGTATCTCACTAATTCAAGCCAATCATTTGGTTATTATTTGATGATTGTGATCCAATCCAGTAATAACTAATAAGTAAAAAATATGAACAATTTTATTTGTTTAAAGCATTTGGTTATTCAACAACTTGCAATACCGGTACCGGTACGTGATAATTTCTACTGTTTTTTATAGGCCACAAATAACAAACATACCTATTAACAATAATTTGGACTACAGTATATGACTATAACTTTTTCCTTTCAGCAATAACAACTGATAATCGATAACATAGTTAATGGAAGCATGCTATTACAATGACAAACAATAAAGCTGGTCATGTGGGCATGAACAAGATGAAACTTCTGGCCAGAAGTTACTGCTATTGGAAAAATATTGATCAAGAAATTTGGTGAAATATTGCACGTCTTGTCAGCAAAAGTTGAACAGTCCACCAAAGGAAACAATTCACCCATGGCAACCTCCAAGTGGACCTTGGGAACGGATTCACATTGATTTTGCAGGATCACTTAAAGGATGGAAATACTTCATTGTTGTTGATGCTTATAGCAAGTGGGTAGAAGTGATACCAACTAAATCAACAACAACTGCCTGGTGTATCAAACAACTAGATCATCTATTTACAACATTTGGGCTTCCTCATATCCTAGTTTCTGATAATGGGGCACAGTTTACATCCAACATTTTAGAAAAATATCTGAAGAAGTATGAAATAATACACAAAACTATTGCTCCTTTTTGCCCATAATCTAATGGCCAGGCTGAAAGAATGGTTCAAACTGTTAAGTCCCTCCTAAATGCTAGAGGGGAAGGACACATTGAAGACAAAATAAATATAATTTTAAAACAGCTAAGGAAGACGTGCAGTTCAACTACAGGAGAATCCCCATATTTACTGATGTTTGGGAGGAATATAAGAACAGAGATAGAATTATTAGTGGAACAGAAAGTCACAGTCGAAGAAGAAAATCAGTCACCCAAGAGTTCATTTCAAAAAGGTCAAAGAGTATTAATAAGAAATTATTCCAGCTGTTCAGAAAAAAAATGGTTACCAGGATCAATTGAGAAGCACCTTGGGAAAGTAATATATTTCATAAGAATAGAAGAAGGAATTTTAAAAAGACATTGCGATCAAATAAGACAGCTTAATCAGGGCCCCTAATATTAGGCTGTCGTACCTAATTTAGGGGGGGGGGAAGATTGACATGTCTCAGCTGATAAAATACAGATGACTCCCTAGAGTTACTACCTAGTTACTACCTTGTTTATGATTTTTCAGTTTGTTACTAATCTTAGGAAATAAAGGTTCAATGATCAACTCAATGCAATTTATTTCTACTATTAATACATATAACAGTTTTATTTTCAAATAATAGAATATTTAATTTGGTCCCACTCAATGTTCTCACAATTATTCAACTTTACATTATTCAGTCATCTAATATAATGTATTTTGCTAGATTTTGAAAACTAACAAAATTATTCAGCTAACTTAGATTCTTGAATTATCAACATCCCATAAACAACACACGTGGAAAAAAATCGTAGCGTAAGAATATTTCAGGCTAAAAATCAACCACATTAAGCCCTTATTCATGGCATGGGGTGGGACTATGTCATTTTGTACAGTAATTGCTTAGTAACTAGAAGTGAGGGATAATTTTCTTCACTTCTTGTGTTTTTTATGGGTGTGATGGACATATTTCGACTAATTTCATTTCAGTTGAATTTGCTAGGTGCACCGGCTGAAACCGAAGTGAAGAAGAGCACTAATCTGGAAACGAATCTGCATGGCCTGGTGAAGTTTGCAAACTACAGTATTCGGGTGCTGGCGTTCACATCGGCTGGTGAGGGCGTTCGCTCGCCTCCCATCTACTGTACCACGGAAGAAGATGGTAGCTATCTCACATATCAATACAATATATACTCAATTCATATTGATCTTCTTCAAATATTGAAGATTCAAGTTATATAATATATATTCCATACCAAGATTTTCAGTTACATATGATCAAGGAGTATAGAATAATTGAATGTGGAACATAAGGAGCATAGTTTGAAACTTCTGTAATAGAAATCTGGTCTATTGGTCTAAAATTCTTTACATTTGCCAGTTATTGTAGCATCATATAAATGAATAAATGAACATTTATTATATGCCTTTATTCATTTGATTCTGTTACATTATGTATAAGTTATGAAAAGTACAGATTAGCAGAGTAGCATTTGCATAAAAGAGCTGCATATAACCTAACCTGACATAAGTCTTGTTTATAAAAAGATATGAGCTAAAAGACACAGAATAAAATATTATAAAGCATGGAATGCAATGAAGAGAAGAAATTAGATCAATCTGTTTATTATTATAAAAATCTCATCAATCAGTTAATGAGAAAATCTATTAATTCATACGAATAAGTTTGAACAGAGTTTTATAAACTGCCTATAAGTTACAAATGACTTGTGCAAGACCACAATAAATAATTTCACGTTTAGGCTACATAGATAAATAAGTCACCCTACAATACATCAACCTATGCAATAAGCAGACAAATTGAAAATAACAATATCATATTAAAAATACAGTAGGCCTATATACACAAAATATAAATACCAGTACCGTAATGTATTTTACCAGTCTGTAATAAAACATTCGCTGTTTACCTATTATCATTTCCATTTTCAATGCATCTCTTCAAAGTGGAAGTTTCCCCAAAAATTGGAAGTATGCTTTGGTTCGTCCATTAAATAAAGTTGCTTCTCCCAATAAAGTTGAAGATTTTAGGCCTATCAGCATTCTACCAGCATTATCTAAAGTTCTTGAGAGACTTGTTAATTCACAGATAGTCGAATTCCTTGAGAAGAACAGTAAGTTACATAACTTTCAATCTGGGTTCAGAAAATCTCATTCAACTGAAACGGCTTTATTGCGTGTCACTGAAGATATCAGGTTGGCTATGGACCAAAGAAAATGAACTATTTTGAGTTTATTTGATTTCTCTTAAGCATTTGACACTCTTGATCATAAGGTTTTAGTCAATAAATTAGCTCTTCTTGGTTTCAGTCTTGAAACCTTGGTATGGTTCCAATCTTATCTCACAGGTAGAAAACAATGTTTCACTGATTCTGATAACAGATCACAATGGAAAAATGTAATACATGGTGTTCCACAAGGCTCTATCCTAGGCCCCCTCCTTTTCACCCTGTATGCAAATGACCTTTCCTCCGTTATTGAGTTTTCAAGTTTTCACACTTATGCAGATGACCTAAAAATTTACTCCAGTTGTCCTAAATCAAAAATCAATGAAACGGTTGATAAGATGAACAAAGATATCGAACTTATTGTTGAATGGACTAAGAAAAATTGTCTCAAACTCAATCCTGTAAAAACGCAACCTATAATCATTGGCTATTCATGCTTGATAGGCAGTATTGATTTGAACCTTATTCATAAAATCACCATCGATGGAAATGTAATACCATACTGTAGTTCAGTTGAAAACTTACATATAACCATGAACCAAATACTTGACTGGTCAGGACAAGTTATTAAAACATGTAAAAAGGTTTTTTCAGCTATGCATTCTTCAAAGAGAATGCAAGATATCCTTCCTCAAAGTATCAGATTATTGCTTGTTAAATCTCTTGTTTTTCCACATTTCATGTACTGTAATTCTTTAATGAATGACATGACCGTCACTCTAAATGATCGACTGCAATCAGAGCTGCAGATCGACTGCAGTCAGAACTATTGTCTTCGATTTGTTTACTCTCTCCAACGCCATAAAAGAATCACTCAATCCCATGTACTAAGCTCAACACTCAAACTACCTGATCAGAGATTATTCAGAATAGTCAATCTTGTCAAAGATATTCTTAAATTTGGTAAACCAAACTATTTTAAAAATGATTTAAAATTCGTGTCTGGAGGCAGAAGGAATGATGCTTCGCACACCAGAACAGGTGACAATACTCTTAGGATACCAAATCATCGTACAACCATTTATACAAAATCATTTTTTGTAAGTGCCTGTCGTGCTTGGAACGCACTTCCTAACTTCATTGGGTGCCTTGAGAGTCGAGTGGGCTTTACCTCGTCATAGAAAAAATACCTTATGGAGAAAATGACTGCGTCCGTCCAACCCTAGAGCAACTGCATGACAATAAAATCTAGAAATATCACCTTGAAATTATCTATTAACTTAGTAAATAATATGCCTTTATTGTAGTCTATAGCATACTGGAAACACGATTCAACATTCACCTCAGTACATTAAGAAAATCTGTACAAAAACATTATCTTTTATTACCATCCCATCTTCTCTCACCATCATTCATATCATCTTCATAATCATTCTATATATATTTATTTATATTTTAATCATCTTTTTTCAATCTGAATTATCTAAATTAGCAATTCATAATGTAATATCACAATACAATTTGAAGTCAATTGAATTAACTCAATACTTTGCTGAATTTAAAAATAATGAAACCAAATGTTTTTAAGGTTGAGTGCTCGAATGGATGAATTTTTGTCCAAACTTCGCCTTTTCATGTAAATGCATCACTTAGAATTTCATTTCATTAGCTTTACCCATTAGATCACTTTTAATATTTCCAACAAAATGTAAATAGTATCAACCAGGTCTACGGTACTTTCTATGTGATGTTAAAATATTGTATGTTCGCGCACATTTGAAAAAAGTTTTAAATTTACCACGAATAAAGTAATCTAATCTAATAAAATGAAAGAGGACTATTCCACTATAGTAACTAATTAATTAAACAGAGTAAGGCAGTCAAACGAAACGATATTTCATGAAAAGTCCAATAAGAGTTGAAAAATGATTGTTTTATCATCTTACTGAACGAGCCCAGAACAAATCAATTGACATAATAATAATCATTATCATGGAAACTTTCAAAACTTAATCTCACAATAGATGTTATAAAATGATTTAGACTGCTACTGTAGTTTTCATATAACTTGGCAGCAGTTGAGTTCAGATGTAGCAAGTCCTCCCATCTTCTACACGCTGCAAAGTTATATGAATACTACAGTAGTAATTTCTACAACAAGAATATTAACATTGCAATTTATTCATTTGGAGTTTACAATATAGCCTAATAGCAGTCAAACATTATGAATTTTCTTTACTAGTTCCAGGTCCTCCAAACATGGTGAAAGGACTTGTTATGACATCTGATAGCATAATGGTTGTGTGGACACCACCTCTGAAGCCAAATGGAGTCATTATCAAATATAATGTCTACATCAGTGGACAAGATAAAGTTAGTCTAGTAATATTCTCCCATACTCTAGTAATAGTTGATATAGAAAAATAATAAAACAATTCTTGAAATTCAACTTTTTCACATTTATATACTCACTCACTCAATGTCTGAAGTGTTCAATCTTATTCTGACTCTTTTTCCAATTGTGCTTCTAAATGATCACATTATCTTCTATATATATTTATTTATATTTTAATCATCTTTTGTCAATCTAAATTATCTAAATTAGCAATTCATAATGTAATATCACAATACAATTTGAAGTCAATTGAATTAACTCAATACTTTGCTGAATTAAAAAATAATGAAACCAAATGTTCTTAAGGTTGAGTGCTCGAATGGACGAATTTTTGTCCAAACTTCGCCTTTTCATGTAAATGCATCACTTAGAATTTCATTATAGAATTTGTGACATTATAGTAGTTTATGCAACGATTGTATCATGACAGCCTTTAAGCAGCGAGTGAGATGTTCTAAACATTTCACAAGTTGCTTTAATGAAAAATATAATATTTCACCTCCGACCACCAATAAATTGCGTTCAATTTAATTTACCAATACATCAAAACTATTATTTTTTATATCATATAACTTGCCCAAAATATAGCATAACCTACAATGCATGATTGTTCTCAACAGTCTCGATTTGAAATTCAGTTTAATTTCGAAATGTTTAAATCAGCTAATGTGACTGCAAAATATTCATTCCAACAATGTTGTGAAGGAATCCTGAGTTCTGAGATTGGTCTCGACTTCTGTACTAAAAAGTGACAGTATAGTAGTGTTAAAATAGCTTCAATATGACACTACTATCATAAAGTAGATTGCATTCACATCACTTTCTAACCTCTTTCATCTAGTTCATAACGTGGCCATAGATTAAGCTACTATACAGGGTGGGGGAAATGTTTGGAAACGGCTTAATATTTCATATACAAAGGTGATTTTGCGGTAGGTATGATTGAGGATCCTACTCAAATTGAAAATACTATTTTACTGTGACTTTAAAAATCTGGTCCGCCATCTTGGAACCGCCATTTTGAATGTAACTTTTTTTTTTAAATAGGAAGGGGGTCATGCGATACATGATTTCAATACGGAATTTTAAGACAAAATGAATGCCGAAAACCGCACATCGATATGTCAACCCGTTTCGGAGATATTTACATTATTAATCGATACCATGAAAAGCAGAAATGAAATAAATAAGTACATTAAAATCTTACCTATCAAATTTTTTGTTAATAGTGTTTGCTAATAAACATTAAAACCCAATTATTTTAATAAATGTTCAAACTGTTTTCCTTCAGCTGTGTTTAAAGTCGTTCGCAATGGCATTTTTAAAAGAAACCGCACATTTTGAATCATTTCGCGTGATGAACATCTGACTCTGGATATCATAATATCAACAATAATCATGATATCAACCTAAAATCATCTGTAATAATCCAACTGATTTAATGAATTCTTTTTCAATCATGAAGTAGTGAGTGTGTTTAAAGTCGTTCGCAATGGCATTTTTAAATGAAACCGAGAGAATAACTTTGTTAATGATGCGCGGCTATGGAGATAGAGTACGGTCTTACCAAGAAGTTTCTGATTTATTTAACGAAACATTTCCCAACAGAAATCCAATTAGTAAAAGTGTTGTTTTTAAGACAGTAAAGCGGTTTCAAGAAACGGGCAAAGTGACTGATCGTGCTCGCACTGGAAGAACAAATACTGCCACCAACAATGAAAAATCTTTTGAGGTAATGCAATCATTTGTTGAAGATCCGCATACATCAACTAGAAGCGTTGCCAAGGAACATGGTATGTCTACTCGTTCTGTCAGAAAAGTTCTTAAGGAATCTCATTTCCATCCGTTTAAGCTTCATGTATTACAAGAACTGAATGAGGATGATTTCGACCGCCGGGTAGAGTTTTGTGACATAATGATGAACAAGTATGACAATGATCCAAACTTCTTTAATAATGTAGTATTTTCGGATGAAGCTACGTTCATGCTTAACGGCAATGTAAATAAGCAAAACTATCGTTTCTGGACCGATGTCAACCCATACTGGATGAAGGAGGGTCATACACAGTATCCTGAAAAATTAAACGTATGGGCTGGTATGGTAAATGGTCACATTGTAGGACCATTTATTATCGAGAATAATTTAACAGGTGCCATTTACGAGAACATGTTAATAAATTTGATCGTTCCAGCCATCCAGAACATCAACGGACAAGAGTTACATAACTTGTGGTTTCAACAAGATGGGGCGCCCCCTCATTATGCATTAGGAGTGCGGGATATATTGAACCAAACATTTCCCCAACGCTGGATAGGTCGTAGAGGTGCAATAGAGTGGCCCGCTAGGTCACCTGACCTCTCTCCACTTGATTATTTCTTTTGGGGCTACATGAAAGACAATGTGTACAAAAAGAAACCAGCAACAATTAATGAACTGAGAGAATGTATAACTGAAGTGGCTAACAGAATTCCACGCGAAATGATTCAAAATGTGCTTGATGGCTATTATTTAAGATTAGCACATTGTCAAACAGCTGAAGGAAAACAGTTTGAACATTTATTAAAATAATTGGGTTTTAATGTTTATTAGCAAACACTATTAACAAAAAATTTGATAGGTAAGATTTTAATGTACTTATTTATTTCATTTCTGCTTTTCATGGTATCGATTAATAATGTAAATATCTCCGAAACGGGTTGACATATCGATGTGCGGTTTTCGGCATTCATTTTGTCTTAAAATTCTGTATTGAAATCATGTATCGCATGACCCCCTTCCTATTTAAAAAAAAAAGTTACATTCAAAATGGCGGTTCCAAGATGGCGGACCAGATTTTTAAAGTCACAGTAAAATAGTATTTTCAATTTGAGTAGGATCCTCAATCATACCTACCGCAAAATCACCTTTGTATATGAAATATTAAGCCGTTTCCAAACATTTCCCCCACCCTGTATATTATTTTATTATTAAACTATAGGACTATATTCTTACTATAGGACTGAATTCTGTAGTGGTTCTCCAGCTTTAATCAAATGTATGAATATACATTTTATAAGTAACTATAATTAATCATGAATAACGGTTTCGTATTCTCTTGTATTTTAAACTCAAGTTGATACTATGTAATTGTATTATTCTCATCTTGGATACTATCAAAACTAATCCGAAATGTATTAATGATTTATTGGTGTTTCAATGTTTCAACAGTCTTGTGTATCCCTGGCATACTAGCAGGCTGTCATTTTTTTTTTTTTGTAAGATCAGGAGTGTTTTTTATTTCTATTTATTCATTAGTAACTTCTTTTTTATTCATGCAAAGCACAACTTTTTCCAATAAAACGAGACAATTAATTATAGTATACTAGGCTCATACATGTTCTAATACAAAGTTTAATAATACTGAGTTATAATAAAGTACAGCAAAATATATAAATGAAAACGTATTTCTGTCATTTGAATAATCCTCATCTAGTATGCAAGTCGATTCTTTTCAATATAAACAAGTAAGTGACTCATTTCATTTAGAATACATTATCTAAATTTCGTTTTTCTACTCTCTCACAATCCCTTTACTGTATATCTCTAAGATTCTGTGCATTTCCTGTTGGGCATTTGGGATTGAGGTACCTCTTATTAATATTTCCTGTATTCTATTTGTATGATTTCTTGTTTCTTGCACAGGAAGTGAGTAAAGAAGTGATAGTTGGAAGTCGGATTCTAACTTATGAATGCAGGAGGCTGAAAGAGTTTCAGCGTTATAATTTTTGGGTAACTGCGTCAACATCGGTGGGTGAAGGAGAGCCTTCTAACAAAGTTTTGCTCTTTCCTATGTCGAGAGGTAAGTTAATAAACCTTACAGTAGTTATTAATCCTGAAAAATTCTTTCAATATCATATATCAATGCCACCAATTATAGTTTTCATCAATTGACATTTTTATGACATATTCCAATCACCTTTAAACCTGTGACTATCAGTTCCCATTGAATTGTGCGCAGCATTTCAGTTTTCTTTATAGTCCTGTTACAATCATAACAGTTTCACTTCTTCATCTCATTCGTAAGTTATGCTGTATCGTATTGGGTTTAAGTTCCTTAAAAAAAACAAATGTTATTAGTAACTCATTTAGTAATAATTTAAAAGTATCTCTTACATTAGTAGATAAGAATTATTTTCTCACACACGGATCTGTGGTCCATGTGAGGAAATATATTTCTTTCTATTTTAATTGTACTTCTATTATGATTGTAATATGTTGTGTGGGAATAAATAAAAATTCAAATTCGATTATTTTAAGTTAGCTAATTGATTTTATTCTTTTTTCATTCAAATTTATTTATCTCTTCCACCTATGTGTGTACCATGTTAGAAATATAAGGGACAATATTTGTATTTTCAACAGTGAAAATAATAAGATTGTATTTTATCAGACAGAATATCAAGATTATTTTCAATTTCTAAATAATGAATAACAAAATAAATATGAATAACAACTGCATTTATTATCAATTAACAAAGTGCTATGGCTCCAGCAGAGATGCTATTTCCAATTTCAATCAACCATAAACTAAAATGCAAAGAAGCATCCATGTACAACCAACATGGATTTCCTCTATTGGCTTATGTAATAGACTGCACTGTGCTATAATAGAGGTCTGCAACTTATTGACACATCCACTATAGTGCATGTGGAAAAATATGATAATTGGAGTAATTAAAAGTAATCGAAATAATCACTTATCATCAAATAAGAAATAAAAATGTTGAACAATTAGAAAACATAATCCTAATAAATACAAATTGACATAATAATAAACTTAAACATTATTCAAAGTCAATGAAGCAACAATCAATGACTAGCAATAGGGGGGAAAATAATTTATAGACCTGATACTATATAGTCAAAAAGAAAATACAGTACTGTGCAATACACAAACTCGTATATCCCGAGACAAAAAAATAAACCTTTTTATGTATAACTAGTTTATATCAGTTTTGAATTGGCTCAGATATTATATTTGATCATTCAAACTGGCATTAGAATAGATTTAGTAGCCCTTGTTTCATATTTAAGCTCCATAGTTAATAGTTAATATCAATAGTGCCTTTCATACAGTAATTCAACATCTCCTTCACAATGAATTTGTTGCCGGAATAATTGAATGTTTGTTTGACAAAGTTTGAATTTGTTTTCTGATTTGTCCGGTTTCTTAAAAATGAATAATGGATAACTACCACAACTATATCATCACCAATTCATGAATCAAAACATTTTTAAAGGCTAAAAAACTTTTCGAATGCTATGATATGTAGTAGTAGACTTGCTTGATGAAAGTTTGCAAAAATTCTACGATTTGAAAATAGATACAAACTGACATAATAATATGCTCAAACATTATTGAAAGTCAATGAATCAACAACCAATGTCTAACAACAGAAGGAAAAATAATTAATAGACCTGGTACTATATAATGAAAAAAAATTAAATACTATAATTAAAAATACTTAAATTAATTAAATTCCAAGTGTAGCGTTATGTAACTGCGTTAAATACTGTGTTTGTAACTGGCTAAAAACCTAATAGAATTAAAAAAGTCTTAAAAGTGTATAACATTACAAAATCCCAATAATTCTCTACTAAAAGAATATTATTGTTGGTGATAGTCTAATTATAGGCTTTATATACAGCTTTATTATTGTATAAGTAAGTTAATTGGATTCAGAAATTCTACAACGGTGGAGTTTCAAATCATTTTTACGCTTTTATGCTGTTTCTCATCAACCTTTTCAATTTTACTAATTTTTATTCAATGCTAATTTTTTGAAAATTGACCATTTCTCTCAGTTTCTATTAGTATAAATCTTTCCTTCCATTCATTTATTTTTAATGGAGAATGATTTGCATAATTGGAATCCTACAATAGAGTTGAGATAAAAATCATTCTGGTAGCTGGAAAAGTCCCAGAAAAAGCTTAAAAATAATTTGACAGAAGGTTCGATTGGTTCGGCCCAAAATTAATTATGAACCTACAATGACTTTATTGTAAACCTAAATTGTAAACCAATAATATAATGGCTACATAAACCCATAATGAATGATAATATAAATTTGGTCACTGTGATAAAATCACTTTCTAACGGGATCTAGTGGCTAAACTTTGAACTACTAACACAGAGTAGCGTACCGTATATTCAAAGCAGTGCCGTACATTCTTATCGTCCTAAAATGAGAAAGATCCCTTTTATTATAGATCAGGGGTTAAGATGATGGCTCGTCTATGCTTTTATTCGCAGAGATACAGGTGAATAATCAATGTTTTACACTTGAACTACGTTTTAATCTATTGATATTGGAAGTATTCATCGTGGTCTTTCATCAGCTGTAATCAAGTATAGAAGAAGCTCTGTATTTGTACTGCACTGCATAAATAAATCTATACCATACTCACTTCCTATACTTTTTTGTTTAGTTCCAGCAAGAATAGCTTCGTTTTCAAGTAGAATCTTGGGAAAGCGAGATTCGAGGCTCACTTTGAATTGTCAAACTGTTGGACTGCCAGCTCCAACCAGAATGTGGCGAGATCCATCTGGCACTCATCTGATGGGCAGGAGCAAATATTACAGGTCAATAATAGCCTAATAGGTAGTTTTTTAAAATAATTCATGCTTCTCAACCCCAACATTTTTAAACCGAATCTAGAAATCTATTGACTTTAAAGCATTCAATGTTTAATTTATAAGGAATATGAATTCTATTAAATTTATTATTAGAGAGGTTGCGAAAATCTTCGTTAACATTTCATTAACACTTAAAACATACTATCAGTTTCAAGCCACTTGGACACATTCTCGCATGCAAAAATGTTTGAGTGGAATAAAATTTGTTTTGACATGTACAGTATCAGTTATTATAAGTTACTCTTTGCCATAAATATATTATAGGCCTAAATGGTTGGCCAAAATATACGAGACATAAGTAAATATTCATATCTGATCAGTGCATTTAATACATCACAATGCTATTTTACTCACTCTCTCACACACAATCTCAACAAATCATTTTCACACACCCTCTATCTGTAAATTTAGGTTTCTCAAGTAGACCAACTCTAATATAATTCTACGCCACTGAGTACTATTAAAGTTAAAGAAGTATTAAATACTTCATATGGATGCATTAGGTCTTTGAATATTTATCATTTTTTCAGAATTGAAGCTGAGACTGTATTTCTTATTAGTGAGTGGCTACACAAACAGAATACAACTTTCAGACTCATCATACGTTTCAGAAATCACCAGCAAACATGGTCAATACAGTACCGTATTAGTTTTAATGTTAGATTGTTCATCATTTATTCAATTCTATTTCATGTAGCCTAATTACATACAAATTACAATTTATACACTTCGAATACACGCGTTTATGTACCAAAACAATATTGAACTCCTTATTGAACATGAATTTGTACTTGACTCAATTTATTTAATCATTTACGCTCACTTGAAAACTCAATTGACATATATGATACATTATCAATTAAATCTTTGCAGTGCTCTTACTAGTGTGGTTTTCATTAATGATGAAACTTCACACCTTACACTGTTTTAAAGGTATTTGGCGTATTTCATTCATAATCAAAAGTTTGTCAAAATATATATTTTGTAGTGTGAACTCAGTAGAAATCTTTATGAATAAATATTTTGGAATACAGATCTCGCAATAATTTTTCCACTATTCTACTGATTAATTCAGCGTTATCTCACTCATTCCTGTCTGACATTGGTACTGGTACTAGAGAAGGAAATTAGTAAATGTTAAAACTCCTATTTGATAAATCTGATATAGAGTTTATATTATTTTTTTAACTCTGATGTTGTGTTTATTGTTTTCAAGTATGCGCTCTGCACAAATATTATGCATTCATTTCTATTCATTTCAGCTGTTCGAATAATGTAAAATTTCACAATCTATTTTGAAAATCAAGCGACATGAGTTTGATAACTTTCATGGTATTTTTGAAAAAAACGTATCCCACTTGAATTCATTTATTCCGCAAAATCAAATACAATACAGTAAACTATGCAATAATTCTTATGCAAATAGCAAAACTACTTCCATAAAACTCACAAAAATTACAAACCAAAAGGTTAAAAGGAATCATTCTTGTTATCTTAATATCTTGAGAAATCCCCTGTATTGGTGAAGAACATTGTTCTAGAATCTGAACTGCAAGGGTTGTCGAGTTTTATGGGTCCATTATTTTCCAGAGTTCTCGATGATGGAACACTGTTGCTGAATGCATTGACACCAGACATGTCGGGTAACTATACTTGCCTGACAGAGAATGTGTTTGGCCGCGACCACGTTGTCTATCAAGTCATAGTTATGACAGAGCCCGATCCTCCTGTGCTTGTTGTGCTCGGAGGCACGTCCAACAGTATTTCGCTGCAATGGAAGACCACATCCGACGGCGGTGCTCATATAACAGGTTTGTGGTGTCACAAATTACATACTACAAAGTACTGCTGCTCAATTGCTCATTTAAATCGTCATTTAGCATTAATCTTTGTTGAATCTGAACATCATTTTATTTATATCTAGCATGATTTTATTCATCAATAATGGAATTTTCATTATAATCCCTGTAGTTGTCCTCTTCAACGTCATCCCATCCATTATATTTTCAATATAGGCCTACTTTGATTTAGTTGATTCGTTGAGCTTCATATCCATAGCTCTTAGGACTTCCTATTGTTAGCTTCGTAATTATTTACCAATTAATTATATTTAATTATTTTTTTATTTGAAGAACGTGTAATTGATTGTAATTGATACCTGTTGCATCCATTGAAAGTTTGTGAATAAATTGATAAAATCAAGTCTGAACGGTTGTGGAAAAGCCATAAATTGACTTAAAAATGCATTATTATTTTCGACTTTTCTCAATTCATACCTTTTACAGAATCTACCACAAAGCCATTATCAGTGAATGATATTGTTGTTCTATTTCTAAAGGAGTGAAGGTTTAGAGTGATTGCAAAGCATTGATTGCAGAGTTCTCAAACCAGTGGCGTACCGATAATGGAGCGAGTGGAGCAGTCGCTCCAGGGCGCAAGGCTCTGAGGAAGCGCACCGTTCTTGAGAGAAAATTGCCTTTTACTTACAAAAAAGTATTACTATAATGGAGGCCAAAAGGGTAAAATGCAACACAATTTTTAAAAAAACCGTATGTATACATCGCTGCGCATTACTAAAAGGAACATTCATGTCAAATTCAAAAGAAATAGGTTCACGCGTTCAGAGGTAATGCGTTACAAACAGACAGAATGCAAAACGGTCGAGTCAAAAGTAGCAAATAGTCGAAAGTAGCAAAGCCAAAACAATTTAAACTGGGGGACAAAAGGTATGACAATTTTAAGTAATTGAATGGAGACTTTGATTTTATTCTGGAAAAATAAATCCATAAGAAGTTCAATGGTTTATATATAAACAAGAATAGGACTGAAATACTTCAATTTTGAATCCTATTTCCAAAATATAAGAATTTTTAGGAATAACTTGCAAAATGCAAAAAATAACTGCAAATAAATTTATAGAAAAGTGAAAAAATCCAAAACAAGATGGAAATTGATAAAGGCAGAATCTAACCTGGCGAAAAATCATTCATTGGAGATTCGCATCTCTGACAAATACGGCATAGTAAAAGCCGCTGGTTCATTCAATGACCACTATATTAATATCAGCCCAATCGGGTGGTGGAGTGTGATTGATTTTTTTTCGGTGGAGGGGGGGGGGCATGCTCCAGGGCGCTTTAAACCTCGGTACGCCACTGTCTCAAACATATTTTCTTGAATGTAATTACTATACATTATTATTTCCTTTCCATAGGTTACAAACTCAGCTATCAATATGCAGGTATAAGATGGCAACACATAGTTTTAGAAGCGGATAGGAAGAATTATGTTCTCGGAAACCTACTCTGTGGTACCAAATATGAACTGTATATACAAGCATCTAATTCAGTTGGTGAGAGCCCACCCAGTACTGTGATACATGCCTCAACAAAAGGACAAGGTAACTAATTTATTACTAACTGAATTTTTCATAAATAAAACTGTCGATTTCATACTTGTTGAATCCATAGGCCTATTATGTAAAGCTTCCAATACCAATATCAATGTTGGTCTCAGCAGCCTAAATTCTCTTGTTGCAATATCCGAAAGACCCCAATCTGATTTTTCATGAATTTCCCACAAATAAAATAGTAATTATTTCATATGAACATTATGAAACATGAAAGTAAGGGTGCTTGCACAGTGGAGCATCATACTGGATGATAATCACCATCGCAAAATCAAAAAAAACTGTGGAATGGTGTTTCAATAGAGGTGTTCCACGCTGTTTCAATCTTTCATGCACCATTCTTCATTATATGTTTATTTTGCGATGGTGATTATCATCGAAAATTGATACTTCGCTGAGCAAACACCCACAATGTAGTTGAATCACTAAGAATTCAATGCTGGATAACAATTTTTGCATACCATCTTACTATAAGCTATAACTATTTGCTTACTTACTATTTGCTATAACGGACTTAAGAATGAATGAACAAAACAATTCATCAATGATTAATCCAATTTCCATTCAAAGCTAATAATCTATGTACTATATATTGTTATGAACTTACGTAAATAAAACAGTCAGAGGCGTTTTAAACGGATTTTATTAAAGAATAACTTTTGGAAAATTAACACTTGAACTGCTTAACACGAACTCAACTATTTATACTTCTCTTGGAAAACCTTCTCGAGCTTTCAAACATTGCAAACATTATATTTGCTATTACCAGCTGGTTTTTACATAAACAACTTGTCACCTGGCCGTAGCACTGCTCCCTCCTTAAGACTGTTCTGTCCCAGAACAGTTACAGGTCTGCAGATTGGGGGTGGCCTTACTGGATACAACTGACTAGCTGCCCATGGAGCAAACATGCAAACTGAGATGGTAATCCCAGTTTCTTTGAAGATTGTTTCAATCATTGGCCTCACGATTTTCCAGTCCAACCCATCATAGCCACAACCTAATCGGGGAATTCCAAGCTGCTTCACTCCCAGAGTTTGAAGACAATTCCGCAGATGATTTAGGCTCTCCCACAAGGCTTGATAGGTGGACTCCTGCTGAGGTTGATCTTTTGTCACCAAGCAGAAGAGCTGTTTTCCTTGCCTCTGAAGGTGTAGTGTTCTTCCAACAGCTGGTCTCTGAAGTTCCAGATCATTCAGTCCTCCAAACTTTTTCCTAAATACTGTAGCAATACCCCGAGAAGCTCCAAGATTTTTAGCTACACAGTGAGCCAGAGCATAGTCTTTTGGTAGGGTGAACAAATCTTGATAACAGACTTTTGTAACCTCAGCTTTCTGGAACATGTCCAAATTGGCCATAAATTCTTCAAAGTTGGGATCAACTGGTTGAATAGTTCTCACATCTTGGGCATTACCTGCAGTATTGTCTCCCTGGAATGGTGCCAGTCGATTGAAGTGGACAACTCTTGGTTTTCCTCTAGGTTTCTTGATCCGGTAGACTACATCATTGATTCTAGTAACCACTTCAAAAGGTCCATCCCAGGAAGTCTGTAATTTGGGGGAGTACCCTTGCCGTCGCTGTGGGTTGTAGAACCAAACTAAGTCTCCAGGCTGGTATCCACCATTATCTGCCTTGATATCATAGCGTTCTTTCATCTTGTCACTGGTTCCTTGGATGTTGGTTCGAACAATCTCATGAATCTCATCCATCTGTTTCCGAAACTGGGTGACATAGTCCTCTCCTACCAAATCCTCTCCAGGTGTACATCCAAACTTTAAGTCACAAGGCAGTCTAATATCTCGCCCAAACACTACCTTGGCTGGTGAAAGTTTTGTAGACTCATTGACAGAGCTTCGGTATGCCATCAGGAATAGGTGAAGATATTGATCCCAGTCTCGTTGATGCTTGGATACAACTTTTGACAGGTATTTTCCCATGGTCCTGTTCATACGCTCCACCATTCCATCTGACTGAGGGTGAAGGGGTGTAGTCCTTGTCTTATGGATTCCCAGCACCTCACATATACGGGAAAACACTGAAGACTCAAAGTTCCTTCCTTGATCAGAATGTAACTCTAATGGGACACCAAACCGACTGACAAATTCCTTGATTATTACATCAGCAACACTGACTGCTTCTTGATTTGGCAAGGCATAGGCTTCGACCCATTTGCTGAAATAATCCATCACTACCAGGATATACTTATTCCCACTGTCAGACAATGGAAATGGTCCAGCTATGTCAATGGCTATTCGCTCAAAAGGTGCTCCAACATTGTATTGTTTCATGGGGGCCTTCTTTCTATGCAAGGGGCCATTTGCAGATGCACAAACAGTGCAATTGCGACACCAGTTCTTGACATCTTTGCTTGAATTTGGCCAGTAAAACCTCTCTCGTACTTTCTCCAGTGTCTTATGAACTCCAAAATGGCCCCCAGAGACTCCATCATGTATTTGTCTCAGCACTTCAGGAATCCTTTTCCTGGGAACAATAATTTGCAGCTTATGCTGATCACCAGCTGCATTCTCTAGCTTCCTTTTCAGGATTCCTCTGTCCTCCACAATAGAGTTCCATTGTGCCCAGAGGGACTTGACATGTGGTGGAAAAGGTGCTATTTCTTGCCAACTAGGTCGTCTTGCAGAACGTTTCCACAACCAAAGGTGCTTCAGATCAGGGTCTTCTTCCTGATCCTTAAGTAACTCAGCACCTTGCCAGTGGTCACTGGCAATAGTTGTCCTATGTACCAAAACTTCCTTCCCATCCTGGCGTGAGCAGTGTTTGCAGTCCTCCTCACAGGGTCTTCGAGAAAGGGCATCAGCATTCAGGTGACTATTTCCAGCTCGGTGTACAAATTTAAAGTCATATTCTTGTAAGTGCTAGATCCATCTTGCCACTTGTCCTTCAGGAGACTTGAACCGGAGAAGCCATGTCAAGGATGCATGATCAGTTCTCAGCAGGAATTGACGTCCATATAAGTATTTGTGGAAGTGGCTGATTGATTTCACTACTGCTAGCAGTTCTCTTCTAGTAACACAGTAGTTACGCTCAGGTTTTGACAGCACCTTGTTAAAATATCCAATGACCTTTTCCTCCCCATCTTGCTCTTGAGAAAGTACTCCACCAATTGCTGTGTTGCTGGCATCAGTGTCAAGAATGAACTTGCCTTCAACTCTTGGGTAAGCCAATATAGGTGCTTGGCAAAGTGTCTCCTTTAGTCTGTTGAAGGCCTGCTGGCAATTTTTGTCCCAGAGAAAACTCTGTTTCTCCTCTGTCAGCTTGATGAGGGGTTTTGCTATACCAGAGAATCCCATCACAAACCGTCGATAATATGTGCAAAGGCCAAGGAAACTCCGCACTTCTGATTTGTCTTTGGGCACTGGCCACTTGGTTATGGCTGTTACCTTCTCAGGATCCATAGACACACCTTTATCAGATACCACATGCCCTAGGTAATTAACCTGTCTTTTAAACAGATGGCACTTCTTTGGGTTGAGCTTCAGGTTAGCTTGTCTTAGTCTTTCAAATACTTGCTTCAAGTTTTCCAGCTGATGTTGGAAAGACTTTCCCAAGACAATGATGTCATCCAGGTAGACTAGGCAAGTTTCCCATGACAGTCCCCTCAACACATTCTCCATTAATCTTTCAAAGGTTGCTGGAGCATTACACAAGCCAAATGGCATCACAGTGAATTGCCAAAGACCTTCTCCGATTGAAAATGCAGTCTTTTCTTTGTCCTTAGGTTCAAGTCCAACTTGCCAGTATCCACTTTTCAGGTCCAGAGTCGAAAACAACTTGCAACCTTCCAGGCTATCCAGTGTGTCATCAATTCGAGGTAGAGGGTAACTGTCTTTTTTGGTGACGTCATTCAGAAGACGATAGTCCACACAGAACCGGAGTGTATTATCCTTTTTTTTTACAAGCACCACTGGTGAAATCCAAGGGCTATTGGATGGTTCAATTATACCTTCATTTTCCATTTCCTTAATTATTTTTCTAGCTTCCTCTCTTTTAGCCAGAGGTAACCTTCTAGGGTTCTGGCGGATGGGTTTGGCATTTCCAGTATCTATTGCATGCTCAACTATGTTGGTTCTGCCTTTTGGGCCCTCTCCTATATCAAAAATATCCTGATAATTAGTTATGAGGTCCCTTACTTCATTTTGTTGTTCTTTGACTAGATCTTGACAGGATACTTCAACAAAGGCCTTCAGCTTCTCTGGGAGACACTTCTTCTGTGGTTGAGTTGTCTGCATTTGTTGTATGACAGATGTGACTGGTGAGCAATGTCCCAAAGTACTACTTCTCTTCAAAGTAACTTCATAATCATTCACATTCATCAAGAGGACAGGGAATTCTTGGCTAGTAAGAAAAAGTGTCCTAGCCACTAGGACACCATGACCAAGCTCCTCCTCATGGATTTCTGGCTCTAGCAACACATTAATCCCCACAGGGACATCCTCCTTTGTCGTAGCATGAGTCACAATCTGGCTCCTTGCTGGTATTGTGATTTCTTTCAGCAGTTGTATATGGGCTGTACAGTCTTTTCCAGAGTGTAGAACAACTTCATCTCCACCAATGGTCAATGTCTTCCTTCTAAGATCCAACTCTAGGCCAAAAGTAGAAAGAAAATCCAAGCCTAGTATGACTTCTTCACTAATCTCTGCCACAAGTACACAATGTTTAAAACAGGCCTTACCAATCTTGAAGGTGGCAATCATCTCTCCACAGACACTCACAGGCCCACCTGTAGCAGTTTTCAGCTTCCAGGTTGTTGGTGAGATATCTTGCTGGTTAGCTACTGTTTTGGAGTTTATTATTGTCTTAGTGGCTCCAGTATCTATAAGTAATTTATAGGAGCTTCCATTCACCATTCCATTAATGTAAAGACTGTGGGGTTTATCAGATAACATTGCAATGACTGGTTTTGTACATGGGGAGAGGGTCTTCTGTCTACAGGTTGATGGTTGCCCCTTTACATCAACCCTCTTTAGTTTTCCTGATTCTTCTCAGTGGTTGATTTATTTGGGCACTTATTACGCAGGTGCCCTCTCTCTCCACAGCGCCAGCAACGTATCTCTCTCCTTCCTGTTCTTAACTTTTCTATGACTTTCTTCACCAATTCTTCCAGAGACTCATCACTACTATCCTTTGCTTCAACAGCCCGGACTCGGGCATTACCCTTCACTGATTGTCATACTGCTTCGAATTCCAAAGCCTGGGTGAGGGCCTCACTGAGTGTCTGAGGGCGAGCCAATTTAATAGCTTGTTGAGTTTCAGGTTCCCAAAGACCATCCAGGAACCTCTCAATGGCTAGAATCTCATATACTCTATCATCCACAGATGGGTAGGCTTTTCTTACCAGGTGGGCAATATCACTTTCGAACTCTTGGAGTGATTCGTTTGGCTTCTGGATCCTATTCTTGAGTTGTGAACGGTAAAGTTGATCCATGTGTTGATGGCCAAACCTCATTTCTATGTGTCTCAGAAGCACATCGAAGTTCTGCCTATCAGCCATAGGGATTGTTTGGAGAACTGCTAATGCATCTCCACGGAGTGACAGGCTAAGCATTGCAGCTTTCACTGCAGGTGTCCAGCCATGTATGTCAGCAGCTGTCTCAAGCAAGGAACGGTAATCTTCCCATGGCATCTTTCCATCAAAAGTGGGTAGCCCAATTGGATGACTTGGCAGGATGATAGGTGCTTTTTGATAACTTACAGAAGTGTCTTCTCTAATTTGATTAACAGAGGCAACATCAACCATAGAGATTGATCTTTCAATGCCATTATTGTGTTCTTGTAGTTTTTCAAACTTCTTTTCAAATTTATCTTCCATGTTTTTCATTTTCTCTTCCATGTCTTTCATTTCATTTCTTACAAAATTATGATTTTTCTCAAATTTATCTTCCATGTTTTTTATTTCATTTCTTAAGAAATTATGATTTTCCTGCAATTTTTCCTCAAATATATCTCTGTTCTCTTCTAATTTTCTTTCCAAAGCTGACTTTAACTCACCATATGGGGTTTCAAAGAGGAATATGTCCGGATCCAAACCTTCCTCAACCAATGCCACACGAAGTCGTTCTTGCAGAATAGCTTTATTACCACTTATTTCAAGATCTCGTTCTTCTAATTCTTGTTTTAATTCACTCACTTTCAAACATGAAAGTATTAAACCTTTTCCAGCCATTTTAAATCTCAAACCAGTATAACTGTTAAAAGTAAACACAAAAAAATGGATGAACAAATGAATAGTTGAAAAACACTAATAAAATCACTTTTCGAATAGATAAACCCACCTCAAATGCACTTATCCCACTTCTGACACCAATTGTTATGAACTTACGTAAATAAAACAGTCAGAGGCGTTTTAAACATGGATTTTATTAAAGAATAACTTTTGGAAAATTAACACTTGAACTGCTTAACACGAACTCAACTATTTATACTTCTCTTGGAAAACCTTCTCGAGCTTTCAAACATTGCAAACATTATATTTGCTATTACCAGCTGGTTTTTACATAAACAACTTGTCACCTGGCCGTAGCAATATTATACTATTTATTTTTTATTATAATGAAATATTATTATTATTAACAACATCAAATATTATCATTGGCATATTATTCTCTACTACAACATCTATTTTAGAATAAATTATGAAATGAAAGCCCCAAATATAGATGATATTTTTTGAGCCCCAAAGCTTTTCTACTGCTCGATTTGGCGACAGAAGTGGTAGCTTTCTATATTTTTATCGGATCATACTTCAGGAACTGATTGCACAGCTTAAAATGAGAAAACATTCTTATAAACATTAGCCATGTACAAGAGAAGATGGTAGAAGATTTCGGAATTTACCATGAATTTAGCCTACATATTTTGAAAGAGTAAATTTTTTTGCGGAGGATGAAGCCCACATAGGCCTGAGACCTGTGCGTGGGTAATGAATTGGATGATGGTGATTGATGAGTAATACTACTTTCAGGTTGATGTTTGGCCAGCTTTCATGTAGAATGAGCTGAAAAAATTTTCAATTCACTATTTGCATTTTATTTTGTTTCAAGCCATTCTCGTAATGAGTTGCATTTTTCTCATTTTAGACTAATTTATGCTTCATTTTTAACTTTTCCAGCTCCGGGTCGATCAGAGCAAGACGAATTCATAACAGTGAACTCAACGTCAGCCATGCTGTTTTTGGAAAATTGGCCGAATGGCGGATGTCCGGTCTCATTCGCAATTACTTATCGTGCGCACGGCGAACACAATTGGAAAACATTTGGTACGGGAATCTCTCCTCAGGACGCGGTAGTTATGTCCAACTTGAAGCCGGCCACCTACTACTACTTGCGCATTGAAATCAGTTCTGACTCGGGAAGAGTTCAGCATGAGTACATATTTGCTACCCGGTCGCCTACAGGAGGTGGGAATCGTACTTAATACTCAATGAAAATAATAAAGTACTAGAAAAAGCCAGGCTTTGCTCTGAAGTTTATTGAAAATGTGAAATATGCTAATAATAATCATCATCGTTCTTTGCATTTAAAATCTCCCTATAAACGCAATTGAAGGTGTAATTGCCATGTCATCATCGCCGAACATTTTCTCTTGATTGTGCATTGTTAATTTATTATAACTGGGTCAGACAAATTTATTGAAATTGAATCCCTCATATGCCAAACACGATAGATATTCATGATTTTTTTTCTCTTCCCACTTCTAATTTTATTATTTTTCAGCTCCATACAATAAAATAATTTATTCCTCCATTAAAAAAAAAATAATATCATTATTTTTATTGTTGTTTTTTATTGAAAAAATAAATGAATAGACGACACCTGGAATTTTTATAGGCTATATTCAGTAGATTGATTATTATTAGTGAAGATCATCTGAATTTCAGGGTAATAGATGATTATTAAATAATTTCTTCATTTTTCAAGTCCAAACCATTGTAAAGTGAGTTTAATTTTAATTAAATTTATTAGATTCTTCAATTTTATCAATTTATGTGCATTTTAGTTTTAATTCAATCAACTTCATTAAATGATGTTATGGTCTTGATTAACTTAATATATTACTATTGATAGAGAAAATTAATTTTTATAATAATTATCATTTCAAATATTTATTAATTTTAGAAAAGCTCTATTTAAATTCAATTGATTTAATAATTTAAATAATTCTCTTTATTTTTTTAATTTTATTTTTGGATCAATTTTATCAATTTTTTTAAAACTTTGCCAAGTTTTTTTTCAAGTGAATTTTAATTCGAGTATAGATTTATTTTATTGATCTGATAAATATATAAACAATAGTTTTTTCTTATGTAAAGAATACAGGACAGATTGCGGTGAAGAAAAAATATAATAAATGAGTCTATTTCAACCCAGTATGTCTTAAAAAAATTATTCTTTAGAATTTGGAATTGTTAACCAAACCATTGGCACCAGATACAGATTCGAATCTTATGCGCCAGCGTGATAGCTCAGCACTCAACCAATAAGACTATGGCAAGCTCACAAATAATGTGATGCAATTAGAAGCATTATAATGCAGCGGTTGATCACTGCAAGTGTAGTAAAATCAAGCCTCACTTTTGGTGTAATTTTTTGAAGCAGGACTAACTCGTAAAGAACAATTGCTGAAAAAATATTATTGTTTAATGAATAATAATTTTAACATTTTTGATTATGCTATAATCCCGGGATCCTGGTAAACATTTGATGTAAATTACCAAAATGAAATTTTTAGTAGTAGAAAGCTTCATGTAGTTGCTTATTTTGACGCTAGTTAGCACAATACTGTTTTCCAGTTTATTGAGCTTATTTGACCCAAACATTTGATGAATCCCTTAAATAATTGCATTATTATTAAACTGAAACTAATAACTTTTCAATGACAAATATTTTCAACGTTTTTGGCCACATGCTCAATTCATTTTAAGTTTAAATTAATTTTTTCTTTGGATGTTATCACTGTACTGTGGGTACATTGTACTTTTTTGGCAAGTATAAAACATAAAACCAATCGGCTTATATTATAAGAGATATCCAATGTTATATTAGTCAAAGTAAATAAACTGAGTCCTAACTGAAAACTAAGGCAAATAATATGATCTCCACTCAGCGCCACAGATAGAGGTTCACATTTGCTATTCTTTATTTCTTTGAAATGTAAGCCAACTTTTCATAGAGTGGTTACCAATTATTATAACGGTTAATATCATTACCTATTAAACGATATGACGTTCTTATTGAAATTATGAAAAATATTTTTCACATGTATGGCTCTGAGTAGTGAGTAACAAAACATTCTGCTTCTACTGGTTTGTGCATTTCATCCAGCTAAATTAGTGTCGTTTTTCCTTATTATATAAGGCCCGACATAAAACAAATCGGTGTGAAGGTGAGCTGTTCAATTTGCATTTCTCCTGTTCCACAATACACTATAGTCCATTACTTCTGTTTATACTCAATCAATAATCTTTGAAGATATTTCTTTTCAAAACAGTAATTTTAGGGAAGCATTCTTGCTTACATGGAGATAGCGCTATTGAATAAGTTAAGTGTTAAAAACAAAATTTTTAATATCAAAACCGATACTAAAGAGAAGCTTCATCAGCAGCCTGCCTTATGAAGCTTCTCTTTAGAAGTGGAATGTATCCCTCCAGTATCTCCAGTATAAGTGAGTGGAAATCATAATATGTTGATTATAAATACAGTGTCAATTTTTATATTAGATTTTTCATTAAGTATTTCGTCATGGATAACATCACAGAGAACAGAAATTTCGTTGTACATATTCGGGCAATCTATTTATGCATAGTGAAGTTGAATTTATTCTAGTTTAAACAAACTTACAATCGAATGTTAAGAACTAGAATGACACAGCAGGGCTTTTAGTCCGACACTGCTTTCTTCATAAAGTAAAAAACTGTCAATAAACATTTTAAAAAATTAAAAAATCTAGTAACTGAGGTTTAAAAGTATTTTCATGAAGAGCTTTTCTTCAAATTATTCACCACAATAATATAAGTATATAACTTCTATTGGCGAAGAAACGGTCATATAATTACTTGCTTGGAAATAATTTCAAATCATTTGAACACAATATGATAAAACAATTTGAAGCAAACAAAATGATCTGTCATGTATTGTATCTTGAATGTTCCAAACAACCCCGTCTAATAAAAGGTCGAATGTTTCCAGATTGACGAATTCTGTCCGAACTTCACCGTTTTATGTGAATTCATAGCTAAGGTTCTGGTTGTTGAATATTATTTTCTTGACCAATAAGACATTATTCGCTTGATTATTAATAATAATATACTTTCTATTAATATAATAATTAATAATTAATCATATTAATAATTTGTATTAATATACATATTATATTAATATAATAATATACTTTCGATTATATGTTAAACACCAGCACTGTTTACAATTTATTGTGATGTTGGTAAAATATTGTTTTTCAATCACTCATACGAAAAATTAAATTCACATGAGTAATGTTATCAAATCCAATCTCCGGTTGAAAAGTTAAGTATAGAAATTATTGGTAAAGATGAATTCCAACTTCACCTTCTTATGCAAAAACGTTATTAATTATACTTGATTTTTCTCCCACAATCTGCGCATTACATCATGTAATAATTCTTCAAGTACAATTATTATTATGCTTTCTAAATTTCAACTTGATGTAGAATAATAATATTCTGTAATTCATCAAGCTGTCAGAAATCAATGCCCATATACAATGCAGTGCACTTCAAAATTAATGTCGATTAATATATCTATAACTATTTAGGAATCTTTTATTTATATCTCTTCAATTATAAATTGTTTCATTAAACATTCTTATTCTTTCTTCACTTTAGCAAATCTGCTATCTGGCAATTTTTCTCAAGTGATTAGAAAATTTATTGTTCTGGTATAGCCTACTGTATTTCCTGTATTGGAATACAGTTTGTCAATCTCATCAATAAGAATCAATATTTGCTTTATTGGAAAAATGACATTAAAATTATTAGTACCAACCTAATAATGTACTGAATGATATAATGAATAATATTACTTTATTACATTTTTTCCAGAAATAATATCTTTGGAGCTTGGTCCAGAGAGAACACTCTCTGTTCTGCAATGGAATATCTTGTTCCCAGCTGCTTCGGTTATCATCTGTATTTTGGCAATATTTTCATGTGTCTACATGCTGACAAAGAAGAGGTATTATCCTTGCCAAATTTGTAAAAGCATCAACATTATACTTGTTAAATTCAATGTAATATGATATGTCCAATTTATTTTTCTCATGAAACATCTATCTCATATGACCAAGTATTTGTTTCACCCTCAATTACTTGATTTATTATAAGAAATTCAGTACACAGGATATATTTTTTACATGAAATCGGGTTTGTAAATAATAATATTATTTTGTAATGCTATTTCAAGTAAGAATGATCTCTAGAGAACACTAAAAACTGCAAAGCCTATTATTTTGAAAATAGTCTATTTGTATTTAGTCGTAGATTTTCTTTAAATCATGACCTCATTTCCAATGAATTGTTAAAATGAAAAAAAATGGATGTATTGACTTCTAGGCATTCAGTCTTCCAAGCACTAGCCTAATATTACAAGAAAAAGTTTTGCACTTTATCTATAATAACTGATTTGAAATCTTAAAGACCACTAAATTCCACTAAATAGTCAATAATAACAAAAAAATTGCCTCGGAGTGTAACTTCCTCTTATCAATTTTCCCTGGCCCTCTGTGAGATGTTATAAGGTATAGAAGTTATGACATTTCAACTCTCACAAGTGTTTTCCTCATAAAGCTTTTTGATCTTCCGTTAATGACAATTTATTATTAAATTGCAGAACTGCTCCAGAATTCAAGTCCAACGAGACGTCAGGCATCAAAAGTCTGATGGAACTTGAAAATCAGCGTAATGATCATCAGTGTCATGCGTACTCTCCCTCACCAAGCAGGAAAGTTGAGTCGAAAGGAAATGAAAATGGTAAGAACAAAATACAGAATTGGAATCAATGCAAGTCATAACTATGAAGCACATTTCTTCAAATTCTTGTTGCATGAGTTTTGACTGATCTATTGAAATTAGTGGTTTCTTTCAAACAAGTCTTTTAAAAAATTCTGACAAAGAATATCTCCAGTCAGTTTAGCTAGTATTGTCTTATTTTATTCCAATTTCAGATAATTCATGAACTACTCAGTACTCATATGTATTCCAACAACTCATAAAATATTCATCTTGTTTTGTCTCCTTGAAGTCCGGTCTTTAAGATGTCAAATCAGCTATTATACATAAAGTGCAAAACTGTTTCTTGTAATAATAGGCTAGTGCTTGAAAAATTATTGTCTAGATGTTAATAAATTCATTTATTCATTTCCACAATTGATTGGAAATGAGTGTCATGATTTAAAGAAAATCTACCACTAAATCCAATTATTGCAGGCTATTTCAAATGAATCTGACTCTATTTCGAACTTGTAAATAATAATTATTATGTGTTTTCTATTGAATATGACCTTGAGACAATATTTGAAAGTATAACCTACTTTTAAACTCATAAAATGTTTGAACCAAATGCTATGACACAATGAGTGGGCATTGTATGTGGCATTGAGCAGCAAAGTAAAAAATTGAATAATTAATTAGACATTACATAAATTGGATGGTTCGAGGCCATTCACGCCTTTCCAAAAGATTTTTTTTTTTAATTTGTTGTAATACTAATTACAACAATTACATGTGAATGTTAAGTCTCAGAAACTACAAACTGTCAGTGAAGCCGGTATGAGAACTAATGCTGAGATCTATTTTTTGGGAATCAACAATCTTCGACCACTAATTTGAATGAGCATTTTAACATGAAATAATATTTCAGCATTTGATAGTACATAGTAGTAGCAGAAACTGAAGAATATAAGTCAGTTTCTATTGAAAGTATACTAATTTGAAATCTCATATCAAAACTGACACTGTATTTCAATTAAATATATGATTTTCACTCAATTTTACTGGAGATACTGGAGGAATGCATTTCACTTCTCAGAAGAAGCTTCGTTAGCCTTCAAAACAAGTTTCATGAATAGTTGGAAGTCTGCTGGTCCTGTAGTGTTAATTGAAATACAGTCTCAGTTTTGAAATTAGATTGTTCAAGTATTTCGTCATGGAAATCATCACAGAGATACTAATTTACTTACCGTACTTTTCTGTGTTCAGAAAAAATATAAACAAATAGACATTCGCTTATGAGTCTAATTTCCAGTTTATAAGTTCTAAATTTCCAGAAATTATCAACAACTAGGCCTATTGCATTTTTAGTTCATAGAAAAAACGTTCCCTTGTACATGATGGGCATTCCAGTAGGTAACAGACCAGAACATTTTCTTAGTCTTTTATGGCACCAAACTTACATA
Organism: Conomelus anceps; assembly: GCA_948455865.1. NCBI lineage: Eukaryota > Metazoa > Arthropoda > Insecta > Hemiptera > Delphacidae > Conomelus > Conomelus anceps. Next base: position 94,137,341 of record OX418216.1, read on the forward strand.
GAAATTGCACCGAACATACTAAATTAATACAGGCAATCAACGCCAATATTGCAATACCGTATTGCCGGTCGACGTGATTGATTTTCTTATTATTCATAGTAGAATTATAGTTCATAACTTTTCAATTCGTACTAGTCTCAACTTTCTATCATTGATCACTTTTTTACAGGCTCAGATTATGAAATTTGCCCGTACGCAACGCTAAACTTGCAGACGATGGCTCATTCAATGCAATTTGAAACATTCAGTCAGAGAGACTGTTATTCAGGCCAGCCGCCGTCCAGCGGCCATTATTCATCGCGAGCCAGAATCAAAGACAAAATGAATATGTCTGCTAGTCCTTCTAACGGACTTGACTTAGGTAAGAAAACCTTTCTGATTATTTTAATAAATAAACTTTTAATTGAGTATTATTTGACTGATCCATCAACATAATATAGAACATTTTTAAATACGAAAGATATTTGAAAATTGTAAGTTAAAACTCAAATCTACTTCTGATCAATGGCGTTATACCTACATGTACATTTTTTTGTGTAAGTAAGGAAAGCTCTGCTCTCCTTGATAAAATTGGCCAACTTTTTCAAGAAGGGAAATATCTGAATAAAAATAATTATAGATGGGACTAATAAAATACTCTTTTTAGTCTTATAAAAAAGTATTAATATACATACCGTATTGTGAATAAATTTGAGTTGAACAGAATAGTTGTAAATTGCATCAGACCGCCAATTTGGCATTCAAATTGGTTAGTTTCATAGTATGTTTACTATTGTGAATGTATACTTTTCTAGTAGAAACGGAAAATATATCGTTACAGAACTCAGATGAGGAGGAAAACATCCTACATGTGCCTGTATCGTGTTGACAGTCGCCTTTGCAATTCTGTTGAAATTAGATAGCAGGCAGGCAAGGTTAATAGAAAATGTTAATAACCTTGACAGGCAGGGTCCTACCTATATGTAAATAGTTGAGATGCTTGTTGTTTCTCTCTCCTTGTCTCATCAATCTCTTTCACTGTTATTAGTTAAATGTGACTTTTGGTTGTTCTGTGTTATTGATAAGTGAATTCCTGATCATTCTGTGTGAACAGAAGAACATCATAGAAATGGAACAATATCAGCCTCAAAAAATAGCTGTGTTTGTCAGCAGAAAGTAGTGAGTCTTGATTCAGACTTCCTGATAACAAGTTCATATTATGTGACAGTCAACATTCTATCCGAGAATTTCGTGTGTGTGCATGTGTTCGTGATAATAAGTGAATATTATTATTTATTAGTTGATAAAAATTGACAAGTATCCAATAAAAACTAGAAGCAGTATGAGTTCCAGCAATATGTGCAATATGAAGCAATAACCGCAATGTGTGTCTGTTTGATCTAAATATATGCCTTCAACCTCTTCATCTTCCATCCAAGGACTGTCAACAATCCAAAATCCAGTAGTTCATTCTTAGACTCTGACAATAAAGTGAATGCTGCTGGAGTTATGAGAAAAACTAGGTGGTGATTCAATGCGGAATAGTTAAAAAGTTTTCCATAAATTTCTTACAATTTTAATTTTTTCCAAAAATCTTCTTTTTTTGTAGTGATTCTATTGATTATTATTTTCTATTTGGCTTGACTGATGTAAATGTACAGTATATAAAATATGATTTATCATAAATGAGTAAAATGAAAACAGAGTAATTAATAGTAGAATAAAACGTGTGAGTGTGCAGTATGTAATGAATCAAGATTGAGTAAGTTAGTGTAATAGAACGGATAATACATTAACGGTGTAATAGACACTACCGCTTCTCACTTGAAGCAATTCTGTTCCACTCCTGGAAAAACTCAACGTTGCGAAAACGCTACTCCTGAATGGTGAGTGATATTTCAAAAATTTCAATTACTGAATTAATACTTGATTAATTCAGAAGTTATACCTCTTTGCCGCCTAGGGGCTGGCATTGATCTGCCGCCCTAATACTATTGAAGGTGGGGGGGGGGGGTGTAGACTCTAAGTACTACTGTTTATAGCTTTATAGAAGAGGTAAAGAAGGAAGAGTCCTCTAACAAGTTTATGATTGTATTATATAAACCTTCCGAAAACCACCACTACCTTAATGTTGCTGCCCTGGGCTGCAGCCCCCACATACCCCCCCCCCCCCCACCCTTAACCCACACAGCACAAAATATCCTTAGGATATCCTGACCAGTTCCCATATGTCCCATAAAGGTCCCGGGATATTGGAATGTCACTGGGATCTCTGAAGGATATTACATATGGGATATGATATCCTGGGGATACCCCTGGATATCACATACTGGGATGGTATATCGCAGGGAGATCCCAGGATATCACATACTGGGATGATAAATCCTGGGGATATCCCAGAATACCACATGCTGGGATGATATATCCCAGGATTTTATATAATGGGATGATATATCCCAGGATGTCAAATGCTGGGATGATATATCCTGGTGATATCCCAGAATATCACATGCTGGGATGATATATCTTGGGGAGATCCCAGGATATCACATACTGGGATGATAAATCCTGGGGATAACCAGGAATATCAAATGCTAGGATGATATATCCCAGGGAGATCCCAGGATATTATATGCTGGGATGATATATCTGAGGGAGATCCCAGGATATCATATATACTAGAATGAAATATATCTGAATCTTTCTGGAATGTTATATCAGGGATTTGATATTCTGGGCTAATCCCAGGATATCTTATACAGGAATATAATACCTTTCAATCCTGAAATACTCCCTTATATTCAGGTATATGAGGAAGATTACATCCTAAAATATTTTATCTTGGCAATATCTCAGGATGAATAAAATATGATGTTGTTGCAATGTGTCATCATTAATTTTATGTTATTGAGGTCATTCCCATTCTGCTTTCATGTAATCCTACCCCATTCAATTAAATCTAGGCTTATGCTTAACAAGTTAAATCTCAAATGCATAATTACTTAGGTATAGCCTACTATTTATTATGCCTTAGGGTTGACTAGTTGGTATTAGAATTGGCATTGAGGATGTTACAATTCTGCCTTCTAGCAATTCTAGCACTTTCAATTACTTTGCTTTCACATGAGTTTAAATTCAAATGTGTATTAAATTTCAATGATATTCATTATTGAAATGATTCACTAGTAATAGAACTTATAAGATATATTATTCACTCTCTCACTATCACTGGTATTGTATCTTCCTCACTCAGTCATTCTCACACTTTCTCTCTCTCTCTCTCTCTCTCTCTCTCTCTCTCTCGTCCTCTCGTCCTCTCACCCCCTCATACTTCACTCACTTGCTCCTCACTCTCTCAAACTCACTCATTCCCTCTCTCTCCTAACCTAACTTCGGAGCCACTAATCATATAATTAAGTATGAACACTCATTTTGTAGGAAATTTTATTCTCATTATGATTGAACTGAACATTTTGTCTCGAAAAACTCATCCCTTTCGAGATAATAGCGGTTAACATACTTTTGGGGGTCAAGCCACCCCCGCACTAGGCTACCTTATCCTACCGCAATCTGTTGGAAGTTAATATCACACCTCTAATAATAATAGGATAGGGAAAGGATATCCCATACATATCCTCAGGATCTCCTCTGTGGGATTTGGACAGCTTTTCCCTTATCCCTAGGATGTCCCTGGGTTTTATTTGGGATATTCTTTCTGGGATATCCTTGTAAACTCAAAGTGGGATATTCTAGGAATATTCTGAAGATATCCACTGGAAAATCCAGGGGTGGGATATTTCATCCCCAGGATATCCTATGCATATCCCCTGGATATCCTTCATGGGATTTGGGCAGACATTCAGTTATCCCTAGGATATCCCTGGGATTTATTTAGGATATAATGGGATGTCCAGAGAATATTCTGTCTGGGATATCCCTGGAAACTTAAAGTTGGATATTCTAGGAATATTCTGAGGATATCCACTAGAAAATCCCATGGTGGGATATTTCATCCCCAGGACATCCTATGCATATCCCCTGGATATCCTTCACGGGATTTGGGCGGACATTCAGTTATCCCTAGGATATCCCTGGGACTTATTTAGGATATAATGGGATGTCCTGAGGATATTCTCAATATTCTTGTGGGATATTCTTGGGATATCTTGAGGACATCCTTGTGCTATGTGGGAAATAAAATACATTGTGTAGAATCACCCAATTTCGGTTTTCCTTGGGGGTAATAGGTTAAATATGTAAGACAAATAATATTTAAACAATGAATTAACTACTAATAAACCCGCGGATCTTGACTCCCTCTCAATATTACCCCCCCCCCCTTTTCTAGTCATACCATCACCAGACTCAACTTCTAGGTAGGCCACTGCCCTTTTGGTGGGGGGTCTTGCCCCCCCCCCCCCCCCCGAATAATTCTATGAAGTCGGCGCCGCTGACCCCATCGACATATCGTTGTTGGATGATTTATGGCAGACTTGAACAGCGTAATATCACAATACCACAGCTTGTCTGTTGATTTTGCGATGGTAATGGTAATGGTGAATAGGCCTATAGACTATTATGACAGATTGAAGCAGCGATAATACCTATATTCCACAGAGTGTTTTATTTTGCGTTTTGCGATGGAGATTATCATGTTCTACTGTACCCTGCAACAAGACTCACTAGGCGTCGTACTTGGTGCGGGTGCATTCTTATAAAAACCTGAAAATTTATCTGTTGTTCAAAATGTCTGGATGGCTGTACAGAATTTTAAGAGCCTATGTGAAATGTGTGCAATAATTTGAATGTCATCTTTTTCAGAAATTTCATGCATATCCAGTCAACAAACGTTACCAGTGAAAAAGAAAAGAGGATCTAAAGACGAGGCAAGAACACGATTCAACTGCCATTATGAAAGCAGTAGTTGTGACAAGCCTCATCCACATTATACACCGTCTCATTTGTCGAGGAATGCAGGTGGGCTATTACTTTCGAACAGGGCAAAATGGAAAATTCAGCGATAAGTCTTGATGTGAAAGGCATGAGTAGCCTAATTGTTTAATGATCAAATTAATAATTAACAAGTAGGTACTATTTTGATAAAGCAATATAACAACCAATCGCATTTTTAGTATTTAAATGGTTCAGATTAAAACCGATTCCATTAATACCTATACAGTATGAGAACATCATGAAATCTATGAGCTCCTTCAATATCAGGTTTTTTATTCAAATTGTTCCACAAATTTTACTCCAAATTATTCATCAAACGAATTAGATTTTGTACTTTGATATTTTCCAAGTTAAAAATAGCTACATAATAAATAAAATTTGTTGATTAGTTTACATTTTTTATAAATAAGTTCTAATTAAGCATAACTTAGAGAATCATTCTGATGACTAATAAATTTCACAAATGAGAATTCTTGTTCTCTACTATATACATTATCGATTATCACTAGGATTACGTTACAAATAATATCCGGGGGTTATTCCAAATGGTAGGTAATCAATTTGAATTACCTCAAATATAATATTTCACTTTGGCATCCATAAAAAACAATTTTTACACTTGAAGTTTCATACAGGTCATGCAATTATAAAATTCAGAGCTCTCGGTAATGTTATGTGCATGATGCATGTGCATCACATCAAGGACAGTACTTCTCGGGTATTCGAATTATTTTATCTGTCTTTAAACTTATATCAACGAATTTTGAAGTACTGTCACAGATTAAATAGTAAAACTGTGATGGAAATTGATTAGAGAAATAAATATTTAATTCTAATAAGAACGTGATAATTAGTTGAATGAACTGATTTAGTAATTGTGTTTAACATAAAGTATTCACTTTAAACTGAGAAAATTTTAAATTTAATGCAGCACTAGTAATCTTTCGAAGTCGGCGCCAAATTTTCCATTAACTAAAATATAACAAAGAATTTCTTATTAACTTCATAAAATATTTGTCGCCGACTTCAAAAGATTACTTGTATTAAATTTACAATTTTCTCAGTTTAAAGTGAGATAATACATCAATTTCAACTTTTTAGCTAGTGAGTATTTAATTTTTGACTACGATTTCATTTAAGTTGTTTTCTTTTTTGTTTTAAAACTTGTTTTATTCCACCTACGGCTACGTGATAAAGTATATATTGGAGTTTAAAAAGTAATGTCATAACAGATTATCTTATTCATGCCTAATCAAAGCCGTTGTACAATAAAGCAATGACAGTCACTTTTTGATACAGGCTCAGAAACAGTTGAGAAGATCACATCTCACTTGTGGCTCGAAGGCAGTCAGCATAATACAAAGTTGCATAAACTACTCTAATATTTCTTATAATAATTATTTGAGACCTTCTCCTACATCAGAAAGCTGATAATACAATCTACATATTTTCTTTGATGAAAGATCCCGGCTATCCAGAAAAAATAAAGAGAATATTTTTTCTGCAATTCCAGTTTAATTTTCAATGCGTTATTTTAAAACACTATCTAATACGCTTTTAATACGGTGTGTATTTATAATACAATTTCCTTCTACTATTAACATATTTTTCTTTTCAATTCAGAAGAAATACTTTATCAACTCTCTTATTCTATCATTTTATTGCAGATTCCTCGGTTTTTGACCTAGATTCTAGTACAGAATCGGCAGAAGCATCGCCAGAAGTAAAACGGTCGAAGCGTGGCGCCTCATCAAGGTAGTACAAGTAGGTGCAACTAGATTTATCGCATGGCTGCTGCTTCTCATGCTTACAACACTTCTCAATGGCATGACATCTTCTTTCACTATTATTATCCTTGGAATATCCGTTGAACATGCATTAGATTAGTGCCATGTGTGGGACGTGTCAATTTCAAGCTGAAGCCCAGATGCTGATTAATTCAATGCACAGTAATGTGTCATTAAACATATTGAGTGAACAGATTCCATAATAGTAGAGGAGGTAGTTTCTGCATTGAGGCCGAAAAAGATTGTTGGTTCTGGACCAGAAGTAGTAGAATTACATGAAAAAATATTTTTGAGCATAATTATTTCATGATCCCATAATAATTTCGAGTTATTATTGGTGATCAGTGATCTATTTAATGGGTTGATCTTCGATTATCACATTTCTTATATTTTTCATGTAATTCTATAGTTTTTATGCCTACTTTATAATTAGTTCAGGTGTTTGTGATGTTATAATATAATGTGAAGCATAGTGATCTAGCAATGCTATTCATCTGTCTTGACTATTCATTGTCAAAGGTTGTCATTGGTGGTAATGTGATTCCTTATTCGCAGTGTGTCCGAATCCTTGGCATTCAGATAGATAGTTCTCTTAGTTGGAGGGAGCAGGCAACACATGTATGCAACAAAGTTTTTGCTGGCATGCATCAGCTCAAGAGAATTAAAAATTATTTGCCAAGATCTGTCAGAGTCACACTGGTAAATGCTCTGATAGTTCCAATTCTTCACTACTGCTGCATTGTATACAATGATCTTTCCAATGAATTAAGTGAACGGTTGCAAAGGTCTCTCAACTATGCTGTAAGATTCATTTTTGATGCCAGAAGAGACTCACACATAACACCATTTTTCATTGAGTTAGGCTGGCTTAAATTGAAAGAGCGCAGAAAGTTCTTCATCCTTTGTCTCACTTTCAAAATCCTTGTTATGAAGGAAGGTCCAACATATCTTCGAGACGCTTTCACACTGATGAAAAGTGTTAATCCTGGTCGAGGGACAAGGTATCATCGTTATAAGCTCCAGATACCATTGCACCGCACTGGAATTTTCAATAATTCTTTTGTGGTTGCAGCCTCAAGAGAGTGGAATGAGCTGCCTAATAACATTTTTTCCGGTTCATTAAACATCTTCAAAAGAAGACTCTATGAGCACCTCAATATGTACACAGTTTAAAAGGAGGGGTTCTATTGTGTGGTTAATTTTTATTTTCTTACTATTTTATTTTAATTGTGGCTTGATAAGTGGGAAGTTTATTGGTGCTGAGTAAGATAGGTGTGAGTACTGGTTTTTTTGTTTGTATTGTGATTGAATAATTGGAGAGATGATATTTTAGTCATCAAATTCATTTTCATTCCTTATTCTTTATTATCATCATCCATGGCCATTCAACGTTCTTAATCACCATTCATCATTCTTCATCAACATCATTCATCATTTGTTATCACCATCCATCATTCTACATCACCTTTCATCATTCATCATCATTCTTGTTTTCTCTTCTTGTTCATACTACTACTTACTTCTCTTCTTTTTTTTTAAATTTCGTTATTACCTTTATCTAGTTAAAGCTTATTTAGTTAGTTTAGTCAATTTGCTTTCTTAATATCTTCTGCTATTGTTTATTGAACTGTATTTTTTGTAAATGATATGCAATAGTTCTCTCAAGACCTTGCATCAAGATAAATCAATCAATCTTATGGTGATGTTGTTAGGGAACGCAAGAAAGATGGAAACATTATTCTACATTATTCATCGCGTGAACAGCGCTTTCGGTTTCACTGATAACATGTACTTGTTTTTCTGTCTTCTCTTCGTCTTCCTCACTTCTCACATATGACAAATGCGTTTCTAGAATGTTCTAGTAAATTGTAGAATACCGTAACCCATATATCTCTGGAGACTTCAGAATAAACAGAAATCGTTTATAGAAGGGGTCTCCTTGTATGCCGTGAGCCAGTTATGATTCGAACGTTAATGTGATAAAGTCATAAACGACATAGTGGCAGTATTTACTCTGTGAGTTATTGCCCAGACTTGCATTCGTACCCAGTGACAGTTTGTGGTGGCGGTATACAGATACACATGCATGGTGCGATTGCTATATATTGTGTTACAGTATAGACTGTGCTTTGTGAGTACGGTATTCAGCTTATTTATTGAGTGTTTAACTGTTTTAGACATTTCTTTTTATGTCATTGGATAGTTTATTGGGCAGTTATTTATTAAATTATTGATCGGCCTATTGACGGCTAGTAACTTAATTAGTTTGTGTACAGTGATATAGTAAATTCATTATAACTGTCTGTTTCTTACTGGTTCTTCTTGTGTGATATAACTGATTAGTGCGTTTTGTAAGTAATTTGTGTAAATAAATTTCGAGTGTTAGTTACGTTCATGTGTTGTCAACATTATTTTAGTGAAAGAACCCGTAACAATTAATTATTGTGAGTCATGATTCTATTTATTTATTTTTCGGACGTCTTGGATACGTCTTTTGTTCGCTTTTCCTTTTGAAGTAGTGTTCATTAACATGGTATGATTTATTGAACTAACTATTTCAATTGTCAATAGCTATTTTAGTTTATATCTTGAGAGTTTGGGAAAAACAATGTGAATGATAACGCTGAAGACAGCCTGAGCACTTTATGCATATTCCTGCTCTATAGCATCTTGATTTTAGAGCAGTCAGATGTATAGTGTTCAGGCTAGCATGAGCGTTAACGTATTTCTTTTAAACTTGCTCACATGATTCTTGAAATTTGTGCGTGGGTAATGGGGTGACGAATAATTACAGAAAACATCCAAGTCTGAACGAGATTCGAACTCGTGACAGCTGGAACAGTAACCAGCCAGAGCCTTATGTAATCAGAGACAAGCGCTCCATGGCTGACAGAGCCACCACGTACATGTACAGCAGTTTATAATAGAATATTTTTAATGAATACTTTTAGAATATTTTGTAAACGTTTTCCTAATTTTTTCTTGGCTATTTACATGATGATGTATAATTTGTTATGAGCTTATACTAGGCTAGATGATGTATCATTGATATTATAAAATATTCTTTTATTAATCAAATTAATATTCATAAATTTCTTTATAATAATTTATGTGTTATGCATATTTTTATTCTTAACTTTTTAAGTGATTCAATGAATTCATGAATATTTTTATTCGTCATTCTTCAAGAATTGTTTATTATTATTGCAACTTTTCAACACATTATGCAATGTGTTGGAAAACTCCATTTCTTAATGAGCATATCATTGTAACCATCATCATTGTCAGGGGAAATTGTCTTCTGCTGGAATTGTCAGATCCGGCAGAAAATTCCAATTTTCAATTATTCAATGGCCAATGGAGAAATGATTGTGATTGGAAGTAACTAGATTTCAAAAACAAATCATTATTCTGGTACTAAGCATCCCATTCCTTGTGCAATTGGTTACTTGAAACGTAAAACAATACTGGTATGTCAGATGTGAGTAATTTTTTTAGGATAAAGCCCACATATGTCTGAGACTTGTGCGTAGGTAATGAGTTAGATGATGGTGATTGATGAGTTGGAACTATACCGAAGAAGAAATCCTGTACATATATGCTAGGCATGGCTACAGTTGATCAAATCTTAATAAAGTACCAAATCTTATGTCGGAAAACTACTCTATTATCTGGGAATAATTACCTACTTGAGTACCGCACTTAATCGAATATGGAATATGAAACTTAGTGTCCAGATTCTATCGGAGGGACCAAGATAGTCAATAATTTATCTATTGTAATGCTAATTCAGCTGATAGGCCATTAATTAGATGCTTTATTGTCATTATAACTCAGTTATTTCATTACCAGCATTATTCATTGCATGGAAGTACACTGATTGGTAGACAAAATCCAAGGGTAATTTCAAGAGCAAGGTCTACTTTGAAATTAACTCATAATATGTGCGCTTGAATTCCGATCATAATTCACTTTTTCTGCTTCTTGAGTTGGCAATTGTTATTTTTAACACCAAAATTACGTTCAGTGAATAATGTTTCTAGACAGTGTGGTACTGATTTCTTGTTCACGTTGCTGGAAGTAGTTAAGCTGTTCTTCACTAAAATAAAAGTAACGTTCATTGTATTTTTCACGGCTCTCTCTGTACCCTCTCAGTACCCTTTACCCTACCTTTCACAACTTTTTGAATGGCACTCAGTTGGCTTTCACTTGAATTCTATCATTAAATTGAAAAGGCAATTAAAGTTAGTTACACAGATACGTTTTGAGTACAGTAGGCATAGCTGGAAGACTTAGTAATTCTAGTTGGGAAATTGCATTACTGATTGAAAATTGGTATTTAGTGTGAAGGGGTGAGGGAGCCTCCAGCCAAAACTCCTCCCCGGGCCAAAGGTCCGGTGTATCACCCCCTCCCACCCAATTCGTAATAAAGGGCAGTGAAAACATTGAATAGTTGTTACAATACAATAGTCACCAAACCAAAAAACTGAGAAATATATTTTTTTTAAATCGAGTGCACAGATTCAATTACCATGATTTTTTTGTTGATATTTCATCATTATTTTACCTCTTGTACAAATTAATTCAAATAAATTTCAGTGATAAAAGTCAAGAAATTCAGATGTATGATAAAGATTCAAGTATACGTATTTTTTAAATCAGTGAATCGGATAATAATTCAATGATACTCATTGAAGAACACTTATGTTTTCCAAGATATACTTTCACTCTTGTAATGGAAAACAACTTGTTTTATAATGGTATTCTTTTTTCTTACAGAATACAGCCTCCAACAGAATTTTCAGATAACAGGGAGATATCGGATGTTGAATGCGATAGGGACAGAGATCATTTACGGCTCCAGTTGCTGAACCATTCCAAGTTTGAGAAACAACTTTATAGTCGTGTCAAAATGTGATTAATTTGCTATATTTTTATAAATAAATTTCAGACTATTCAGTTTCTCTTGAAAAAAACGAATGTTTGGATGAAGTTTGGATATTACTGTACTTAGTTGTAGACATTTTCTTAATCTTTAGTTCAGCTTGCTCTACATTCCTTGGTGGACATTGGCTTCCTCAAAATAAAGCCTTCCTTCAGTTGTCTCCAGTGATCCCCGCCTCCTGTTGGGCACACTCACTAAATAGGAGTAACCACTCACATATAATTTCTCCTTTGTCCATCTCTCTTCCTTGCTCTACCATAATCCTTTCATCAAGCAGTCAAAGAGTGGCACTTTTTCTTCGCTCATTCTCATAACCATTCTATCTTTCTTGTTTTTTATCAAATTATTCATCCATTTATTCATTGTCGTTAGTATTGCGTTAGAGCCCATAGAGGTAGGTTTTATAGAGTAAATTAGTATCATGAAAAACCAAGAATTTAATTCTTGTCATAGGGACTTATATCTTACAACAGATTAAATTTCATCCATTGAACAATCAGCAATATAATTTTTACTCTTTACAATCATGTCATACGTATATGCATTAGTTGTTTGTGTGTATTAGCCAAATTAAAAAAATAAGTACTGTCATGATCATCATAATGGAGTTTTCTTCACATGGAATATTTTCGTTCATAGCATTACATTTTCCTTGACAAATTTATAGAATGTAAGTGTCATGCAGTATGTGAATACTTATTTGTAGAATTTTGGTTGATGTTGTGGAACTCCATAATAAAAGAATAAAACACTTAAATGTTGTCAATTCCACTTCTTTATCACTACAGCTCTGGACCGCGGTTTCGTGGCTTCACCAGTCACATTTTCAACAGTACTAATACATTGTTTATAAAATAATGTTAACTAATCTTCAAAAGTCGATAGTCAGTAAAATCGATATTTATGGTATCGATTATGGCATCAATATCAAATGTAAATAATTGAAGTATATGGTATAATTAAAGGTAAATTAATAGGTATAATTGAAGTTACTAATCTTAAATTAAGCTTACATATAATGAGAATTGTTCTTAACTTGAATGAAAACATGAATTAAGAAATATATATCTAGTAATGGGTTAACCTCTAAATTGTCTCAATTACACTTAAAATAAAATTATTCAAAATACTGAAGATAATCATAATAAAAGATACTGATTATGATAAATTTATCTTACATTAGAATAAAGGGGGTTGACTCTTACTAATTAAGAAACAAAATTCAACTACATCTAGTAATGGATTACTTGAACTGAACTAACCTAATTTGAATATTGACAGTGAAAATGATACTGATAATGGAATAAATTAATTATTGAACTTAAGATGCATATAAAGGTAAAATACAATGAGATAACAAATGTTATTTAGTTGGAATGACAGCTGGAAAATTGTTTCTGGATTCTGGAAATTGTTCTGCTGATTTTACAATTAACAAATTCTACTTGTTCATTTAAACTGATTGTATTCTTATCTTTTGTCAAATTGTCTATCTCTACAGCTTCAAGAATATTTAGTAGTTTTCCTTTCTGTCCTATGTGGAGATATTGGGTGTCTGTCTGGCTATTGAAGTTGTGTCCTGTTGCTATTAGATGCTCAGCAAATTTGAAGTTGTCTTTATTTTTCTTCCATGCAGTTATATGCTCTTCAAATCTCTTCTTGAATTTTCTTCCTGTCAGTCCTAAGAAAGAAGAAAATATCACCATCAAAACAGTTTACTCCCAAGACAATAAAGCAGTTCAATTTACATGGGTCACTATTCCATATATAGGAGACAAGTCAGAGAAAATAGGCCAAATATTAAAGAAGAAACATATAAAAGTAGCTTTCAAAACCCAACCAATAATGAAGACCCTTCTTAACTCAACCAAAGACAGGATCAATATAGAAGACAAGAGTGGAGTCTACAGACTAAATTGTGGAGACTGCAATGCCAGCTACATAGGACAGACAGGAAGAAAATTTAAGAAGAGATTTGAAGAGCATATAACTGCATGGAAGAAAAATAAAGACAACTTCAAATTTGCTGAGCATCTAATAGCAACAGGACACAACCCATTACTAGATATATATTTCTTAATTCATGTTTTCATTCAAGTTAAGAACAATTCTCATTATATGTAAGCTTAATTTAAGATTAGTAACTTCAATTATACCTATTAATTTACCTTTAATTATACCATATACTTCAATTATTTACATTTGATATTGATGCCATAATCGATACCATAAATATCGATTTTACTGACTATCGACTTTTGAAGATTAGTTAACATTATTTTATAAACAATGTATTAGTACTGTTGAAAATGTGACTGGTGAAGCCACGAAACCGCGGTCCAGTGCTGTAGTGATAAAGAAGTGGAATTGACAACATTTAAGTGTTTTATTCTTTTAGTATGTGAATATCTAAAATGTCTAATCTCAAATATTTTGCCATCAAGATCGAAATGACCAATAAATACTGCATGTATCATTGATATTTGAATATCACCTCTGGGCCTGAATGTTTATGTTTTTACGTTACAGGCACCGCCAAGATAAAAATCAAGAAACATATGGATGTGCGATTCATGTCTAACCAACCAGAGCTGATGACTCTTATCTTGAGTATTCATGGAAAATTCGTGCTCTTCAGAAATTTTATGAGGGAATATATTGGCTATTCTCTTCTTCAATTTCCTCACTTGCATGAATTCTGATTCATATTTTTATTTTTCTACATTCACACTTAGAGAATATATTCATTTTTTCTGAACATTGCCCTCTGGTCACCAAATTATTTTTCTGACATTTAAGACAAATAATGAACAAATAAGTAACTATGCCAGTCAATTAACTATGAATATTATTAAAAACGGCTCAATTGTGTGTTAAATATTGTACATTTCCAATAATTTGTCAATTTCTTGAAAAAAGTGATAAGAAAACTAACTGATATCAATAGTATCCTATCTATCATGCGCACAGATCCATTGAAAGCTATTTTCCATAGAACACTACTTCCAGCCTATAACAGATTTATCTTGATATATTTTTAATTCTTGTGTTGTAATTTTTTGGGAATGAATATAATTCATTCATCCAGTGGTGCATCGATATTTTCCTACCAATGTGAAAAATATCTTCAGAAATTGAAGTTCTTCGTCGAATATTTTTATCTTTATTATTTATTCAATATATTGGTTAAGATCAATAATTCAATTGTGTTTCGAATATGATGAGCTAAATCGCATACACTCTGTATTCATGAAAAATTTAAGCTAGATTGATCAATTATTATTGGACTATTCACTGTATATAAAAATTGACTATCCAAAAACCTGCCATCTAGTAACTTATAATTGTTTATTATTAATGATAATAAATTGGAGAGTTCTCTGGTCAGAAGTTTTGTAAAGAACCTTTCAAAAATATTTGATATATTTCAATGTTGTATCATTGTATTCAATTGTTTTAATAAAACATTTCTATTGAAGCCATGGCCTATATTATTTCCCTTGTTCTTCAGAAATCTAAGCTTATATGTGAAATTTAGGTAGTCCACAAGTATTAGTAGCTGCTATTACAGTGGTAGTTATAGCAACCGTGTCTTTACATGTAGATTTTGTGCCTATAGCTAAGTGGTGCCTGAAATTATATTTATATTACCCAAAAATATCAGACACCGCCGGGAATCGAACCTCAGAACTTTCAATTGCCGGCCGGGTGACTTAACCATCACTAGACTACATTGACTCTTCTGTATAGCAGCACTCATCTTTGACTTGGCCATATCGGCTCGTATATCACAAGATCGTTTTGAAGGAACTGACAATTTATCAAACTGACAAATGTATAGAATATAAATATTTATTACTTTCGAATTCCTCAAAAGAATACTGAAGCATACTGAAGACTTCCGCAATAGTGTTTTCTTAGGGCCGTATGCACAATAAGCGTTTAAACTGGGTTTAATCTAAACTTCGTTTACCCTGAGCGACAGTTTAAACTTGAGTCTGTATGCTCAATAGAAACGAAAGGAATTTTTAGTTTAAACGGCCTTTCAGAAGCACAGCGATGAGTTGGCTAACCTGTCTTCCCATAAGTGCATGCAAAATATTGAATTTACAGATTTTTTTACAGATGTTTAAAAGCAGATGTTTGTTCTTCACCTGAGCCATGGCCGACTCTAGTGAATTAACTAGAGTCGGCCATGCCTGAACACGCTAGGAGTAAGTTATTAAAAAAAAAAAACAGTTTTGTTGGATATTTTATCAGTTTTCAGTCTTTCATCCATTATTATTTCTAGATCTATATTACCGGTATGTTTGTGTAGAAGAAATTGGTTAAAAAGATGACTTCATCCCATTTGAAAAAAATGATCTATCCTCATGCGAATATTTTGTGACCATAATCATTTCATATCCCGTCGTTCCACAGCATCCATCTAATAATAAATTATAGACTAGTATTACTGAGGAAATAATTACACTATATAACAGTCCAACTGAAAAACTATATCATGTGATATGTGAAATAATTACTAAATAAATATTGGTAAATAATTACTTTGCTTGGTACCAGAAACTTAGGTTATTAGGACTATAATCGCTTATTAAACGTCTCTTGCTGTTTTAAACCATCAAATCTGGGCGTTTACGCTAAACTCAGCTTAAACTAGAGGTTGAAGAGTTAAGATCGTATTGAGCATACAAATCTACAGTTTAAACCAAGTTTAAACTAGCTACATGCTAAACTAAGTTCAAACGCTTATTGTCTACTTTTTATCCTTCCCCTTCTTCTTTTCTCTTCTCCTTCTTTTTCTTCTTCATCTTCTCCAATCCCTTTTCTCACTAGAGTCTAGACGTTTATATAATACTAGCTATTTTGCCCGTCCTTCGTACGGATTATGTTTAGAAATAAGACTATAGTCTGTTCAGCGAGACTACGGAATGGAGTAAACAAATATGTGCGTGCGTGCAAGCCGAGACTCAACGAAGCCCGATTCACACATAGCCTAGTTTTCGAAATGCATCGAACAGGTAACAGGCCTACCCATTGAAAACGACTTTCAATAATCATTTTCAAACACCTACTTGGATAATACTTATTATTTATTGTAAATGGAAATAGATACATGAGAATAATGAATTATATGAATGAGATGGCTATTTTCTTATTTTCAATGCTTAGGTAATGTATCCAAACATTCAGCAATCATTGGTATCACTATTATTAGAATTGTTCATGAATTTGTCGATTGAATTATTTTTACCTATACATTTGAAATGAAAATACTGACTTGATAACTGAATTTAAAATCTAATATGTTCTTGAAATAATGCAATAATAATTTATTTATTTCACAAACTGGAAGTGCGACATCAGCTGTTGAATGAACAGGAGTTGGCAATGAATGTGAATAGGCCGACCGACCGATGCCAGTACAATTCTCTGAATTCCTCACTCACACACATGCAAAGTTTGTTTACTTCATTCCGTAGACTCGCTGAACAGACTATAAATATGTTTCGGCTTTTTTTATAGCAACGATCATGAAGTTGTTAGCAGCTTAGGCCCCGTTCAGACGATACAGTTTTTTTGCGGTACGGTTTTTTTACTGTACGGCGTCAACTGTACTGTGATGTTCACACGGTCCAGCTTTACTGCTTATTGCTGTGCTCTCCTCCTTCTTCCATTGCGCTTCCTTCTTCTTCTTCTTCTTCAGTGGCCCTACAACCCAGGACGGGTCTTGGCCTGCACTAGTAATTGTCGCCAACGGTCCCTATCCAGCGATCGTTTAAATGTCTGTTAATAACAAATGTTTTTTTTATGGAGTGGGGGAGTTAGCCCCACATCCAACCCCCAACCTGGAGGACCAGGAAATTTTTTCAGGTTTCCTTCCTTAGCCTTTAACAAACCAATGGCCAATGCTGAACTACAAGGCAGCAGTCAATTTTCTATTTGGGTTTTCTTCCCCTAGCCTTTGGATTTCCATTGACCTCCATCTGCAAGGCAGCAGTTTCTATGCTGGTTTTGGTCCACCCCGTGTATTTCATTTCCCCGGTACCACCTATATCTAGGAGGCATCCCCCAATCCGCCACCTGGGGAGGCGCCTGATAGGAGACCAGCAACTCCCACCATTGAGCTTCCAGTTCAGTTTTATTTATTCCAGTCCAGGATTTGTTTTTTATTTGTGTAAGATTTTTTTAAATAAGTTTCTTACTGAAGGTTTCTCTTAAAGTTTGATCAAAGTACGCAAATTCTGGTTTCAATATTCTACACATTTTTCTCTCTATTTTTATATTAATCTTAAGTCTTGTCCCACAAGGCGGGTCTCTCATATATTAGAGAAATTAAATTTTCACAATTAATATATCTTCCATTTCTGGACACTGGAATTCACTAATAAGAACAACAATATTTCACAACGACCTCGATTAATATCGAAGGACTTAGTAGAGATAAAGAGATCATATTAGCTGACTTTTGCAAACATAGCAAGTGTGATATTTTAATGGTTCAGGAGACCCATTGTGGAATAAATGACAGGAGACCTCACATAGCAGGAATGAAACTTATTTTGGAACGTCCTCATGATAAGTATGGAAGTGCAATGTTTGTTAAACCTGACCTTACCATCAAGTCAGCCCATCTTACAGAGGTGAACAACATAGAAGTCCTTACCACTGAATTAACATCATGCACAGTCACATCTGTCTACAAACCTCCAGCTATGGCTTTCAACTTTGTCCCTCCCAATAATTTCAGAAGCACTGACATAAAGTTAGTACTTGGAGACTTCAACTGTCATAGCACTAACTGGGGTTATAACACTACAGATAAAAATGGAGAGCTTCTAGAGAGATGGGTAGAGAGTGAGGGTCTAACTCTTATACATGACCCCAAGTTGGAGCCTTCTTTCAACAGCGGGCGCTGGCAGAGAGGTTATAACCCTGATAATATATTTGTCAGTAGCAAAATAGCAAAGAGCATATTTAAAGCTATAGAGCTTCCAATTCCAAGGTCACAACACAGACCCATCACCTGTAGAGTCAAAGGAGTCATACAGCCAGAGACAGTACCTTTCAAGAGAAGATTCAACTTCAAAAAAGCCAAGTGGCTAAAATTTACACAGGGTTTAGAAGACAGTCTGGAAGATTTGGAACCAATCCCACAAAACTATGATGCTTTTGCTGACATTGTAAAAAAAATTTCAAGAGAGCAGATACCTAGAGGATGCCAAACACAATACATAGCTGGCCTCAACCCACAAGCTCAGGTCCTCTTAGAGCATTATCAGGAACATTTCAAAAGTGATCCCTTCTCAGCAGAAACTATTGAAACAGGTGAAGAACTTCTGCTCAGTGTGAAAGAAGGAAGATTACAGAAATGGACCAAGCTTCTTGATGAATTAGACATGAAGCAAAATAGTAGGAGAGCATGGAGATTGGTGAAAAACCTCAGCAATGAGCCTTCACAGACATCTAAAGTCTTTAACCAAGTGACACCGGACCAAATAGCACATCAACTTCTGCTTAATGGAAAATCCTCTTGTAGAGTGTCTAAGCAGAGGCTTCAGAGAAATAAAAGCAGAGAAGTTGTGAGCACTTTTGAGACACCTTTCACTACTGAGGAGCTTACAAAGTCAATCAAACTCTTGAGAGAAAATAAAGCTGCTGGTCCAGATGGGATCAGAACAGAACAAATAAAACATTTTGGCCCAAAAACTCTCATATGGCTGACAAAATTGCTGAATAATTGTGTAAAAACACTGAATCTTCCAAAAATCTGGAGAAAAGCACAGGTGATTGCTATTCTGAAACCTGGAAAAGAGCCCAATGACCCCAGAAGCTTTCGCCCCATTTCACTTCTCTGTCATCTCTTCAAAGTGTTTGAAAGAATGATTCTTGTAAGAATAGGTACATTGGTTGATGAAAAACTAATCTCAGAGCAGGCAGGTTTCAGGCCTGGGAGGTCTTGCAATAGCCAGGTGCTTAATCTCACCCAGCATATTGAAAACGGCTATGAAAATAAGCTTGTAACAGGTGTAGCTTTCATTGACCTCTCAGCGGCTTATGACACAGTTAATCATAAAAAATTGGTGTCTAAGCTCTACTGTCTCACTAAAGACTACTGCCTAACAAGAATTATTCAAACAATTCTCCAGAACAGAAGGTTCTATGTAACACTTCAGGGCAAGAAGAGTCGGTGGAGAATTCAGAAAAATGGGTTACCTCAAGGAAGTGTTCTCTCTCCAATGCTCTACAATGTCTACACAAATGACCAACCAATACACAGGAATACACAGAGCTTCATTTATGCTGATGATACAGCTATTGCTTCCCAAGAAAAGACTTTTGAACAAGTTGAAAGAAGGCTCACTGGAGCTCTTGATAATCTGTCAACATACTTTGAGAGGAATCTATTGAAGGCAAACCCTCAGAAAACTCTGGTTAGTGCATTTCACCTCAGGAACAGGGAGGCAAAGCGAAAGCTGAACATTGAATGGAAGGGTACAACTCTAGAGCATTCAGAATGTCCAAAGTACTTGGGAGTAAAACTTGATAGGACACTCAGTTTCAAGTATCACTGCAGAGGACTGAAGTGCAAAATAGCATCCAGGAACAACATCCTCCGAAAACTGACAGGCTCATCATGGGGGGCTCACCCTGAAGTCCTAAGAACTACAGCCTTGTCACTCTGTTTCTCAGCAGGAGAATACTGCGCCCCAGTGTGGGAAGCCTCCTGCCATGCTAAAGAGGTGGATGTGGCCCTTAATAAATCAGTTAGACTGGTGACAGGCTGTTTGAGGCCCACACCCACCAACAAAGTATATGCAATTGCAGGAATAGCTCCACCGCAGATAAGAAGGCAAGTAGCTGCAGAGAAGGAAAAACAGAAACAGGAGTCAGATCCAAGGCACCCAATGTATGAGCAGGCTGTTGTTCATCAACGACTCAGGTCACGAAGTAGTTTCCTGAAGAGACATAAAGCCCTGGAGTCAGAAGTTGAAAGGAGAAGAATGGCATTATGGGAAGAAGAACTCCCAATTCTCTCCCATTTCAAGGCTGTTTCCAGATGTAGAGCCACCATGAAGAGATGGGGATACACCGACGACGAAATTTGTGATTGCGGTCTCCCACAGACCCCTGAACATTTACTAGTTTGCGAGAAGATGAGTGTAGCCTGCCATAAGGAGGACCTCTTTTTAGCAAATGACAAGGCGATTCTAGCTGCTAAATTTTGGAAAGGGGTCATCTAAATAAGTCCGGACACGGAAAGTAAGTACTAATAAGAAGATCAATGCTGAAGAATATCAATGCTGACGATCTGAAGACTGCTTCCAGCATAATAAGCATATCGTTTGAACATATCCATTACCGGTACAATACATGTGCCACTGGATACGGATAGTTATTTTGCGGTACAGCTGATTTTAGTGATACAGTTTTTGAAGACAAAACCGAATGTAGAAATCGGCTAGAACAGCTTTTTTACTGGATCCAGTCAAAACAGTATTGTGTGAACATACAATATGAAATGTACATGCAAACGAAAGCACTGCAAAATAACTGATACAGCAAATTTACTGTACCGCACAAAAACTGTATCGTGTGAACGGGCCCTTAGTAAACAACTTAGAACGTCAGCAATTCAGTGACAGGTATCAGAGAGAATATTTTTTGAGAACAGCTGATAAATATATCATGATAAATTACGTGATTTGTTCTTATGTGGTAATAATAGTGCTACCTGGCGAATTCCCAAGAGCCTAGCACAAACCGCACCTTCCTAAAATGTTAATTTTTGTTTTGATAAATTTAAATTAGAAAATTTTGTTTTTTTTTAACAAAGAAATAATTGATAAAACATAAGATGAGCTTTGATTCACCAGACATATGTTTCCTAAAAGACTGCAATGCTCCGACTACACAAGTCTGCAGACAGCGTAAATAACGCCGTGAAGGGCCCATCATTTATATTTGAGAACAGCTGATTGATATATCATGATAAATTACTTGATTTGTTCTTATTCTTATGTGGTAATAAAACTTGGAAGAAATGTATCCAAAATCGCACAATACTTGGTTTTTAAACGTTTATTATTCTGTTAAAAAAAAGTTAATTTAGTTTTTTATAGCTAAAGACATTGTCAAAAAGGTTTTCAATACTGATAAATAACTTAAATCCCGATCGATGCTCTCGTTTTTCAGGAGAAGGCCGCGTAAAATGTATCCAAAATCGCACAATACTTGGTTTTTAAACGTTTATTATTCTGTTAAAAAAAAGTTAATTTAGTTTTTTATAGCTAAAGACATTGTCAAAAAGGTTTTCAATACTGATAAATAACTTAAATCCCGATCGATGCTCTCGTTTTTCAGGAGAAGGCCGCGTAAAATGTATCCAAAATCGCAAAACACTTGGTTTTTAAACGTTTATTACTCTGTTAAAAAAAAGTTAATTTAGTTTTTTATAGCTTAAGACATTGTCAATAAACTGTTCAATACTGTTCAATAACTAAAACCCCGATCGATGCTCTCGTTTTTGAGGAGAAGGCCGCGTAAAATGCCTTTGGGGCCGTGACAGACAGACAGACAGACAAACAGACAGGCAGGCAGACAGACAGACAGACAGAAAGTGAGATGAGACTATTTTCGGCTTATTTGATATATAAAACGTAAAAATAACCAAAAAATATATAATTCTGATAAATGTACAGACAAAACTCTAATTTTATTTATATAGACTAGTGGTTCACCCGTGCGTTGCAACGGTATTTTAGTTATAATAGTGCTACCTGGCGAATTCCCAAGAGCCTAGCACAAACCGCACCTTCCTAAAATGTTAATTTTTGTTTGGATAAATTGAAATAAAAAATTTTGTTTTTTTTCACCAAAGAAATAATCATGGCCGACTCCAGTTAAGAGTCACTCTAGTCACTAGAGTCGGCCATGAAATAATGGATGAAACATAAGCTGAGCTTTGATTCACCAGTCATATGTTTCCTACATGACTGCAATGCTCTGACTACTCAAGTCTGAAGACAGCGTAAATAACGCCGCTAAGGGTCCACCATATGATTAATAAAACAAATTTTAAAACAAAAAAGAAGCCAACTGAAATGAAATGATACTCAAACATTAAATAATACTCACATACCGTACTAGAAAGGTTAAAATAACCCACATAGCACAAGGATGTCCTCGAGATATCCCAAGAATATCCCACAAGAAAATTGAGAATATCCTCAGGATATCCCTTTATATCCTGAATAAACCCCAGGGATATCATAGGGATAAGTGAATGTCTGCCCAAATCCCACAAAAGAGATCCAGGGGATATCCTGGGGATGAAATATCCAACCTAGGGATTTTCTAGTGGATTTCTTCAGAATATTCCTAGAATTTCCCACTTTGAGTTTCCAGGGATATCCCACACAGAATATCCTCTGTGTTAAATATCGTTTATTTCTCGAAAATATAAGAAAACAAGAGTTTACTTGATGCCATTAGGCCAGATCAAGAACTAAACTGTTTATTCGAAAAGTCCATAGCAACCGGGGAAACATCTTAAATAACATATGATGTCTCAATACATTACATCTCTCCCTTCCTAAGCCTTCAAAATCTGATCCTTATGTCTCCTCCACCGAAGCTCTGTTCCTTCAGGTATGACCTTATAAATTCTGTCCCCTATCCTTTCTTCAATAGTGGCTCTTGACCAACGAGTCCCCGACTCTCTGTAGTCTCTCACATAAACTTCTTCTCCCACTCTCAATTCGATTTCTCTGCCCTTGTTTCCAATTGATGTTTGATTTTCTTCCTTTAGTACATCCAATCTATTACGTAGTTCCCGCCCAAACATTTGTTTTGCTGGAGTTTCTCCCGTAGTACAATGAGTGGAAATCTGATAACTGAAAAGATACCTACTTATGGCTGTAGGAGTTGAAACTTTGTTTTTCTCTGACTCCATAAGATGTTTCAGTAGCGATTTTTTGAATGTCTTCACAGCATTCTCAGCTGCTCCATTACTAGCAGGATGGAACGGGGGAGTGGCAATGTGTTTTATAATATTGAACCTGCAAAACTCTTCAAATTCCCTTGAAGTGAAATTTGCTCCATTATCTGTCACCAATGTTTTTGGAACTCCAAAACACGCGAATATATCTCTCAGCTTTCTCAGCGTTACTTCTGTAGAAGTGGATGTCACTTCAAAAAATTGTTCCAGTAGTTCTTCGTAAATATTCCAATCTTCCTAGTGAATATTGAATTCGGGAAGTTTTCCCAAATTCAGGGAATGAACTCCCGACGAAACTTCATCGTCTTCTTGAAGTTCTTCATTCCTTTCCTTTCTTTGTTTTTTTCTTCTTATCACCATTGTTAAATATCGTTTATTTCTCGAAAATATAAGAAAACAAGAGTTTACTTGATGCCATTAGGCCAGATCAAGAGCTAAACTGTTTATTCGAAAAGTCCATAGCAACCGGGGAAACATCGTAAAAATAACATATGATGTCTCAATACATTACACTCTGGACATCCAATTATATCCTGAATAAATCCCTGGGATATCAAGGGATGTTGTAGGGATAACTGAATGTCTGCCCGAATCCCATGAAGGAGATCTGGGGATATGTATGGGATGTCCTAGGGATGGCATATCCCACCCCAGGATTTTCTAGTGGATATCTTCAGAGTATTCCTAGAATATCCCACTTTGAGTTTCCAAGGATATCCCAGAAAGGATATCCCAAATAAAACCCAGGGACATCCTAGGGATAAGGAAAAACTGTCCAAATCCCACAGAGGAGATCCTGAGGATATGTATGGGATATGCTGGAAATGACATATCCTTTCCCTATCCTGATATTATTATCAGAGGTGTGATATTAAGCTGATGACAACAGTTACTACACTTTGATCCAATCAACAGGCTCATATGTGATACCTAATTAAGGTAAATAATTAAAGTAAATTCAATAGTTTGTGCATTGGTGACACCCCCATCAAACAGCTACAAAAATCCTAGTAAGAGGTACAAAATTTGGAAACTTTGATAAGTTATTTCAGAGTGGAGGATTCTAGGATTATGGAAAAAGTGTCTTTAAATACTCCAAGAATAGGAAAATTATGAACTTTGTTAGTTAAAATATGTATAAGTTACTTTAAATATATTACAAGGGATATTTAATAAACATTTTGAAATTGCATATCAATTGATACGATGTGATGGTAGTTACCAGAACTTCCAACAGATTGCGGTAGGATAAGGTAGCCTTGTGCAGGGGTGGCTTCACCCCCAAACATATGTTAACGCTATTATCCCAAAAGGAATAAGTTTTTCGAGACAAAATAATCAATTCAATCTTATAATGAGAATAAAATTCCCTACAAAATGAGTGTTCATATTTGGCTATATGATTAGTGTTTCTGAAGTTAGAGAAGTTAGGTTAGGAGAGAGAGAGTATGAGTGAGAGGAGTGAGTGAAGTGTGAGGGGGTGAGAGGACAAGAGAGAGAGAGAGAGTGGGAGAGGGAGAATAACTGAGTGAGTGAGGTACAATACGAGTATGATAATGAGTGAGTGAATAATATATCTTATACTGTAAGTTCTATTACAAGTAAATCATTTCAATAATGAATATCATTGAAATTCAATAAACATTTGAATTTAAACTCATGTGAAAGCGATGTAATTTAAAGTGGTAGAATTTCTAGAAGGCAGAATTGTAACATCCTCAATGTCAGTTCTAATACCAACTAGTCAACCCTAAGGAATAATAAATAGTAGGCTATACCAAAGTAATTATGCATTTGAGATTTAACTTGTTTATGCATTAGCCTAGCTTTAATTGAATGTGGTAGGATCACATGAAAGCAGAATAGGAATTACCTCAATAATATTAATGATGACACATTGCAACAACATCACATTTTATTCATCCTGAGATCTTGTCAGGATAAAATATTTTAGGATATGTAATCTTTCTCATATGCCTGAATATAAGGGAGTATTTCAGGATTGAAATGTATTTTTTTAGGATGAAGCTCACATAGGTCTTAGACCTGTGCATGGGTAATTTCAGTCTCAATGCTATCATCTTTTTCTAAAATCTTTGAAAGGACCATGTATGATGAACTTTACAAACACCTCCAACTGGGAAATGTATTGCATAAAAACCAGTTTGGATTCAGGAAGAAAAGAGCAATGGTGGATGCCATAAATGTACTTTTGAATGAGGTCTTCTTTGCTTTGGATGGTGGAGAGAAAGTGGCTGGTTTGTTTGTGGGTCTGAGAAGGGCGTTTGACTTGCTTGATCATGAAATTCTTCTTGATAAGTTGAGATATTATGGTGTTGGGGGTAGGTTTCTGCAACTGATACAGTCGTATTTGAGAGGCAGATTCCAGATTGTGGAGCTGGAGGTTCAGCAAGAATAAATTCAAAATTATTCTCAGCACTCTCAGCCACAGGCTGTGAAGAGGGGAGTGCCACAAGGGTCGATTCTGGGGTCATTGCTTTTTCTGGTTTACATTAATGACCTGCCTGCAAATGTTCCTCTTGCACAGTCCATTCTCTTTGCAGATGATGCAAATTTCATTTTGACTTCTAAGGAATCAGAAAGTCTGATAACGAATGCAGAAATTGCTTTAAAAAGTGTAGAGTTATGGTATAGGGCTAATGAACTGCAGGTTAATGTTTCCAAGACATGTTTCATTAATTTCTCGATCAGAGAGCTACAAGAACATTCTTTGCTCCAATTCAAAATATGGGATGCGGATATTGAATGGGTGGAGAACACTAAATTTCTTGGAGTTTACATTGATCAGTGTCTGACCTGGAGATCTCATGTGGAAATTCTAGTGAAGAAATTGAACTCTGCTATCCATCTACTCTCCAGATTGATTGAAGTGTCTGATGTGGAGGTAGCTATTATGGCTTACCATGGTTACTGTGAACCCCTTTTATTTCATGGAATTGTTGCATGGGGAGCTTCAGTGCATGGTTGTTGTGTTTTCCGAACCCAGAAAAGAGCTATCAGAGTGATATTTCAGAGACCACCACGTTACCCATGCAGGGAGTTATTTGTGACAGCTGGGATTCTCCCAGTTCCTTGCCTCTATATCTACTTTTTGGCCTGTATGGCACTCAAGTGGAGAAGTGACTGGATGACTGGTGCAGACATCCACTCATACAACATGAGGAACAGGGCGAGGGTGAGGCTGGATGCACACAGAACCTCGTTTTATGAGGCAAGTCCTCAGCACATGTCAAAAAAAATATATAATGCTCTACCTTTGGAAATTCGTGAGCTGGAGTCAGTAGGGGAATTCAGAAGAAGATTGAAGTCGTGGTTAATTGCTAGATGTTTTTATGGCATTGGAGAATTTTTGAATCCATGATTTTTTAATGTTAATGTATAACTGTTTGTATTGACATTAATGATTTTAAGGATTCTGTGATATAATGCATTTGACTTGTGTTAATATTGTATTCTGTACAGTGCATGACATGAAATGAAATAATAAAAAAAATGAGTTGGATGATGGTGATTGATGAGTTGGACCTACAGTTTTAGGTGGGATCCAAACCACCGGATATTATATTCCTGTCCTGGGATTAGCCCAGAATATCAAATCCTTGATATAAAATTCTAGAGATATTCAGATATATTTAATTCTAGTATATATATATATATATATATATATATTTATATCAGTATATATATGATATTCTGGGATCTCCCCAGGATTTATCATCCCAGTATGTGATATGCTGAAATCTCCCTGGGATATATAAATAATAAATAAATAAATAATCATTTTATTTGTTATTGAGCTTTAGCTCATACAAATGAGTTGCATATCTATAGTTGCATACAGTAATAACAAACATAAAATATAGGAATCATCACCACATAACAATATAAATCGACAATGGATATAATAATAATATAATAAATGATATTCAATATAGGACATAAATATATCAGGAAATTAATATTATGATTGCTTTAACTGTAGGAGATCAGCCTGTTGTTTCCAAAATGTAAGTACGTAAGTTCAAAGCGTTTACCATAAATTTGTATACATCTTTCATTTTATTCACAGAAACATTAGAAAGAAGAACCATAACCCTATCATTATGACTAACTATGTTATTAATATACTTTGATAAGAATTGTTGTCTCAAATCTCCCTGGGATATATCATCCCAGTATATAATATCCTGGGATCTTCCCGGGATATATCATCTCAGCATGTGATATTCTGGGATATCCCCAGGATTTATCATCCCAGTATGTGATATCCTGGGATCTCCCTGGGATATATCATCCCAGTATGTGATATCCTGGGGTATCCCCAGGATATCATATCTCATATGTAATATCCTTCAGAGATCCCAATGACATTCCAATATCCCAGGATCTCTATGGGACATATGGGAACTGGTCAGGATATCCTAGGGATATTTTGTGTGTGTGAGAAAGTATTTACTTTAAACTGAGAAAATTTTAAATTTCATACAAGTAATCTTTTGAAGTCGGCACCAAATTTCCTATAAACTTCTAAATATAACATAATTACTCTGAGATGATTTCCATGACAAAATACTTGAACAATCTAATATCAAAACTGGCACTGTATTTCAGTAAAAGTGAGTGTAAATCCGGTGGTTCGGAACCCACCTAAAACTGTAGGTTCAACTCATCAATCACAATCATCCAATTCATTACCCAGGTCTCAGACCTATGTGGGCTCATCCTCCAAAAAAATACAGTGTTAGTTTTGATATTAGATAGAAATTCTTATCAACTTCATAAAATATTTGGCGCCAACTTCAAAAGATTATTGGAAGAAATTAAAAATTTTCTCAGTTTAAAGTAAATACTTTATTTTAACTTTTTTAGTACGTGAGTATCATTTCATTGAAGTCGATTTCTTTTTTGTTTTAAAATTTGTTTTATTTTAAGCTTTTTAGTTGAATTTTCAAATTTTGAAAACATGAGAAATTTCTTAAAGCCTACATTATGAAATATTTATCAAATTAGCAAGCCACTATAATATCCAAACTCAAGTACGGTAACTAAAAATCCACCTATAAGGATAGATAAACTGAGGAAAATTCTACAACACTTTATTTTATGTGGAATATTATATTTAGGAAAATTATAATAGCAAAATGCTTCTTAAAAGTGAAATGGCTTTTGATTCATTTTGATGTGGTCCCTTTTAGAATATACGGTACCTACACTGAAATAGTAGGCCTATATTACGTTACAAGTGCGGAAAATTGTGTTTACTGTATGATAAGTTAACGCACGAGACAAAGTCGAGTGCACTATTATCATACGAGTACGGTAATAGTATACAGTATTACGTTACTAGGCTGGAAAATGACGTTTTGCCGGTCGAGCATATGATAGTTAATGCACGAGGCGCAGCCGTGTGCAGAAACGTGAATATGCGAGAACCGGCAAAAGTTTACAGCTGTGTAATGTACGATATTTTTTGTTACACTTGATAGAAAGGCAAGATACAAGCAGCTGGATAATATGCAAGACATTCAAAAGTATTCAAGACAAGTGAATCAGCTGCTTTATTTAGATTCAGAATTTGATGGGCGAATTCCCAGATATAAACCAAAATAATGATAGCCTAGTGCAATCAGCTGGATAATATTCGACATAGGTAATGAGATATAAACCAAAATAATGATAGCCTAGTGCAATCAGCTGGATAATATTCGACATAGGTAATGAGTAATGTAATGAGTTGTTTATATATATACATATAATATATATATGTGAGTCAATGGAAAAATTTTTGCCGCACGCCATATGTTTTTTCCTATCTTGTATGGCTATAAGGCCCTATTTGTCAGCTGATTTTTCCGATCTAGTAGGGAAAAGGGGCACTTTCCATACATGAGAAAATCTATGGAAAGTAGCTACTTTCTATCAAGTGTAACAAAAACATCTTTCCGGTCGAGTTACTTAAGATATATTTTGTGATTCTAACTTAGTCTAAAATATAGAAAACATAGGCCCTAAACTTTGAGCTAGTACAACAAGCATCATCAAACATAACCTCAAAATCAATCACATCAGTGAAACTAAAAATACTTCTAAGATCAGCTGTTTTTCCAAATTCTCTGTGAATTGGCAATTATTACAAAAAATTAATAACTTTGAAGAATATTGTTCAATTATTATTTTTGAAATGAACGATTTCAAAAACATTTTCCACTTCAACTCATGATTGAAACCAAATAACCTTATTCCTACGACTCCATAACATTAACAAAATTATTTACAATTCTAATATGAACATACGAACAGAAATATTATGTTCTTCTTATTCTCAATTCAAATTAAGTTCACGTGATTGGTCAAAACGGGACATCACAGGCTTGTTTCACACTGAACCAGCTTTGGGTAACCGATGTCGTTTACCCGGCATAATTGCATTGCATCATATGATTTCAAAGATCGTCCAGATGTGAAGCACTCCATATGATACAATGATCAGCCTGGTAAACGACACTGGTTAACCAACCGGCGGTTATGTGTGGAACTATCCTATTCAAACTTGATTGAAATGAAGACATCAAAGAATGCTCCTTTTTGTTTAATATTGGGGTAACTATTGGGCCGATCCTTGCGAAACTTGGATGTGACCACCGCTGAGCGATGCTCTTTCATTTAAAAAAAATTCATCAAAATCGGTTCAATATTGTTCGAATGATTGATGTACAAACTTAAAAAAAATAAACAGGTCTAATATAGAACCTTGTTCTTTTTGGAAGTCGGTTAAAAACAGTTGATTTCTATCAGCTGTTCCTTTAAGGATAGATTTCTCCTTTTTGTGTCCTTCAGCGAGGACTTTTGAACTCCAAACTTTCACAGGAACCATCTCGGGACTATTCTACATTATGCCTGAAAATTTCAATACTGTTAAATAACTTAAATCCCGGTCGATGCTTTTGGTTATAAAACTTAGAAGAAATGTATCCAAAATCGCACAATACTTGGTTTTTAAACGTTTATTATTCTGTTAAAAAAGTTAATTTAGTTTTTTATAGCTGAAGACATTGTCAAAATAGTTTTTAATACTGTTACGGGTTCTATGTCTAAAATAACGTTGGCAACAATTAAATTTATCACTCGAACTTTATTTACACAAATAATTCACAACACTCACTGGTCAGTAATGTCTTACAGAAAAATAAGCAAATTAAAACAGATAAATCGATACTGTTCATTTAATAAAGAGATTTCAATAAACTGTACAAAAATCAATCACTAAATGTCAAAAGGCCGATCTAATATTAAATAATAACTGTACAATAAACTGTCCAATAATATTCAAAAAGAAACGTAAAAAAAACAATTAACTTACGTAGCACTAGTCCGTAATACAATAAACACTATTTAGTAGTTCACTGGTATGAATTGAACAAGATAAGAATTGTCACTAAAGGCACAGAGAAAGAATTATCACTATATAGGCACAGTATATATAGAACTGTCACAACTTGTTAATCATGACGAATTTCGGAGACAACTCAACTCATTTACAAAAGTGTCCCTCTATTATTTATATGATTTTCCATAATTGAGATATCTCTGGATTTTTCTATCATCTTCTAAATAAATAAAGAAAGAAAGTAGCACTTTCCACAATATTCGAAAAGATTCCATTAATGTCTAATCAAACAACTAGAACATTCTACAAATTACCAAGTAAACACTATAAAAGTGTCAAAAGCAGAGTAATTAATTGCTTAAAAGTAAACATTTACATAGCAGATAACACCAAGAACCAATGTTTCTTCTTTCTTTCTATTCTCTCCAATTTCATATTCACTACACTGGAAGTGAGAACTATTAAACATTTAAACATTTTCAGAGTCAAACTATTGAAAATAGTTCTATCTTCTATCTGTTTTCAATTGATACTGGTGATGCTAGGCCCATACGTCAAAATCCAAGGAGATTGCCATTAGCAAAGAGGGAGGAAGCCAGGAAAGTCATCAAGGAAATGGAAGAAGATGATGTCATAGAACCTTTAAACAGTCCTTGGGTTTCTCCAGTGGTGCTGGTGAAGAAGAAAGATGGATCGTTGAGATTCTGCGTAGACTATTGATTGATGAATAATGTCACCAAGAAGGACAGTTATCTTCTGCCAAGGATTGATGACACATCAGACAGCCTTGAGGGATGTAAACTATTCTCAACACTAGACCTCAAGAGTGGGTATTGGCAAGTGGGCATGAAGCCAAGGGATAAAGAAAAGACTGCTTTCTCAATAGGTGAAGGTCTTTGGCAGTTCAAGGTAAAGCCATTTGGGCTGTGTAATGCTCCAGCTACATTTGAGAAACATTTAAACTATTACTACAGTAATTACTTTACTTAGAAATTGTTTAAGGAGTTTACACAGTAAACACTATAAAAGTGTCAAAAACAGAGTAATTAATTGCTTAAAAGTAAACATTTACATAGCAGATAACACCGAGAACCACTGTTTCTTCTTTCTTTCTATTCTCTCCAATTTCATATTCGCTACAATACTGTTGAATAACTTAAATCCCGATCGATGCTCTCGTTTTTTCAGGAGAAGGCCGCGTAAAATGCCTTCGGGCCGTGACAGACAGACAGAAATTGAGATAAGACTTGTTTTGGCTTCTTTAATGTATAAAACGTAAAAATAACCAAAATTTTTTTCCTCTGATAAATGTACAGACAAAACTCTAATTTTATTTATATAGATTAGATTAAACCTCTTACTTGTTCTTGGAGGGGAGATTCTGGGTAGATGCAGATTAGACTGGAGTGAAAAATGTTTTTAAGATCATTAGGCCTAATTAAAAAAAAAAACTTCATAGCTAAACTTTTTAGCAAAAACTTTTATGAAGCCTTCCTATTATTGGTTTAAATACAATAATATTCTACGTTAAATTCAGAGTTGGAGAATTTTACTTAGTTTATCAACTTTTTTAGTAACTTTACTTTAATATTTTATATTGATCATATTGATTTGCAAATTTTCTTAATATTTCACGATGTATGAGAGATTGAAAATGAAATAAAAAATTTTAATACAAAAAAGAATGGGGTAAGTTGGTATTAGATATTGGCTTTCGACAAGCTAGTCAATCGTTGAAGTGATCAATTAATTTTCAACTTCAAACAATTGGGTACTTTTTTAAATCCAATATTCGGCGTTCCATAAAGAATCTTTTAATACACTAATAATTTGCATTGGTTTATTTTATCCATTTTGTCGTAGGCAAAATAGTTAGTAGGCTGTGCATTGCAGGCTAATTCTATACTCTCTGTAGCAATTTAATAATTTATGTTATTTTTTTCAAAACAATATAATATATTGTTATATTATAATATGTAAATTATAATTGTATGATTGTAAATAAATAATGATGATACAAATAATAATAATAATAATAATAATAAATAACTAATCCTGTGAATGTAAATGGTATTTTTAAATGTAGGCTACTAGAGGTCGTGCGTTCTTCGTGAATCCGTGAATCCTGGGTGTGAGCCGTGTAAGGGGCTATAGTGACAAGTGGGGAGCTGAGCACGGGAGGGGAAGTTGAAATTGTTCGGGCAATGTGAGAGGGCAGACTGATTCTCCAGCTACCCACAGAGGCTTCACCAGGAAACGCACGAGCTCTATCTAATATTTTAGATATTTTTTTTAGTAGTAGGCTACTGTAGTGTAGTATCAATTTACTAGTAGTTCTGTGGACAGTAGATCACACGCCGAAGAATAAGGTGTGCTTGCACAGAGAAACAAAAAAAATGGGTACTCAATTATAATCACTATGCATCGTAATGAATTAAACACAATCATCAGACCCAACCCTTAATTCAATTTGCATTGCCAATAATTGACATGAGATTATTTCATGTATTTTTCCACAAATATATACTCTGTATCACATCAACAAGGCTGAATTTCTATTTCCAGATAGCTGGATTGCTCAAATCAGATTAGATTTCACATATCTGATGAATGAATTTATCGAAAAATAATTATTTAACTTGTCTAATTATTATTTACTCAGCAATCACTTTTTCTTATGATTGCTCTATGAAATTCCATAGACGTACATCGATCAATCAGACGCAGATCAATCAGAGGCCCAAAAGCTGATAATCTACATAAAAAATTATAATTTTACCATGGTGGATACAAAATAAGAATAAGTCATTCATAAGGTGTTGTCATAAATGACAAAAATGATATTACAAAATTTAATAGTCACGGCTACAAAAAATAAAAAGACATTTAAATCGAGAAGTCACACTCTTTCTCCCTCAACTTGTATGAAGGAGGAAGAGCCGTGAATCTAACAATCAGATCGAAAAGTCAGCATTTTTAAAAATTCGATTTTCAATTTCCTAATGGCTGGACCAAGGAGATTTTCACTTCTCATCCAGACCTAGTGCCTGACGGAGCTAGCGGTCATCGATGGTCTGAGATTTCCCGATTTCTCCATTGGTAATCAGGTATTGTAACACATTTTATATTATACAGTATT
Organism: Conomelus anceps; assembly: GCA_948455865.1. NCBI lineage: Eukaryota > Metazoa > Arthropoda > Insecta > Hemiptera > Delphacidae > Conomelus > Conomelus anceps. The sequence goes on from OX418216.1 coordinate 94,171,556, forward strand.
TGTAATGTAGACCAAATATCTTTTTAATCATTATAAAAAAAAATATAATAAAAATGTTAGTCGGAAGAATAATTTAATACTACATAATGTCACTTTTTGTTTTCATTTTAAATCGGAATTTCTGTCTAATCACCATTAACAGTACTGTATGTTAAAAATAAATAAAATTAATAATTAATAAATAAATAATGTTAATCCAATAAAAGAGGGAGATCAATTAAAAATTGATTCTGTTCACTAGTAGAAAATAAATAAAAATTCTGTATTTTATATTGACTAAATAAAAGAAAAAAATTATTTAATTACTGAATTTTATTCGATTTAAAAAAATCTTTTATAAGTTAGAATAAAAATCAAATAATTATAAGTATATGTTCTACGATCACAAGCTATGCTGAGCCCATGAAATATGAATTAGTGAAATATTATTGTCGCGCCCTGTCTTTCACGATTTCCACATTCATAGGGTAAGGTTGGATGTGGTAATTGAGGGGGAATAGGTGCAATAATAATATTACACCATAACCATATATTACAGAATCCTTACCTGGTGGAGGCTACAAATGATAAAGGCGCTGTCCTTTAAATATATTCAATGTTACAAATGGTGGAGGCGAATCGTACGTTAATTGTGTGTGTGGGGGAGGGTAATTCTTCCAAGTTGAAATACCGCCCCGGGAGCCAAAAGACCTTGCCGCTACGTCACTGCATTAATAATAATAATAATAATAATAATAATAATAATAATTTCTTTGGTTGTGATTACTGCACTATACCAGAGGAGTTTATTCCAATAGAAAAAAATCAACATTGCAGAAAATACTGTATGCATGAAGTCTTAAATCTAATATAAAGTATTGCAATACTGAATGTTGTGGCTCCACTATAGCCTATAAATATGTGTCGGGATGCCACTATTTCGTCTATTTCTTTATAAAGGTATTAGAACATGCAACAAATTATTTAGTTGGTTTTACATAATTACAAGTGACTAATTGAATATTAACCAAATAATCTAGCATTGGACGATCAAATTAAATACGGTACAAAATAATTATTATGCTCCAATGTGGCTTAGAGCGAACTTGAAATCTCATGCATATGCTATGAGCTAGCACTGTGATGACGGTAAATGTAATTTTATACGCTTACGTTATGCGTGATATGGTATTAATACATATTATGAAATAATTGTTGGATCAACAGACATGCTCAGTCAGTGATTAGATTCGGTTGTGGACTAAGTTGGTCATGTGACGCAGACATATATGACTAATTAGTAAGTCATTAGTTATTGATAATCCAAGTTAATTGGGCTTGATCATCAACCCTCCTTGATGTTGCAGCTATAGTATCACAAGGGTAATTCTGCTGCAACGCAGATTACAGGTGGATGCTGTCTGTTCTGCTCCGTGCTCCGCCAATGACATTTGTTGGATTCAATGAGCAGTGCTCGTTAATATTAATCTGTTTGTTTGTACAGGTCGTCATAAATCATACTCCGGATCATCTTGTAATTTCTAGATGAACATATCACTGATTCGATCAAAGTAGAGCTCACTTTAAAACTATTTCAAAACTACAACTTCCAGTTCGTAAGAGATCACGTTTTGTTGTTTCTAGATGTACCATGGTATATAATTATATACCTGGCTCGATCAACAGTCAAAGATTCGAATTTATAAGATTATTTCAAAATTACAATTTTTCAAAAAGGAATTGAGATTTATATGACTTTTTTATTTGATGGATGTGTGATCAAAGTGAGTCATCTGTTATTAATAATCCAAGTTAATTGGGTTAACATTTTATCATGTTGAAAGCAACTCTTAAATCCAATAATAGTTTGAATAATGTTAAATTATTGCAGGCGACATTATTAACTGAATTATTTTGATGAGAACTGGAAATTTTAGGTGTATTCCAAACCACTGTGTAAGTTATAATAATGCTTAAAATATCAAGCATGGTCTCCCATCCAAACACAGTTTTGAGTAGTTGTGACTGAACATCATTATTGTAAAACTGACGTATTCTGAGCCTCTTCACGATTTCATCTATTAACTTATTATTGTAAATTTAACGACTTGCAGTCAATTTTAATTGTGAATATTCCTACTCACATTTCTCAAATGCGAATAAATAATATTCCTACTCCAACAATTTATTGTAAAACTATCTAGTTAACTGTCATTGTCTAATTAACTACCTAAAATTCTCATTCTAATTTTAATTCTGTTAATCTACGGCATTTTTGATACGATCATACAATTATTAAATTCAGAGCTCTCGATAATGTTATAGCATGACGAACAACGCAGATCGTTACGGAATAAGAAATCCAAGAGTTTATTTCATCTTTTACATGTTAAATTGCATAACTTTATGAGTATTTATCTTTAAATATATACACTTTTCAAGAGACGTGGACGTCCCTTGGTTCACGATGTATTCAACTGTTATTCTACGGCATTTGATACGATCATACAAATTTTTAAATTCTGAGCTCTCGATAATGTTATAGCACATAGGCTACATCACATCAAGGATAGTACTTCTCTGGTATATGAGCTATTTTATATATATTTGAACTCATTACAGCTAACTTTCAAGTCGGCCTACTGTCAAAGATTAAGCATTAAGGGTTAACAGTAAAACTTCGATGGAAATTGATTGGAGAAATAAATATTTAATTCTAATAAGCACGTGATAATTAGTTGAAGGTAGGCTGATTTGGATACTGAAAAACCTGAAGTATGTAACAATAATTAATTGCAGGTACTGATTTGATAGGCCTGCTGAAAAACCTCAAGTGTGACAGTTATTGATGGAATTTTGGCCTGATTTTCAGTTTTTAAATATTTAAATAATTGAAATATGAATATGGGAGTTGCATAATAAGAAGGACGAATTGCTGATAGTTTTTCCGCTTATTCTCAAGTATTGACGGTATAACAACATTTTTTATTCATGTTCGCCTGAAAAAGCCAGTCAAGTGCTTGAAAAAATTTAAAAATATTATACAAAATAAGCCTAAAATCCGGTTTTTGAACATTTACTCTATCACCTTTTCTTGGGAGTCACATAGCCATTTAAAGCACATTTAAAAATTCCAGGTTTATTTAAGAATCCAGATTAAGATTAATAAAGTAATGATTCCAAATTCTTTCCAGCTAAGGTGAAACATTTGATAATTTGAAGAAGAATATATTATGAACATTATCTTTGATGGAACTGCCTACTGCCTTGGTCATATTGATTTTCTAATTTGGTAAACATTTCAGAATAATGTATAAGACATTTCTTTTGTTATAAAGTTTGAATAATCAACTGAAAAAACTTAAAATTTAAAACAAAAAATAAACCTAGAGTCTAAAACACTGAATTCTAAATAATTAACATACTAAAATACTAAATGATGAGATACAATAATAATCAGTAACATTAACTTGAAATAACTGGGAGAAAAATAAAAAAATTCTTGAACTCATTGAATATAGAAGGGTTTCAAAGAGCATTATGGAGCCATTATGGATGTGGAATTATCCTCATATTCAGTTTAAATACAGACGCACTCTGGTTTCTAATAACACGTCGCAATCTATTAAATGATAAAATTTTTGATTGACATTGCTGGTTTTTGAGTCTGACATAAGGCACATTCTGATGACCACTTTCTTGTACAATGATCACGCAGATCTGATCGACATTTTAGCATCTCTAGGTCCTTTTTCACTCTAAGCAAGAGAATCATTATATATAAAAGCTGAACACTGTCAAAATCTTCATAGGGATAAATAGTGTTCATAGTGTAAACAGTGTTCAAAGTAGTCCACAATCAACATTAGCCATCAGTCTCACTACTTTTTTCTGAAGCAGCAGTCATCGTCCTGCGTTAGCAGCTTCACCTCCTCCCCCCTGACAAATGATGAGCCCATTTCAAATGACACTCTAATAAACCCAAAGTATGAAGTTCTCAAGTAGTGCTGTGAAACCAGATTTTTGAGCTTCCTAATATGGAAGACTACTACACTGAGTCGACCACACACCCAGTCAACGTGACACCTCCATGTAGATTTGGTATCAATGACAATCCCAAGGAATTTAGCTGATTCAATACTATTAGTCACATTTCTCAAGTTGAATACAAAGTAAGTGAAATACTACTTATTTTTAATAAAAATTTGACTGCCAGTCATTGAATTTACTTGAAAAGTTAACATATGAATAGTCGATTTCCAAAACTAACCTCGTTCCAGAGCTAGTGTCAGCTGGACTTTTTCAAAAACTCAGTGAAGTTCTAAAAGACATAAGTCGACACAGCCGCAGTCTCCTCATTGATGTCACAAGTAGCACCGTTGAACACTACAATTCATTTATTGCGAAATATATTGGTGGGAAACGAATCAATTTTGCTCATCGAGGATCTTATCAAGGACGTTGTTCTGCGGCTGTAGTTCAACATAACACTGAGAGCATACACTACTACCTCCATAAGAGTATGTTCAAATCCAGTCTGGCAGTCTGGGTGTAACAACAAAAAGTGTTGAAATGAAAAGGAAAAGAAAAGTCGAGAAACAGAGGGGGAACAAGAAAGTTAAAAAAGCTCTGTTCCAGACAACACAGGATGCATACTACAAGCCTTCTGCTCAAAGACCATTTATGTCGATGAAGCTATAATATTTTTTCATATTTTTGAGTGCATAAACTTTAAAAATATCTCCCACACACAGTTTTGCTAATATTGTTTATAGGAAGGCGAAATGCTAAAATATTGGAGTTTTTTGAGCTAATTGAAGACTAGGACAGTCATGGCCTTTTGATTGTTCATTCAGATCTAGAGATATGAAAGTTGTGAGGGAGACATGGGCAGGGCTAAGTGGTATTATTTTTAAATGTAAAATGTGCAATACTGTTGAAACTATTTGCTCCGAAACAGTGAAAGACAACAAAATGATCATCAATACTGACAATACAGAAGCAGTCAGCTAAACTTGGCGTATGCTTTCTCTACGGCGGTACTATGTAATTGTATATTGTACAATAGAAGTGTAAGATAAGTGTAATTGTACAATAAGACGAAAACATATCATATGGAGCAATGGAGGGGAAGTAGGAAATGAAAGAGGAGAGAAGCTATTAGACTTCGCCGTAAGTAATAATTTGAATGTGATGAATACGTATTTTGATGGAAACCTTTAAAATAAGTGGACATGGAATTTGTGGACCAATTAGTCACCCCTAAAAATCCTCATTTCTCCCGGTTTTATGCAAGCCACCCCCCCCCTCTTTATTAATGACAATCAGATAGAGATAAGCTGCGTTCTCGTAGGACCTGTTTGTAACGGTGACCGATTAGATTGGTCATCAAAAAGACATTGTTCTCTGCTGTAAAATCACTTCCCGCTGGTTCGGAACCCACCTAAAACTGTAGGTCCAACTCATCAATCACCATCATACAACTCATCATCCACGCACAGGTCTAAGACCTATGTGGGCTTCATCCTCAAAAAGAAATTTACTTTCTAAATCGCAAAAACTAGAAAAGTCATGCACCGATCTGTTTATCCATTATTGTTTTATTGGTACCATGTATTTTATTAGTTAGGTGCACAGTTTCATAAAATTGTATCTCAATAATTATTATAATTATTATACCTTGTTACATGGAATAATGTTTTGAAATAAGGGGAATAAATATATTTTTTGGCTTACATTCACAAACATCTCTGTTAGAGTTCAATAAACAGTCCGAGTTTAAATAACTTATAAATTGACTCTTTATTCCATTGATAAACTACACAATTTACATACAATAGGCCTACAGTAGGTTTTATGTGATCATGCCATCCATATAATAATATTACATTTTTATACAATTAATACATTTTTGTAAAATGTATATACAGACTACCGGTATTGGTTCAAATAAAAATGATAGAAGATTACATGAATATTTTAATATCAATATAGATGCATAATAAAGAATTTATTATACATACGAAGAATTCTTATACATTTTCATCACTTTAAAAAGCTGCAATGAGGCAATTCATTGTCTGTCGATGTGACTTAGCAGAGTAACCGCTATTGTGATAGCTATTGGTATTTCAAAGTTCCCTCCAGTGGTGTAGCCAGGGGGGGGTCTATGGGGCCCGGACCCCCCCCCCCCCCGAAATTTCAGAAATAAAAAATTCTCAAATAACTAATAGATAAGGACTTATTAAAGCCGAAGGGTTCTATCTGTTTTGTTGTATTATAACGAACAGATTACAGAAACACTGTGTAATGGTATATAGCTACAGTTATAGTCAGATCAATGCATTTTTCAAATTTTTCCTCAATATTTACTCATATAGAAACTTGTTAGGTGCTCAAATGGATCATTTTGATTTAAAATGAGCTACGAAATTGAATAAAACATTAAGTAATAAGCTCCTACCTGAATTACAGTCCCTCTTTAATCATTTGAGAGTTGTTCAAGAATAATAATAAATAATGATTAATAACTTAGTGGCCTAGTCTCAAGTTACATGAAAAGAGAATAAGGTAAGCTGATCGTTGATCAATATCTCATCCTGGAGGTCACAACTACACATCCATGGGGTTGTATTTCTATCTGATATTTCAGTTCATATTTATCTAGTCTAATGGTGTCCCTTTAAAAAGTCTATGACTTTTTATTTTTCAACTTCATGACTCTAGTAGATATACGGCCCACTCTCCATACAACTGTAGTCTGATACCTTCACTCTAGAGCCATGAATACGGTAGTTGAAATTCTTCTCCCATATTCTTCTATGATTACGTACAGGATATAAAATGATGAGCTTCACCCGAATCTGGAATGTAAAAATTGTATCTTCGACTCCGATTTGAGAGAAATGAAGCGATTCAGTGTTTAATGGACTGTGCAATATACGACAGAGGCAATCAATATCATTCTAGCAGTTCATATCTCGTGGTTTATTGATCACTGCTGGTTCAGGGCCACATGCTGCTAGTTTTTATAATTTCCACAGTTTAGAATTGAGAGGTAGGCAGAGGCGGAATTACACTCTTGCCGCCTAGGGGCTGGCAACGATCTGGGGGAGTTGTGGACTCTAGACGCTATTGTCTTTTGTAAACCTGAAGAAGGAAGAGTCCTCTAGCAATTTTATGAAAGTAGTAAAGCCAAATGCCAAGTTTCCCCAGCTCTGCACTTTTTGTGTAACGCACTGCACACCAGTATTGCTAGATGCAAGCTAAAGAGCCTTGGAGAAATCGGCTAGAAATTACCGTATGCAACAATTAAAGGTACGGTAATTACCGTATGTAACAATTGAACATCTGGTAATTTTGAGCCAAATTCCCTATAATTCTTTAGTTGTTGATCTTGCATCTGGCAATACTGGTGCGCACTCTGCTACGCAAAAAGTGTGGTGCTAGGAAAACCTGGGGCCGGAGTCAGCTCTGCCAGCCGAACGCTGAGCACCCAATTTAGCTTGGCGCGAAAAACTTATCGATCGATTAAAAGCATCATAAGAGATCTTTTAAAAAACGGTCTTTGGCATAACACGCAGTTTTTCATAAGATTCCATTTGATGTTAGAATCGACTCAATCAAATAATTGGTTATTTTTCTATTTGTTTAAAACTATCGTTGTATACCCATAAGAAAATCGCAAATTTTGTGAAAACTATTATCAATATTATAAAGTTGTATTTGAAAGGATTTAAAATAAAAAATTTCATCGAAAAGTTCATAGTTTTCTTAATGTGCATCTAATTTTTTAAGTTGTTTAAAAAATACTTTTATAAAAGCCTGCAATACATTGTTTGGCAACTGGTGGTAGTAGTTCGATGATTCGCCGAGGGTCCGCGCTAGAATAGTAAAGTTTGTTGGAGAGGGAACCAGTGGCGTAGCCAGGATTAGATTTCGGGGGGGATCACCAAGGGGGGGTGTGTGGGCAGTGGCTAGCCAGGATCAAATTTCGGTGGGGGGGGGGGGGCTCACGGTATGGGGTATAGGAGGGTCCGGATTTTTTTTTAATTTAGTGGTGTGAAAAGCTAATCTAGACAACTTGTTAGGCTCTAAAGTTCAAAAGAAAGTTTTGAAAAATTACTACCCAAGAACCTAGGTGGCCAGGTTTGAAATGATAAAGTTTGATATACCGATATCTGTGACTATTTTGAGTCAAAACCCTTGAATTGGAACTAATCATACTTAACTTATGTACTGAATCTCAAAATAAATACTGATTATTATAAGTTTCATATAATTTATGTCATTAGCCTAAAACGCACCCAACCCAAAGCTCATGAAATCGGAATTTTTTTCATCATAGCACACTGATTTTACACGCTTGCATAGAACTTGCATTTATTTGTGTGTTTTCATTTATAAAATCCCGATTTTATGAACTTTGGGTGCGTTCAGGCTAGTGGGTTATACTGAATTTTAACTTCAAAACTAAATTTTCTACAGGATGAGTTTATTCAAAAAGGTGATTTATCAATAATTAACAAAGTTAATCCACTTCAAACTTGAAAATTGAATTTTATTTAATGTAATAAATAAATAATTATGGTAGTCACAGTTTTCTAAAATGTTTTATTCAATTTCGTAGCTCATTTTAAATCAAAATGATCCATTTGAGCACCTAACAAGTTTCTATATGAGTAAATATTGAGGAAAAATTTGAAAAATGCATTGATCTGACTATAACTGTAGCTATATACCATTACACAGTGTTTCTGTAATCTGTTCGTTATAATACAACAAAACAGATAGAACCCTTCGGCTTTAATAAGTCCTTATCTATTAGTTATTTGAGAATTTTTTATTTCTGAAATTTCGGGGGGGGGGGGGGTCCGGGCCACATAGACCCCCCCCTGGCTACACCACTGGAGGGAACTTTGAAATACCAATAGCTATCACAATAGCGGTTACTCTGCTAAGTCACATCGACAGACAATGAATTGCCTCATTGCAGCTTTTTAAAGTGATGAAAATGTATAAGAATTCTTCGTATGTATAATAAATTCTTTATTATGCATCTATATTGATATTAAAATATTCATGTAATCTTCTATCATTTTTATTTGAACCAATACCGGTAGTCTGTATATACATTTTACAAAAATGTATTAATTGTATAAAAATGTAATATTATTATATGGATGGCATGATCACATAAAACCTACTGTAGGCCTATTGTATGTAAATTGTGTAGTTTATCAATGGAATAAAGAGTCAATTTATAAGTTATTTAAACTCGGACTGTTTATTGAACTCTAACAGAGATGTTTGTGAATGTAAGCCAAAAAATATATTTATTCCCCTTATTTCAAAACATTATTCCATGTAACAAGGTATAATAATTATAATAATTATTGAGATACAATTTTATGAAACTGTGCACCTAACTAATAAAATACATGGTACCAATAAAACAATAATGGATAAACAGATCGGTGCATGACTTTTCTAGTTTTTGCGATTTAGAAAGTAAATTTCTTTTTGAGGATGAAGCCCACATAGGTCTTAGACCTGTGCGTGGATGATGAGTTGTATGATGGTGATTGATGAGTTGGACCTACAGTTTTAGGTGGGTTCCGAACCAGCGGGAAGTGATTTTACAGCAGAGAACAATGTCTTTTTGATGACCAATCTAATCGGTCACCGTTACAAACAGGTCCTACGAGAACGCAGCTTATCTCTATCTGATTGTCATTAATAAAGAGGGGGGGGGTGGCTTGCATAAAACCGGGAGAAATGAGGATTTTTAGGGGTGACTAATTGGTCCACAAATTCCATGTCCACTTATTTTAAAGGTTTCCATCAAAATACGTATTCATCACATTCAAATTATTACTTACGGCGAAGTCTAATAGCTTCTCTCCTCTTTCATTTCCTACTTCCCCTCCATTGCTCCATATGATATGTTTTCGTCTTATTGTACAATTACACTTATCTTACACTTCTATTGTACAATATACAATTACATAGTACCGCCGTAGAGAAAGCATACGCCAAGTTTAGCTGACTGCTTCTGTATTGTCAGTATTGATGATCATTTTGTTGTCTTTCACTGTTTCGGAGCAAATAGTTTCAACAGTATTGCACATTTTACATTTAAAAATAATACCACTTAGCCCTGCCCATGTCTCCCTCACAACTTTCATATCTCTAGATCTGAATGAACAATCAAAAGGCCATGACTGTCCTAGTCTTCAATTAGCTCAAAAAACTCCAATATTTTAGCATTTCGCCTTCCTATAAACAATATTAGCAAAACTGTGTGTGGGAGATATTTTTAAAGTTTATGCACTCAAAAATATGAAAAAATATTATAGCTTCATCGACATAAATGGTCTTTGAGCAGAAGGCTTGTAGTATGCATCCTGTGTTGTCTGGAACAGAGCTTTTTTAACTTTCTTGTTCCCCCTCTGTTTCTCGACTTTTCTTTTCCTTTTCATTTCAACACTTTTTGTTGTTACACCCAGACTGCCAGACTGGATTTGAACATACTCTTATGGAGGTAGTAGTGTATGCTCTCAGTGTTATGTTGAACTACAGCCGCAGAACAACGTCCTTGATAAGATCCTCGATGAGCAAAATTGATTTGTTTCCCACCAATATATTTCACAATAAATGAATTGTAGTGTTCAACGGTGCTACTTGTGACATCAATGAGGAGACTGCGGCTGTGTCGACTTATGTCTTTTAGAACTTCACTGAGTTTTTGAAAAAGTCCAGCTGACACTAGCTCTGGAACGAGGTTAGTTTTGGAAATAAACTATTCATATGTTAACTTTTCAAGTAAATTCAATGACTGGCAGTCAAATTTTTATTAAAAATAAGTAGTATTTCACTTACTTTGTATTCAACTTGAGAAATGTGACTAATAGTATTGAATCAGCTAAATTCCTTGGGATTGTCATTGATACCAAATCTACATGGAGGTGTCACGTTGACTGGGTGTGTGGTCGACTCAGTGTAGTAGTCTTCCATATTAGGAAGCTCAAAAATCTGGTTTCACAGCACTACTTGAGAACTTCATACTTTGGGTTTATTAGAGTGTTATTTGAAATGGGCTCATCATTTGTCAGGGGGGAGGAGGTGAAGCTGCTAACGCAGGACGATGACTGCTGCTTCAGAAAAAAGTAGTGAGACTGATGGCTAATGTTGATTGTGGACTACTTTGAACACTGTTTACACTATGAACACTATTTATCCCTATGAAGATTTTGACAGTGTTCGCTTTTATATATAATGATTCTCTTGCTTAGAGTGAAAAAGGACCTAGAGATGCTAAGGAGTTATTGAGTACATTGCAGTATTTGGCGCACTATCCGTGATGTATCCAACAGAACAGACTTCTGCATTTTCTCCATCAGAGTCTCTGTAAGGCCAATCAATTTACAGCTCTCTACAGCTGTCTTCAGCATCAGTCCTCCCACACTTCTTACTATTTGGTACTATCCTTGCACTGTTTAATCCATACATATCTTTCAGCTCAAATGCTAGCTCCTGGTACTATTATTATCTCCTGGTATTATTATTATTATTATTATTGTAGCAAAATCCTAAAGTTCCTTTGGAAGACCCTTGCTGACTTGCTGAAACTGCTGAATCTGTCTCATCACTGATGAGGCTGTTTAACAGTGTCCAAGTGTGCTTCCTCCTTTTAGAGTGATCTTGTTGTCATTTACATGCATGATGCACACTGGAAACTTGTTGCTGGGAAAGAATAAAGTTCTTGCTACTTATAAGACTCCTTGATGTAATTTGTCCTCTTGTCCTGCTGACTCTAATAGTGCACTCTGCTCTTCCTGCTTTGTCCCATAAGCTACAACCTGACTTGCTGGTAGGGTAATATAAGTAAGTAGCCATATGCAGCTGTTTCTTGGCTTCCCTGGATGAATAATTATAACCTTTTCTTCCCCAATTACAACTGTCTTCTTATTCAAGTCCAACTTGAGACCAAACTTGTTGAAGAAATCCATCCAAAGTTTAACATCTTCCTATACTTCTGTCACCAACACTTGATGTAAAGTTGACCTGAAGTTACTGTGTGGAGTGTCCTTCTTGTTAGCTTTATTCCAGTTTCATCCTTTCAACTGTGCTCTTATTTAGGATGGTCATAGTAGTTCCTGTGTCAAGAAGTAGTTGTCTTGCTTGCCCAATACCAGTTCTAAACATTATATACTTCTGCCAGCTAGAGATGCCACCATTATTAACCAAAATCTTGATGTACATGATTATAATACAAGAAGCCGAGGAGATTATCACTTGGTGAGTCACAATAGTAGCTTATTCAAACAAAAACCTAGTTATATTGGTAGGAAATTCTACAACAAGCCACCACAGTTTTTGAAGAGTCTTGAAAATATAGAAATATTTTAAAAACAATTGAAGAAATATTTAGTTGATAAAGCTTTTTATAGTGTACAAGAGTTCCTTTCACATCAAAATTAATCCTCACCTCAACTAATTGAAGTAATTATGGTATCTAGTGTATAATATTGTTGATCTGACTTGTCTTATACTCCTTAACTGGAGTCTCCAAGACGTAATCTACAATAAAAAAAAAAAAAATTCTCTTCTTACTAGGGCCTTCTGTTTGTGGGTTGACAGCTACCCCTCCCTATCAACCCTTTTCAGTCTAACTGCTCCTTCTTCTCGCCTGGTTTAACTATACACTTCCTCACATGTCCAGCCTTGCCAGTTGTCCTCTCATCCTGCTGGCTCCAACGGTGCACTCTGCCTTTCCTGTCATCCTGCATTGTGCTTCACTGTTTCTTGGCTGGCCTTGGTGAGGTATAACCTCAGCTGTATAGTTTCAGTTGTTTTCTTTCATTTGACTCTTTTCATTTCTATCAAAAGTTTGTCTCTAGAGATTATTTATCATCTTCACTTGACACATTTCTAGATAATTTGTATTCTTGCGAAATCTAAACTTATTTTGGGAATCAGCTATTTGAAACAACATAAGTAAAGATTAACTTATCCATCTAGGTTTCTAGGTTAAAAGCTGTATGAAATTAATGCTAAACTATCATTAAACTCAGAAAAAACACTTTGATATGGAATTAAACATTGAAATTAATCTCTATCTGTGACAATTATTGTCTCAATCTGTTGTGAGAGTATCATCAGATACAGTAGTGAACTCTCTGTCATGTCACTGGTAAGTGTTAACCTACGAAATCAGAATTATTATTGAGCAAAACTCATAATCGTGGTGATTAGTCAATGTCTGAAAAGTGAAAACAACTGATATGGTTAATCTCTATCTATAAAAGGATGATACCCTGACTCACTCATCAACGCAGAGCCAAAACTACTAGGCCTATGAACTTGAAATTTCGTATGAACAATCCTTATAGGATTTCACCATGCAATAAGAAAGGATTTTTCAAAATTCGCAATTTTAGGGGTGTTTTTAGGGGGTTAAAATTTTGCCTATGCAAAGCATGGGTACATGGCTAGCTAGCTTACTGGGATCTTTTAATCATATGGTAAATAATTTGAAATTTTTCGATCTGCTGTACATGCTGTTTCGATGGACAAGCTGTTTGTGTGTTTTGCAAATCATCATTCACCTAACCTACTGAACTTTCCGGCCAAACAGCTTAAAGGAACAGCTGATAGAAGACAACAGTTTTTAATCATATGGCAGGCTCCTTAGCGGCGCGTTATTTATGCTGTCTGGAACGCAAAAACTTTGCATGTAGGATACCATGCAGTTGGAGCCTTGCAGTATGTAGGAAACATATGGCTGGGTATGATGAAATGTAATAATTATGCCAGGTTGATGACATCTGTTAACCAATGCAGCTAGAAATTTGAAATGCATTCTCAGTAGGAGGTGGCGAATAATAAAATGAAAAACCTAGCTTCTACCCTAATAGTCGTGGAAGGTTTAAATTTGAAATGTTCATTGAGAGGTGGTGAGTAAGGTCTGACTGTGTAAGAAAACAACGAAGGAGGCCTCTCTGATCAGCTGGAAGAGCCCTAGGACTAACTTCTTCCCTAATTATAGTCCTAGAAGGTTGAAATTTGAAATTTAACCTCAGTGGGAGGTGACACATAATAAAATCAAGCATTTTTTATGAGAACGCAGCAACGCGCGTCGGGCCAGCTAGTCTCATGATAAAAAAGCAATAAATTACGCTCCCTTTTTCAATTCTTAATTTACTAATGTTTCCTATGATTCTCTGACTATATGGTGTATTTTTTATCCAAGTTGGAACCAAATGGTTTAGAAAGGGGATGCATCCCCTCACTTACATTGAGCTAGTTTACTCGCTACTTGTCAGTGAATTTACTATGTAATTGAAAACTTGCCCAGTATAGTCATGTTATATTGAGCTAGTTCACTCGCCACTTTCTGGCGAATTTACGCCAGAGGTAGTAAAGGCAGGAGCACCATCTTTTGTAACATAGTCTTTGAAACTAGAATATATGTCTTCCGCTTAGTGAAAGGAATGTCAGAAGTTCTTCTTTGTCACTGAAGTCCTCGAAAATCATTCTTCCAAACGCAGCTAGTTGTGATGTGACACTTATATCAGTAGACTCATCAAATTGAAATGAGAATTAACAAAAATTTTGCAAGTCTGTCTCTAACTGACTAACAACATTGTCCAACATTTTTTCTATCTATGTGCCTTGTAACTGTTCTTGCAGAGAGCGGGGTTGAATTTATAGCACTCGTTATTTGGTTTTTATTTTTTAAACTATCGAACAATTTATTCCCTGCTTCAACAAAGGCTCTTTTAATATAAATTATTCTCGTTTTCAAATGGTTTTATTTTCTTCGCTACGATTAGAGAAGTTTTGTAAGATGCATGAGTAGCTGCCCTGTTCGCGTTCATTGGCCGAGTGAAAACTGATTGTTATCCGTACATTGTTTTGTTTTGACAAAAATTCCAGGAATCTGCGCGATCGACTCAAAACTATCCTGCGATCGACGGGTTGCTGGTAATAGACTATCCATTAATAAGAATTGATCCTTGATTTAATTCATGTAGTCTATTTCATAAGTGTATCCCACAAAACGTCATTCTGTATATGTCACACAGGCTGCGGTTCTAGTTTTATCCAACCAATCATCTTTACTTATGTTGTTTCAAATAGCTGATTCCCAAAATAAGTTTAGATTTCGCAAGAATACAAATTATCTAGAAATGTGTCAAGTGAAGATGATAAATAATCTCTAGAGACAAACTTTTGATAGAAATGAAAAGAGTCAAATGAAAGAAAACAACTGAAACTATACAGCTGAGGTTATACCTCACCAAGGCCAGCCAAGCAACAGTGAAGCACAATGCAGGATGACAGGAAAGGCAGAGTGCACCGTTGGAGCCAGCAGGATGAGAGGACAACTGGCAAGGCTGGACATGTAAGGAAGTGTATAGTTAAACCAAGCGAGAAGAAGGAGCAGTTAGACTGAAAAGGGTTGATAGGGAGGGGTAGCTGTCAACCCACAAACAGAAGGCCCTAGTAAGAAGAGAATTTTTTTTTTTTTTTTATTGTAGATTACGTCTTGGAGACTCCAGTTAAGGAGTATAAGACAAGTCAGATCAACAATATTATACACTAGATACCATAATAACTTCAATTAGTTGAGGTGAGGCTTAATTTTGATGTGAAAGGAACTCTTGTACACTATAAAAAGCTTTATCAACTAAATATTTCTTCAATTGTTTTTAAAATATTTCTATATTTTCAAGACTCTTCAAAAACTGTGGTGGCTTGTTGTAGAATTTCCTACCAATATAACTAGGTTTTTGTTTGAATAAGCTACTATTGTGACTCACCAAGTGATAATCTCCTCGGCTTCTTGTATTATAATCATGTACATCAAGATTTTGGTTAATAATGGTGGCATCTCTAGCTGGCAGAAGTATATAATGTTTAGAACTGGTATTGGGCAAGCAAGACAACTACTTCTTGACACAGGAACTACTATGACCATCCTAAATAAGAGCACAGTTGAAAGGATGAAACTGGAATAAAGCTAACAAGAAGGACACTCCACACATTAACTTCAGGTCAACTTTAAATCAAGTGTTGGTGACAGAAGTATAGGAAGATGTTAAACTTTGGATGGATGGCCCTAGTAAGAAGAGAATTTTTTTTTTTTTTATTGTAGATTACGTCTTGGAGACTCCAGTTAAGGAGTATAAGACAAGTCAGATCAACAATATTATACACTAGATACCATAATTACTTCAATTAGTTGAGGTGAGGATTAATTTTGATGTGAAAGGAACTCTTGTACACTATAAAAAGCTTTATCAACTAAATATTTCTTCAATTGTTTTTAAAATATTTCTATATTTTCAAGACTCTTCAAAAACTGTGGTGGCTTGTTGTAGAATTTCCTACCAATATAACTAGGTTTTTGTTTGAATAAGCTACTATTGTGACTCACCAAGTGATAATCTCCTCGGCTTCTTGTATTATAATCATGTACATCAAGATTTTGGTTAATAATGGTGGCATCTCTAGCTGGCAGAAGTATATAATGTTTAGAACTGGTATTGGGCAAGCAAGACAACTACTTCTTGACACAGGAACTACTATGACCATCCTAAATAAGAGCACAGTTGAAAGGATGAAACTGGAATAAAGCTAACAAGAAGGACACTCCACACAGTAACTTCAGGTCAACTTTACATCAAGTGTTGGTGACAGAAGTATAGGAAGATGTTAAACTTTGGATGGATTTCTTCAACAAGTTTGGTCTCAAGTTGGACTTGAATAAGAAGACAGTTGTAATTGGGGAAGAAAAGGTTATAATTATTCATCCAGGGAAGCCAAGAAACAGCTGCATATGGCTACTTACTTATATTACCCTACCAGCAAGTCAGGTTGTAGCTTATGGGACAAAGCAGGAAGAGCAGAGTGCACTATTAGAGTCAGCAGGACAAGAGGACAAATTACATCAAGGAGTCTTATAAGTAGCAAGAACTTTATTCTTTCCCAGCAACAAGTTTCCAGTGTGCATCATGCATGTAAATGACAACAAGATCACTCTAAAAGGAGGAAGCACACTTGGACACTGTTAAACAGCCTCATCAGTGATGAGACAGATTCAGCAGTTTCAGCAAGTCAGCAAGGGTCTTCCAAAGGAACTTTAGGATTTTGCTACAATAATAATAATAATACCAGGAGATAATAATAGTACCAGGAGCTAGCATTTGAGCTGAAAGATATGTATGGATTAAACAGTGCAAGGATAGTACCAAATAGTAAGAAGTGTGGGAGGACTGATGCTGAAGACAGCTGTAGAGAGCTGTAAATTGATTGGCCTTACAGAGACTCTGATGGAGAAAATGCAGAAGTCTGTTCTGTTGGATACATCACGCATAGTGCGCCAAATACTGCAATGTACTCAATAACTCCTTGATGTACAAAATAATAATAGTAGTCATGAGATGGAGGTTGCATGCCAATGCCCCTCCATCCAAAGAACTAACTGCAAATGCGAGATAACAAGGTAATAATAATAATAATAATAATAATAATAATAATAATAATAATAATAATAATAATAATAATAATAATAATAATAATAATAATAATAATAATAATAATAATAATAATAATAATAATAATAATAATAATAATAATAATAATAATAATAATAATAATAATAATAATAATAATAATAATAATAATAATAATAATAATAATAATAATAATAATAATAATAATAATAATAATAATAATAATAATAATAATAATAATAATAATAATAATAATAATAATAATAATAATAATAATAATAATAATAATAATAATAATAATAATAATAATAATAATAATAATAATAATAATAATAATAATAATAATAATAATAATAATAATAATAATAATAATAATAATAATAATA
The DNA here is from genome assembly GCA_948455865.1 of Conomelus anceps. Lineage (NCBI taxonomy): Eukaryota > Metazoa > Arthropoda > Insecta > Hemiptera > Delphacidae > Conomelus > Conomelus anceps. The sequence goes on from OX418216.1 coordinate 94,189,443, forward strand.
ATAATAATAATAATAATAATAATAATAATAATAATAATAATAATAATAATAATAATAATAATAATAATAATAATAATAATAATAATAATAATAATAATAATAATAATAATAATAATAATAATAATAATAATAATAATAATAATAATAATAATAATAATAATAATAATAATAATAATAATAATAATAATAATAATAATAATAATAATAATAATAATAATAATAATAATAATAATAATAATAATAATAATAATAATAATAATAATAATAATAATAATAATAATAATAATAATAATAATAATAATAATAATAATAATAATAATAATAATAATAATAATAGCAATAATAATAAATTTATTCCCATCCTTGAAAAAACAAAAATATAAAATTTTAAAATACTTGGAAATTGACTGGCCATGTCCTCCTCCAGTAAATGTGGTCAGTGTCCTACATTATCATACAACTAATACAAAAAACTAAAATTTAGTCTGGTCTACTACATTATTATGTTGATAAGTTTACTGCCTGCAGTGTAACAAAAATATAATAAATTAATCCTTGTAATTATTTATTTAGTTTTATTTCATGAAAGTTTTACTGGTTTAAAGTTAAACTATAAAAAATGCTCTCGAAATTAGTGAATTGTACTATTGATTGATTTATTGAAACTATGTTATTGAAATATTTTCATTTGAAATTGTGATATTATGATGATGATATTGCAAGGATCTTACTACTACCTGCAAGGATCTTAAAACTGAGCAAGCTGCCAAAGTGAAAGATTTCACCACTAGATACCAGGATATCTTCGAAATTGGTACACACCAAAAGGAAGAACAAATATTGTACTGCATGCAATAAATACTGATGTTACTGATGAAGCTGATGTTAGTCAAGAGGCAGTAAGCAAGGAAGGTCATCAAGGACATAGAGGCTGATGAGATCACAGAGTCTTCAGGCAGTCTTTGGGTATTTGGGTGTCTCCAGTGGTGTTGGTCAAGAGAAAGGATAGGTCATCAATATTCTGCATATTGCCTGTTGAACAATGTCACCAAGAAGGGCAGCTATTAATTGCCAAGGATTGATGACACAGTAGACAGCCTTGAAGGATGCAAACTATTTTCAGCATTAAACCTCAAGAGTGGCTACTGGTAAGTTTGTTTGAACCCTGAGGACAGGGAGAAAACAGTATTCTCCATTGGGGAAGGACCTCAAAAATTCAAGGTGATGCAATTTGGACTATGTAATGTACCAGCTACATTTGATAGGTTCATTGAAAATATGTTGAGAGGATTGTCTTGTCAAAGCTGTTTGGTCTACTTGATGACATCATTGTTCTGGAAAATCGTTTAGTCACCACTTACACAATTTGGAGAAAGTTTTCCAAAGGCTGAGGCAAACAACCCTAAAATTGAATCCAAAGAAGTGCAAGCTGTTGAGAAGAAAAGTCACCACCTTGAAGATGTGATACCATATTCTGGAGCTGCCCCTGACCCAGAGAAGATAATATTAATAGCTATCACAAATTACATAGCTAGCTATTACATAGCTTTTGAGAAGCTATTACAATGGGGTCAGTCCCATGGGATTAACATCAAGTAAGAATTTTCTGGGTCTTTGAACATATTATTGGCAGTTTGTGAAGATGATTAGAAATCTCTAAAGAAAACTTTATGAGAGAATTGAAAAGAGCCAAATGCAAAAAAACAGCTGTAATTTTGAATAATAGTATCAATTTCAACACTATTATCCAAGATAATAAAGAAAGAAACAAAATAAAAAAAGGTGTAGCATCATGAAGATTCTCATACTAGTGTCCCCAGAATAATAGAAGAGAATAACAGGAATGACAATTTTTACTCTTATGTGAATCCAGCTAACTTCAAATTGTTTGATTTTTGCTGATGATATTAAGATCTACCATGGCCTTGATGATCACTATCAATTGCAGTTGGACGTTGACCAGGTGTCATCATGGTGTCGGGCAAATAGTCTTGTGATTAATGTTGATAAATGCAAGTGTATGACCTACTCAAGAAAGCGAAATCCAACTGCTTACACTTACCAAATTGATGGTCAAGTTTTGGAGAGGGTCAGCTTTTGTAAGGACTTGAGGATTGTGTTTGACAGATCACTGTCATTTGCTTCTCACATTGACTATATCACAGGTAGAGCAAACAAGTTGCTGGGGTTTGTCTTGAGAAATTCTGAAGACTTCAGCAACACTGATGCAATAATTCATGTTTATCAGTCCTTTGTCAGGAGTGTGCTGGAATATGGCTCAATGATTTGGAGTCCTCACTCTGATCAAGATATTCGGCAATAGAAAAAGTGCAAAACAAGCTGCTTCGGTTTTTATATTTCAAAAAATTTGGAAGAACATGTCCTCTTGGGTTGCCTTCAGGTACATTAAGAGACATTTGTCAGATTGACTCCCTGAAAAGGCGTCGAGACAGGGCGTCAGCGCTTTTTATTTGGGCATTGCTTGATGGAGTGATTCATTCACCTGTGTTGCTTTCTATGCTCAACTTCCATGTACCTACTTTCAATGCAAGAAACACAAACTTGTTTTCTGTGCCTAGGTGCAGACCTGTCCATAACTACTATTCACCACTGTACAGAGCTCAGAGACTTATGAATAAGCTGATGAAAGGAGTGCAATTGTGTGATTCAGATAGAAAAGCTAGGAGTCTAATGTTAGATTCAATTCCTCAATGATTATATGCTTGTTCATCAGATGTTTTTCTTCTTTTTTTCTCTCACTCTCTCTCTTTTTTCTCCTTTCTTTTTTCTTCCTCAAATCAAAAAGCGCTCAAGCTATTTAATCTATCACCATCTTCATCTTCATCTATATAAATAAAATTAGAGTTTTGTCTGTACATTTATCAGAATTATATATTTTTTGGTTATTTTTACGTTTTATACATCAAATAAGCCGAAAATAGTCTTATCTCACTTTCTGTCTGTCTGTCTGTCTGTCACGGCCCCAAAGGCATTATACGCGGCCTTCTCCTAAAAAACGAGAGCATCGATCGGGATTTTAGTTATTGAACAGTATTGAACACTTTATTGACAATGTCTTTAGCTATAAAAAACTAAATGAACTTTTTTTAACAGAGTAATAAACGTTTAAAAACCAAGTATTGTGTGATATTGGATACATTTTACGCAGCCTTCTCCTGAAAAACGAGAGCATCGATCGAAATTGGAGTTATTTATCAGTATTGAAATCCTTTTTGACAATGTCTTTAGCTATAAAAAACTAAATTAACTTTTTTTTAACAGAATAATAAATGTTTAAAAACCAAGTATTGTGCTATTTTGGATGCATTTCTTTTAAGTTTTATTACCATATAAGAACAAATCACGTAATTTATCATGATACTAGCTATTGTGCCCGACCTTCATACGGATTATGTTTAGAAATAAGACTAAATATGTTTCGGCTTTTTTGATAGCAACAATCATAAAGTTGTTAGCAGCTTAGGCCCCGTTCAGACGCTACAGTTTTTTTGTGGTATGGTTTTTTTACTGTATGGCGTCAACTGTACTGTGATGTTCACACGGTCCGGCTTTGCTGCTTATTGCTGTGCTCTCCTTCTTCTTCCATTGCGCTTCCAGTTCAGTTTTATTTATTCCAGTCCAGGATTTTTTTTATTTGTGTAAGATTTTTTAAAATAAGTTACTTACTGAAAGTTTCTCTTGAATTTGGATCAAAGTACGCAAATTCTGGTTTCAATATTCCACACATTTTTCTCTCTTTATTTTTATATTAATCTTAAGTCTTGTCCCACAAGGCGGGTCTCTCATATATTAGAGAAATTAAGTTTTCACAATTAATATCTTCCACTTCTGGACACTGGAATTCACTAATAAGAAGATCAATTTTGAAGAATATCAATGAAGAAGATCAATGCTGAAGATCTGAAGACTGCTTCCAGCATAATAAGCGTATCGTTCGAACATATATCCATTACAGGTACAATACATGTGCCACCGGATATGGATAGTTATTTTGCGGTACAGCTGATTTTAGAGATACAGTTTTTGAAGACAAAACCGAATGTAGAAATCGGCTAGAATAGCTTTTTTACCAGATCCAGTCGAAACAGTATTGTGTGAACATACAATATGAAATGTACATGCAAACGAAAGCACTGCAAAATAACTGATACAGCAAATTTACTGTACCACACAAAAACTGTAACATGTGAACGGGCCCTTAGTAAACAACTTAGAATGTAAGCAATTCAGTGACAAGTATCAGAGAGAATATTTTTTGAGAACAGCTGATTGATATATCATGATAAATTACGTGATACTTATGTTCTTATGTGGTAATAAAACTTTGAAGAAATGTAACCAAAATCGTACAATACTTGGTTTTTAAACGTTTATTATTCTGTTTAAAAAAAAGTTAATTTAGTTTTTTATAGCTAAAGACATTGTCAATAAAGTGTTCAATACTGTTCAATAACTAAAATCCCGATCGATGCTCTCGTTTTTGAGGAGAAGGCCGCGTAAAATGCCTTTGGGCCGTGACAGACAGACAGACAGACAGACAGAAAGTGAGATAAGACTATTTTCGGCTTATTTGATGTATAAAATGTAAAAATAACCTAAAAATATATAATTCTGATAAATGTACAGACAAAACTCTAATTTTATTTATATAGATATCAATCAGCTGTTCTCAAAAAATATTCTTTCCGATACCTGTCACTGAATTGCTTACATTCTAAGTTGTTTACTAAGGGCCCGTTCACATGATAAAGTTTTTGTGCGGTACAGTAAATTGGCTGTATCAGTTATTTTGCAGTGCTTTCGTTTGCATGTACATTTCATATTGTATTATTCACACAATACTGTTTCGACTGGATCCAGTAAAAAAGCTGTTCTATTCGATTTCTACATTCGGTTCTGTCTTCGAAAACTGTATCTCTAAAATCAGCTGTACTGCAGGATAACTGTATCCGTATCCGGTGGCACATGTATTGTACCGGTAATGCCGCGTCTCCACCAACCAAACATGCTCGGCGAACAGTGTTCGCTGGAATCAGCTGATGTCGCCGAACATTTTTTGGAGTTGGTTTGGTGTGGACGCCTTCTCGAACATTATGATCGGTGTGGTGGGGATAGTGGCGGGAACCTGTTGTTGGTCGTCACTGTTCGCTCACAGACCGAACATTTCAATTGAACTCACAAACATGTTCGGAGACCCATATGTTGATAGTTAGCTCGTTTTTTGTATTAGCCAACAATGTTGACATGTTCGCAGACATGTTCGCAGACAAAGGCAGACATGTTCGGTTGGTGGAGACGCGGCTTAATGGATATGTTCAAATGATACGCTTGTTACGCTGGAAGCAGTCTTCAGATTGTCAGCATTGATCTTCTTCATTGATATTCTTCAGCATTGATATTCTTCAGCATTGATCTTCTTCAGCATTGATCTTTTTCAGCATTGATCTTCTTCAGCATTGATCTTCTTATTAGTGAATTCCAGTGTCCAGAAATGGAAGATATTAATTGTGAAAACTTAATTTCTCTAATATTATGAGAGACCCGCCTTGTGGGACAAGACTTAAGATTAATATAAAAATAAAGAAAGAAAATTATCAGCGCGGCGAGAAATGTGTGGAATATTGAAACCAGAATTTGTGTACTTTGATCAGCATTTAAGAGAAACCTTCAGTAAGTAACTTATTTAAAAAAATCTTACACAAATAAAAAAATCCTGGACTGGAATAAATAAAACTGAACTGGAAGCGCAATGGAAGAAGGAGGAGAGCACAGCAATAAGCAGCAAAGCCGGACCGTGTGGAAATCACAGTACAGTTGACGCCATACAGTAAAATAACCGTACCACAAAAAAACAGTAACGTCTAAACGGGGCCTAAGCTGCTAACAACTTCATGTTCGTTGCTATCAAAAAAGCCGAAACGTATTTAGTCTTATTTCTAAACATAATCCGTACGAAGGACGGGCACAATAGCTAGTATATCATATTCTATCTAAATGGCGGATGAAGCTCAATGAGGCTAAATCAGTACACGTAAATTTTACTAACAGGAGAATTGATTACCTGCCAATAAATATAAATAACAAAGTCATACCATATGCTAATAATGCAAAATATCTAGGTATGACTTTAGATGCTAAGCTTCGCTGGAAGGAGCATGTTAAAAAGAAGAGAGAAGAACTTGGTTTGAAGTATAAGACTCACTACTGGCTAATTGGAAGGAACTCTACACTTTCAATACCCAACAAAGTTCTGCTTTACAAGCAAATATTCAAACCTGTATGGACGTATGGTATACAACTATGGGGGTGTACCAAACAAACCAACATCAACATCATACAGCGGTTCCAGAACAAGGTGCTGAGAAACATCGTCAATGCACCTTGGTATGTCAGGAATAACGACCTCCACAGAGACCTGGGAGTCGACCTGGTAACCAGAGAGATCCAGAGAGATTTGCAGAGAACCACGAAACACGGCTCCACCAGCACAACAACGTCGAAGCAATCCAGCTGCTAGACAACGGAGGATTGGTGCGGAGGCTCAAAAGGAGGAAACCATTTGAACTAGTGTAGTGCTTTTTTCAAGTGTTTCAGTTCAAAAGCAGAGCAATGTTGAGTGAAATCTAGCTTGTAGTGCAGTTATCATGTGTACATAAATTATTCTTAAACGCAGTTAGAAATTCTAATGAGAATTTCACTGTATTAAATTAGATCTAGTAAGTTAGGATAGAACAAATTTGCTCATTAGTCTTGAGACTAGATAGCAATAGTATTCGTCAAAAAAAAAAAAAAAAAAAAAAAAAAATATTCTATCTTTGATCATCATCATCGTCTTTATCATCATCATCATCATTATCACCTTATAATTATTGTTATTTTTCCAATGCATTTTTTTCAATTTATTTTCTCTAATGTATAATGACTTTTGTTTAAATATTTTTTCTACACTTATAATAGTTACATTTTTGTGTTAAGAGGGCAAGCATGGGATTCTCCTTGTGCTCTCATATGTACTCATGTCAAATAAATAAATAAAATCTCACCCCTGATGGCAGTAGCAAGCAGTGAGTCATCAGAGATAACGCCCTAACCGATTACATCACTGTGGTTGCCTTTCAAAACTATTAATGAGTCAGGAAAATCTTTCTAATAATGTAACTTAACAATCTCTTTAAAAAAAATAATAAGGTAGCTACCAATCTAATGCAATGTGGGATTCAATTTTCATACTGATATTAATGATTTTCAGACACTTTTTGAAAAATTATGAATTTATTCACTGGCTCACCCATTGTTTATGTATACCCATAAAATAAAGGCAGCATGAGAGCAAAAACCCTCAGAGTTACCAACTTCAGTGGTAAATGGATGCTACAAATCATTTTGAGACAGAGTTCATGGTTTTATGGATATAAACGGATCCTCCAAAAATATAAGAAAATTATATAATAATTAGAAATTATTCACCTTTTTGTTAGCCTCCAGTTGTTCGTTAATAGCTGCCAGCTCTTGAGAGCGCTTATGTCTCATTTCGGTGACTGTGACCTCATGTACTTGTTTCGGTACAGTGTTGCAAACTCCTGTAGGAAGCTCCTGTTGGGCAGCCGTCGTATTTAAGTAGTCGAGCAATTCGTTTTTGAGAGCTTCCAGCTCTTCGTTGAGGTCGCGCGTCTGTTTCTTGGCTTTGGCTCTTGCAGTTTTCTCGGCCTCCGGATCTTGATGCAGTTCGAGAAGCTGCGATTCGAGTTCTCTGAGAGCTTTTTGTGTTTGCACTTTGCCAGCGTCCTCTTCACCAATCCGTATCATGGCTTGAGTTAGCTCTTCTTCCCGCTTGCCCAGCTGCAGCTGTAGTTCCTCAACCTGAGCTTTCTTTCCGTTCAACTCCTCTTTTAAATCGTTCACCTAGATCAAGACGAACAGAATAGCAAAAATGAAAAAGGAAGAATCAAAACAAATATTCAACTCAAAACAAGGAGGATATGAGATAATAATTTATAAAACTAAATATTTGTCAAAAAAGAGATGTCTTTAATTTCTGCAATTATCTATTCTTATTTTTGAAAAACTCTCCATTTCTTGAAGATATTCAAAGGTATCATTCATTAGATCGCTTAGTATCATTTTTTATTATAATTTTTATTTTCAACGTCTTTTCCTCAATCTTAACGTTCTTTAAATATGCTTTTGAAATTTCCCAGGAGGGAATTTCCCTTCATTCCCTTAATATATTGATGATAGTGTAAACATTTGTAATTTCTTCAACAAAGTATTACCAACACAATCATAAAAGCCAATCACAAACAAAATCAAATTATGCCGAACATCTATACAAAATCATTTATCCACCAACATTGATCAAAACCTTCACATCCTTCACATTGCCCTTAAAAGTCAAAAACTCAAGCTTATATTATATTCCTTGTTGAGTTTTTGAATTAATTGTACTGTTTGCTAGGTGAAATGTTTTTTTTTTTGGAGCTGGTGTTTCAGGTAGTTTGTTGTTCTGAATGCTATGTTGAAGCCGGACTCTTTAAAAAAAACTGCGGTAGCTTGTTGTAGAGTTTCCTACCAATATAACTAGGTTTTTGTTTGAATAAGCTACTATTGTGACTCACCAAGTGATAATCTCCTCGGCTTCTTGTATTATAATCATGTACATCAAGATTTTGGTTAATAATGGTGGCATCTCTAGCTGGCTATATAACTAGCATATAACTCAATATAACTAGGTTTTTGTTTGTGACTCTCCAAGAAATAGTGATAATCTCCCTTGGCTTCTTGTGTTATGATCGTGTACGTCAAGATTTTGGTTTATATCACTCTTTTTTACATAGAACTCTTTTATCACTCTTTTCCTTTAGAAATAACTCTTACTGAAGACTGCCACTTGTTATTACAAATGTAGAACAACAACTGAACTAATGTTTACAAGAGCTTCCGCTTTATATAAGTTTTTGTGACATTCGAGTAAACCAGAAAGTTCATTAATTTTCTATAAAATTCCATTTGCACAGATAAGAGTTTAATTAGAACATTCTGGATGTTTCGCAAGGCGATGGGTGAACGGGGGGAGTAGACAAAACATGCCAATTATTGCTTCAGCGGAAGAAATAATTATTGACCCAACTGATAACTCTTTTCCTGGCATTTCATAACAATACATTATTATTTTTACTTGATATTGAAACGAGTAATCCATGGTGCGTAATAGTAAACTTCCCTCTGATCCTCAAATATGATTTCAATACATTTTCCAGTAAGATAACGATGAAAGATAACAGCAAAGCAAAGTATTTCCGCAAAATAGAACACCGGGATACTGCGGAGTATTCAGTTTTAATTTATATGCAAATTCTCATTTTCATTTCAAGAATAATTGCGCATCACATCATCCAGAGTCTGTCTGTGCCTCACTTGAAGCATACAGCACAATCTCATTGCGGATACTCCAGGGTGCTATTGTATTTCTATGCCTGACAAATATTTGAATCGGGTCGTTCCATCATAGAGGTTAAGTATACTGCCAAACGATACCTCAAAACTCAAATGAGATATTTTCACCTCTCACTCCTCTCAAACAACTACTGTTGAGGTTTTTGTAATCTTGACCATTTGTTTTTTAGGCTACAATTAATGATATTTTCATTGCGATGGATATATTATTTATTTATTATCAGATCACGCTGACAATTTACAATAGTATACAAAAAGTTTGTCCCTCCACTAGTTTCAATATTGCTTTAACTACAGATAAATTGTCCATTGGCTCATTCTTGTTACAATCAGTCAATAGGTGTGTCTAGTACCAGTCGATTATAGCTGTCGTAGATTTTTGTCTGAGAAGCTCTCAGTCTATAAAGCAATACTATTCCGCTATGAACTGTATATTTCAAGGTATGCACTGTGAGGACTACTTCCACCTCCCTCTGTAATTACCTGAAATAAAACTCTAATTTATTTTTGTCCTTGCTGCTGGAATCACTCAGGTATTAGGCTCGTATTCAGCTCTGAGATGATTGCGAGGGTGATGGGGCTATCCCACAACGATAAACGGAAATATCCTTTCAATCTCCCCTGAAATATATTCCAGGTACGATATCCGGGAATCTACCGTTGTAAGTTTTCGAATCCCTATACTGATGATACTGATGACCGCTGCTACGCTTAAGGCCAACGCACACAGCAACAGACGGACGTATTCAGACAGACGTATGAAAAATCGCTCCCCAGTTTATTGAATGTTGCAACGCACACAGACATCCGTCTGTCTGCGTCTGTCGGCAGACGTCTGCATGCTGACGTTAGATTCGCTCCGGGGGCGATTTTCTAAACGTCTGATGTCAGACGTTTCATATCGCGCATGCGCTTACTCAACTTATCGACAGTCCCGCAAGAGGGGCTATTAGGTTTGTTAACCAATTTGCCTGCTTTGGATTACACGTGCGTTGTGTTTTCTTTAGTTAATTAATAGGTAATTTTGTTTTAATTGACATGGAACAACTAATAGAAGCAGGTTACATATGATAGTTCTTATTTAAATCCTATATTTGCATAAATAACATAAGAAGTAGATGATAAGTAATATGAAACAGAGCAAGTCTTTGACGAGGGTCCCTGTTCCTTTTCTTCCTAGCCTGCACATATAATTTTAATATTGTAATAACGTGAAAATCATTCTTACAATAGTACAAATTTATCAAAATGAAGGCAATGTCTCATAAAGTCTTATGCATAAATATAAAAGCCATTAAGTTAATTCCCAAGATCTGTTAAGCCTATTTATATAAAGAAATGTAGTTTGTGAAAAGAAGCACTCATTAATCTCGATTGACCCACTTGCTAATCGAAATAAGATATAAAATGACTTTATAATCATGAGTTATTTATGTTAAATAAAGGAATATATTAGAAAACACTAGTGCTGATGACTGAAAATACTGGTGCTTCATCGCTAAAAATAACAAAGGTATATATGTCATTAGCCACGACTTTTAAACACTCTCCCATTGCCAAGGTATACTCCCTTGTTCCGAGAAAAAGTAGTCTAAACAGTGCAATTGCTAGCATTAATATTATACATAATGTATATATAGAAACAAATACAATCAGCCAGTGGCGCCGACTTTGGGGGGGGGGGGGGCAAGGCACTTTCTGCCCCCCCAATAATTACTCTGGGGCCCCCCCTCTCTTCAGATGGCACCCCCTACAGACCTTTCTGGTGGACTTTGCCCCCCCCCCCCCCAATATTCCCATGAAGTCGGCACCGCTGCAATCAGCTAACATAGATTTATTTCAAACTGTAAAAATCCGAATTATTGTGTAGCTAGAAAATTATTATTTTAAAAATATTTCTCACTAGTTTAGGCAATAAATAAGACAAAAATAAGGGTTTTAAAATTTTTCCTTCTACATATAATAAAATAATCATTATAATAAAATAATAATAATAATAATGATAATATAATAAAATAATCATTATAATAAAATAATAATAATGATAATAAAATAATAATTATCATTATTCAATTAGTAAATCAATGAATTAGTAAATTCAATTCAAAAACTCCAATTTTATTATCCAGAAAATACAACAATTCACAACAAATACTAAATTCCTATACATTATATTACAAAAATCCAACTTCTAAAATAAAATTCTATTTAAAATAAATACAAAAACATTTAACTGGATAACAAAATCCCAAAGGTTACAGAACCTGTTAGGGTAAGAGGGGGGGGGGGAAAACAAAGAAAAAACAAAGAAAAATGAAATAAAATTAAATATAAAAACATCAAAGAAATACTCCTGAATCAGCTGAGGCTCCCACTTTTAGACTTAAAAGCCGCGTCTAGAATAAGCTGACAACTTTTAACCGCAAACAGAATTCCACTTCTTGACCCACTATTAACCCTATCTAAAACATGAATGTGACAAATATTAGAGACCCCATAAATGTAAAAGACAATGTATGGGACCAAATTCTATTCAAACTCCAATCATTGAAAATATACTTGAACAGTCAGATACAAAGACAACATGGAACAAAAACTAAAACTCTTTCGGATAAGTGACTTTAACATCAACATTCCCACATGCACAAGTAACCTATATTTCTACTAAATATAATTCATGTTATGCTGTTAAAATATCTTGTTACATCATCTTGCTGTGCAAGGTGATTACGTAGTTGTCTACAGAATGAAGCCTTTATCCTACACTCCTTCAACCTGTCTGGGAGTAGATTAAAAAACGAAGGTGCCAGATATAAATAAAATCTTTTGAAAATGGTCAGGTGAGGCCTTGGAACAATCACATTCAATTGATTTCTTGCAACTCTGCGGGCGTCAAACAGTCGCATTTCCCCACTTCTATCGTAGTACAATTTCAATGCTTTGTAAATATATAAATATCTAAGGGGCAGGATTCTCAGTTCTTTAAAAATTGGCGCAGAATGCACTGTACGTGCTTGGTGAGAAATTATTCGAACAAAAGCCTTCTGCAGAATAGTAAGTGGGTGCAACACAGAGTTGTATGCTCCCCCCCAAACTTCCAATCCGTAGTCATAATGTGAATTGATGAGTGCAAAGTAAATTTTTCTCATCAACTCCTTATTGCAAACCGTCCTTAGGAGGTAGAAAATCCTTATATATTTCACTAGCTTACCCTTCAAATAAGCTATATGACTCTTCCAACTCAGCTTGCTATCCACCCATACACCAAGATACTTCATGCACTCAACCTGTTCCAGATCTTGGCAATCACAACCGTCCTGAAGGGAGCAGTCAATCCCGTGATACTTTAGAGGTGCAGTAAGGCTTGCTATTTTTCTAAGCTGAAATATGACGTATTTTGTTTTAGGACTCATTACCATCATGTTGCGGGTGAAACACCATCTAAGTGAATTCACATCATTCTGCATATTAACATGCAATTCGGCCATTGTATTGAATTTGTAGAAGAGCGCTGTGTCATCAGCAAAAGCCACTAAGCTACCTCTAAACACACCGTTACATAAGCTATTGATGTAAATTAAAAAAAGCAAACCAGACAACACAGAACCCTGCGGTACGCCGATTTTCAGTTCATCACAAACACTAAGAGAGTTATTTACTTTAGTTTGTTGCAATCTTCCAGTCAGGTAGGACTTGAACCATTCATGTGCAACACCTCTAATTCCTGCTAGATACATTTTCTTCAATAATATGTTGTGATCAACCATATCAAATGCTTTCATGACGTCAACAAATATTGCAGCACATGACTTCCCATCATTCACACCATTGAACACTTCCGACATGAACTCAGTAATTGCTGATCCAGTATTCAGTTTACTTTGAAATCCGTATTGCTTCTTACTGAAGAAATGATGCTGCTCTAGAAAATTGTTAACCCTCATTTTAACAATTTTCTCCAAAATTTTAGAGAATATAGACAACAGTGATATTGGTCGATAGTTTGTGGCCTGCATCTTACTATTTTTCTTAAATAAAGGGATTACTACTGCTTTTTTAAAACCTGAGGGAAATTCTCCAGTACTTAAACTTAAGTTATAAATATATACTAAAACATCTATGATGTACTCTGCAATAGCCTTCACTAGGGATGGGGTGATATTGTCATAGCCAGGTGCTTTATTATTTCTCAAGTCAGATATTATGTGCATTATTTCGTCCCTGGATGTTGGGTGGAAAAAAATTGAATCTCTGATATTGATATCTTGGAAGTTGTTTTCATAAACCTTGTATGCATCGTTAATGAGACTGTTATCCCTCACTATTTCTCCTCTCAGCGCATCTCCTATTGTGCAAAAATATTTATTAAACATGTTAGCCACTTCATTATCACACGTTCTCAAGGATCCTGCCTCATCCTTCAGTGTTATTCTGCTCAATCTCTTTTTTTCGCCTGTCAAGTCTTTTATTATTGCCCACTGTTTTTTGCTATTATTTAAATTCCTTTCTAGTTCAGCCGAGTAGTATGATTTTTTCCTAAACCTTAATTTATTCAATAGAGTGTTCCTCTGCGTGTTATATTCACGCTTAAGGTCTATATTATCAGGCTGTTGGCGACTCAATTTATACAATCGGTTTTTCTTGTCAATTTCTCTTTTAAGCTCTGTGTTAATCCATGGCTTTAAAATTCCTTTATCATTATTCTTCTTCCTTACTACTCTATATGATTCATCAAGACAGTTTTTTATTTTAGCAGTAAATTTTTCAACTGCATGAGAGACTGTGTCACAGATATATACATCACTCCATTCAACATTCCTTATGAGAGATATAAATCTAGCCTCATTTACTCTTTTATGTTCAAACAGATTTCTGGAATTGCTCTCAATATCTTCTGCTTCTATACAAACTACAGTCATCCAGTGATCTGTTATGGAAGTCTGAAGGACGCAGGAGCTGTAAACTAGTTTACTATCAATTTTACCTCTATAGAAAATATGATCTATACAAGTTTGGGAAACATTGGTAACTCTAGTGGGTGTATTGATTAAAGACTTCATTCCGAGACTGGCTAACTGAATCAAATAATTATCAGAATTACGATTTTGTTCAAGGATATTTAGGTTTATGTCACCGTTAATAATTACATTTGGATTTTTGATAAGATTAAGAGAATCCATCAACTCTCTAGTAAAAACATCTTCAGAAAAGTTATGATATCTATAAATTGCTAGTAGATCTATTTTGGTGTTATGAGACAGTGATAACAGTAAGTGCTTGCAGTCTGCTGTTGTCATATTGCAATCATCAAGAGTAACACAAGTGAGTCGATCTGATACAAACACTGCTACTCCTCCTGCTCTATTTGTGTTATTACATTTGGAATGAACTGTGTACTCAGGCAAGGAATATCTCCCAATCTCACTATCATCCACCCAGATCTCTGTTAATATTATAACATCAGGTTTCCTATCTAAGACATCTAATTGTAAAGTAAAAGCATCAAAATTGGATCTTAGACTACGGATATTCTGTTGTACAATCACAATACTGTGGTTGTCAAAATCATTAAATACATCACTTTTTATTTCAGTCCTCTGGGCTAGTATTTGGTATGTCCCCAAAACCGGTGTATTCCCTTCAACATCCATAGTCGGTTTTGCTAACACTGTTCTTCACTGCCTTCTGGTATGCAGGACATTCACGGTCTAGTACAGAGTGGTCATGCTTCTGGCCAAACCTCTTACATGCTCCACATTTCGCTGGCAGTTCCTTTTTTGTGCATTCCTTGTATTCGTGCTCCTCTGTGCAGTGGCCACAAGTAACTTTTTCGTTACAATATTTTGCAACATGCCCATAGGCCTGACATTTGTAGCACCTTGCTACATCTGCATAATCCCTTACACGACATGCATTCCACTCAATATAAACTCGTTCTTTGCTCTTTAGCCAATTCCACACTTCAGGAGCACACTCCACTACCCAGTGACACTCATTCTCATTCCTTGCTTTTATGGACTTCACTTTCTTGAAACCTTTCTTGAAAGCCTCATCTTCTCCTCTGTCCTCTCTATTTTGTTTCAAAATGCAATCTACTACCTCCTCGTCTGTCTTATCGCCCGGTATACCATAGACCATAACTTTAGGCAGGCTCTTCTTAAACTTACCTACCACCAGACCACTCTGTCTCAGACCAGGGGCCGCCGCCACCTTCACTGCCGAAGTCCTGTCTTTTGTTTCTACAAGCACACCTCCATTTCGAATCCTTCTGACATTCCTAACCTGGATGAACTCATCTGCTGGATTGATTGCTTCTACCAATTTCTGCTTGGTCACATTGGAATTCCAAACTGGCTTCCCTTCTGCATTCTTCCCCGGGTAGACAAGAACAATATTTTCCACTGATTTTGGGATCTTATGGACACTTGGCACATGAGGTATATTAAGTTTTGGTCCTCGAACAGTTTCAGCAAAGGATTTGCGTGTAGATGGCCTCTGCTCGGTCTGCATGGCTTCTTGTACTTCCTCCCTAACAATGTTTCTTAGAGAGGCCATTAAGTCCTGCGGGAATATCTTTCCTTGTTGTTCCTCCAGCCTCTTTGTTGTCGACACTAGGTGGTCAACCAAAGTCAAATCAAAAAACCTTATGTATATTATCATTAAGTTACAGTTTTTAATCGTTTCCATAAAATAAAAATTTAATAATTTTAAAACCCCTCGCGTGTAGGCATTTCCCGACCTCGGAAATTTTTTGAAAAGTTTGTGCTACACCACACAACATTATTTAATGCCATCTCACTGAAAACTACCAGCGGACGATCCCCCATCCGTCTGTGGCTATGTGCGTTGACAAAAACGTCTGTCTGCATACGTCTGTCTGTTGCTGTGTGCCTTGGCCTTTAGTATTGTTGTAAAGTTCACTGTAAGAGCTGATCTCTGTCGAATTGGGTCTCTAAAAAATTCACCAATATATTCTCGAGCAGCTGTATGTCTCACCAACGACACCAGCGACTCAAATATCAAATAGAATATATTGTGCAGTATGACCCTTAACAAAGATCACCCACAGTAAAAAAAATAATAAAACTAATCACTAACAATTACCAATGGTCGAGCAGGGCAACAAAATCAGGCACAGGTTTAATTTAAGATATTGCGGAATATATTAAAATTAAGAAAAAACATCTCATGCAAGGGATAGATTGAAATGTTGGCGAAAGAGATTCGATACGAAGAAAGTTCAAGTCCTTTTTTCAGGTTTATTTTCAGTGAGAATATATATATATATTTTTGAAAGTTCATGAATTTGTAGATAATCATTTTGTTGAGCCGACCTAAGGGCTAATAGTGCAGTAAGAGAAAGATGAAATCTTTACACTTAAATAAAATTTTACTTCGCCATGCGGTCGTGGAATACAGTTGCATTTAATATATTATTTAAAAAAAATCACATTTCCACTGTAAAATTGGCCAATTTATATTTTATAACATTCGACTCATGTGTTCCAGGCGATGATTGGTTTTCTCCTACTTGGTTTTTTGTCCTTTGACAAATTGAATTGGATTAGGCTCGACAAAAGTTTGACGTTCTCGAGCAGGATTTTGTCAGCAAGTGCTGTTCAATCACTGTTTCTCTAAGCAGCTTCCCAGGCCATAAAGATATACTGCCTTAACTCGGTGATTCGGGCCAACAGGCTGAATTCGGCGCGAAAAGTGTCAGTCACAGCTGACAGCCATACAGAATATCATAACATAGTTTCGACAAATAAATGTTAACAATGAGCGGTTCTTTTGCACATACTACTGCCTTGGCTCTTGGTTTGTACTTCTAGTTTTTCAATAATAACTTATGAATTAACTTTTTCTACTATTTTCCTTTATATAACCAGTTTTTAATAATTAATTATTCTATTTTTGATAGTGCTGTTGCTCATTTTTCGTGTCAGAGGTACGAGTATGATACTTTATTAAATTTTTTTGTTACGAATCTATGAATTCCCTTAACATCATGGAATCAGAGAATGCACCCCGACAGTACTTTGGTTTTAATTCAAGTTTGATTGAGAATGAATATGATGTGACAGTCGAAACTAAAGTAGGCTATCTCGTGTTTTATAATAAAAGTGATATAATTATTTATAATAGTTTATAAAATAGTATAAATAGTATATAAAAGTTTTATAATAAAAGTAATTGTGACAACATCAGTCTTATTCATGATGAATAACTCAGTTCCCTATTAATGTTTCTTCTGTTTGGTATTTCTGTGAATTGTCCTCATTTTTTCTCCATGATAATCCTATCAGATTCCAATTCATTATTTACAGATATTACAAAGTCATGGACCAATGTCTCGCTGTTCGTGGTCGAGTTTCACATTTATAAATTCATACGCTAATGGAAATGATGTTCAGTTTTGAAATCTGCCAACAACAAAGGGTGCATTCGTCAAAATCGGCTAGTCGAGTGGAGCTTCGCATTAGCTCGGAAACAAGGCGTAACCAACAACCATTTGCTACATTATCTGCACTAAAATGCGATGTGCCAGCATTCATTGCCCACAGAGGATTAATGGATTTAATGGCAGTTGTAGTCAAGTCAATAGGATTCAATGTAACAGTTGTTTCAGCCGTTGATAACAGTCGACTGCAACCTGAGTAACAACTACTCCACATTCATTACATTTCTACCAGTTTACTATTCATCTACTTGCTAATAGCCTACAAATTTATTAGATTTGCCCAGTGAATTATAATAAGAGATATAGCGATTTCCTAATTGAGCTAGTGGGAGATAGGATGTAGGCCTATTCACAGACCTTGTGCGATTGGGATAAAGCGAAGATAAAGAGTGCGAATGCGAACATAACATTATGATCACCTCATAATTTATACAAATATGAAAATAAATCGGACAATGGAGGATATATCTTGTAGAATGACGAACCATTATCTCTAGCTGATGCACAGATATCTTCAGACACAAGAAGAAGGAGAAAATTAGAAAATCTGAAGTAGGGTACTAGGGCAGGGGTTCCCAACCGGTGGCACGCGTACCTCTGGTGGTACGTGGAAAGATTTCAGGTGGTACGCGTCACGCGTGGCCTAAAAAAATAGTGACACAAAAAGCTTGTTCTGTGATGAATAATTGCTGTCAAGATTGGCATATCTAGCTGACATTTTTGATAGACTCAACACGCTTAAAACATGAGTCTTCAGGGAGCTAATACAAAACCCTTCACAGCCAATCACAAAATAAACTCTTCCTAAAAAAGTTCGTCCTTCTAAGTTTGCAAATACAAGAGAAGAATGTCTTAACATTTCCTACACTGTCATTATTTTTTTAAGAAAATGATACATTTCAAAGCCAGATGTGTTTGTTAATATAATTCTGCACTTGGAAGCTCTTCGAGAAAGAATTAATAAATTTTTTTTCGAAGATTATTCAAAACTTGACAGGATCAGAAATCTTTTTGCAGAATCACCAAATGAGTTGTAACTTCTTTTTCGATTTAACAGAAGACAGTTAGTTCCATGAGAGATGTTTTTAGAGAGAAATCATTAACAGACTTCTGGATCGGTTATAGATCCAAGAATCCAATGCTCTTCCAGAAAACTATGCTGTTTTTTGATTCCATTTGTCACTAGCTACTTGTGTAACTAGGAACAAACTAATAAATATAGGAACAAACTAACAAGTGATCAATGAAATATAAAGTATTATTAGTTATTCAATGAAAATGGATTAATAATAGACATGTTTCTAATAGAACATGCTTTTCTAAAAAAATAAGTTTCAGGTGGGCTTTCTTTTAATTTATACCCCCCCCCCCCAGATCAGTGAGGGTGGTAGGCTAAAATCTTCAAAAACCGTCAGGTGGTACGCAGATGCTAGAACGTTTGGAACCCTTTTTGCTAAAGTTTACAAAGTTACTAGATTTGCCTAGTCAATATTTAGCAGGGGCGAACCAATATAGTTGGAAATAGAAAGTGTTCTTGGAACTATTCATTTTTATGTTGAAACTTGCTATGCAGAGCTGACCTTTTTGAGTCGCGGTAGACGCGGTCGAACCATCCAAAGCGCTTGGTTGCAGACTGACTGGTTCTCTATTTTGTAACGTTTAATAACTTTGGTTACTATTAAACCGAAGGTCTAATGATGATGTAAGGTCTTGTATGTAATGGTGGTGGTAGGGAGGTAGTGAGTGAAGTGGAGTGGTGGAAGTGTTTTCAGGGGTGTTTTTGATGATATTGAAGAGGGTATGAGATTTTAAATTGAGTTATTTATTAAATTATTTATTTACAAAGGCAACTTTGAACAAGTAGTTATATTTTGATAGTGCTATATTTCAATAATAGTTGTAGGCTTCCGTTGCTGAAATAAAGTTGATTTTGATTTGAAAATTGTTAAAAATCTACTTTTAATCGAGTTAGTTGTTTCCACGATCAATTTATCTGGAGCGTGATTTCATAACTCCTGTAAGGTTTAGACGGTATTTAAATAGTTTTAGCTCTCACTGTACGAAGGACATAGGGGGAGAACATTAGGCGTAGGCTCTGTCCGTCCGTACGCATAAAACTTCAGAGCAAAAACTACAGGGAGAACAGGTACCAAATTTTCAGGAGGTAGTAGGCACCTCATAAGAAGAAACCATAACTTTATATTACTATTTCACATTACAATTCAAGTTTTCCAGTGGTAGTATTTTTCATCGGCGAAAGATCATATTTCCATGTGTCAAAAGCCGCTGTGTCGAAAATCGTGACGTTCTTCAAGTTTGAGAATCAGCTGACTCACTAATAAAGAGCTCTTGTTTGGGGCAAGGCTTTGAGCCAAGCTTTGAGGCATGCCTTCTCTCAGTTGGAATGAATTGGAAAATTTGCACTGATCTGTATCAGCTGTTTCCCTATAGAATAAAATCGATTTTCCTTCCAATGCTTAAAAAAAAAAAATTTGAAACTAAATTTTGTCAGGTTCAAATTGGAGTTATAAGGACGTTTTTGAAGTTATTTTAATCCCATGGCATATGGTAATATGAAATAAAGAGTCAAGTGAAATACGTTCGGGACAGTGAGAGCGTCCCCTTTTAATTTAAAAAGGTATAGATTGAATTTTACTTTTTACTTTACATCACTTTTTTACTGTTCATATGGTTTCTAAAAAAGTTATAATATGATCATGTGTGATCTTTGTATTAATATACATCTGCAATGTGCTATTGTACTTTCCCATCTTACGTTTTTGACCTGATCATTTTTTCAAGATTCTGCTCAATCAGATTTCCCGACAATAAAGCGAAGCGTGAGAAAGAATATGGTTGAAAGACTAGAAAGATTGGCCAGCTTGGCGTTGTGGAGCGGGGTATTGTGTTGGCGGGAAGGGGTTGACGGGACTTAGAAGAGAGCAAAATGAGCTTTCTTATCAGCAATGGCACAGGCCTTGGTCCTGCAGTCATTTTGCCTCATCCTGATGAGTCATGAAGTAGGGCTGGGTTGTGAGGTGTGGTTGGGTGTAGCTGTGAGGCGTCCTCTTGCAGACCTCGAGTCTCGTCACAGTTTCTCACATATCGCATAAAATATCTATATTCTATTTCATATACCGTAAATACAGGTTGCGTCCGCACATTATTCGGGATCAATCACTGATACTGGACAATAGCTTATAGACTTTTGCTTACGTCAGATGAGATCCCAAGTATTGTTATCTGAGTTTTGTGATTCTATTAATATTTCAGTAACTCATAACAAGGCTTAAATTAAGGTTCTGTTTTTGATCAAGATTTTTGCAACTTTAGTAACTATTAAGCTATTAAAATCCAAACTTATTATAATGTGAATAAGGTCCGTGTATTATTTATGAACCTACCTTTAGGCTCTCTTAAGCCAAATTAAGGCATAAAAAGATATTTAGATGAAGGGTTTTCAAGCCTCCTTTGAGATAAGGAAGCCTTGAGGTTTGTTCATAAATAATGATGTTGAAAACTTGATGTTTTCATATTTTTTTCAAAACCAAGAGAACTAGCTCTAATTTTCGTAACCACGCGTCCTCGCCATTCACCATCTCGATCAAGCCGTAACTAAACTTTTTTTTAGGATGAAGCCCTCATTGGTCTTAGACCTGTGCGTGGGTAATGAGTTGGATGATGGCGATTGATGAGTTGGTGGGTTCCGAACCACCGGTAAGTGATTTTACAGCAGAGAACAGTGTCTTTTTTGCTGGCCAATCTAATCGGTCACCGTTACAAAAAGGTCCTACGAGAACGCAGCTTATCTCTATCTGATTGAGCAGATACCTGCTACGGCTCGCGGCTATCACTTCCCTAGTATCTTCAAGTATTATATTATAATCGAATACTAATGGCTTATTGGCCTCCGCTAAGTTATAAGTTGGTGGCTACATCAGAGGTGGATTGAGACTTTAAAACCACATTTCAAGTGATTCTAGACACGAATTCATCCATATCAACACTTCAACCACTGTTATATGTCATAGTGAACTTTATGCTATTTCTTGCTATTTTTTAACTTCTACCTCCCTGGTTGGAGTACCGTAATTGAATTTTTTATTCAAAATAGGGTTTCACGGATGATCCCCAAGAATGTTTTTGAAATAATTTCTAAAACCATTTTTTCAGTGTTTTTAGACATTTGCTTTGACTCTTGTCAAAAAATTATCTGTCAGAACTCCACTCCGAAATTTCTTTCGTCTCTAGGTATCTATGTCCCTGATCCTTTCCACATAGTTATGCCACTGAAAAGACTAGTTAACATACAAAATCATGATTTCATGATTTTCTTTTTCAGAAATTCCTTTTTTAACAGTGCGATGCACTGATTTATCTATACAAATCTAGCCTAAAATCGAATAAACGTTAATATCAAGGAATAATGCAACAGAGAGAAAAGTAGGCAGTCAATAATAAATTCTGAAATCCTATTGCTTTTGTGTTTTTGAAAGGTTTCCTTTCGATTCCAGTAATATTCAGGCGTAAGTGTTTTACTTCTACAATAGAGCCACAGTTGCAGTGGTTGTATAGAGCTACAGTTGCAAACTCGCAATTACAGAGGACAGTAACTGTTGAGGACAGTAGTAAGTGTAGGTTAATCTGTTTTAACAAAAAAAAATTTACTTGAGCACACGCAACGGTCTTGTAACTCTCCTTTTTTCAGTACCGTATTACTTTTAAACGGACTTCCAAAGAGAACAAGGTTCTATATTCGACCTGTTTTTTTTTTATGTTTGCACATCAATCATTCGAACAATATTGAACCGATTTCGATGAATTTTTTTTAAATGAAAGCGTATTGCTCAGCGGTGGTCACATCCAAGTTTCGCAAGGATCGGCCCAATACTTGGCCCAATATTGAACAAAAAGGAGCATTCTTCGATGTCTTCATTTCAATCTTGTTTGAATAGGATAGTTCCACACATAACCGCCAGTCGGATAACCAGTGTCGTTTACCAGGCTGATCATTGTACCATATGGAGCGCTTCACATCTAGACGATTTTCGAAATCATATTATGATGCAATGCAATTATGCCGGGTAAACGACATCGGTTACCCAAAGCTGGTTCAGTGTGAAACAAGCCTGTAATGTCTCGTTTTGACCAATCACGTGAACTTAATTTGAATCAAGAATAAGAAGAATATCATATTTCTGTTCATATTTATGTTCATATGAAAATATTGCAAACAATTTAGTTGATGTTATGGAGTCGTAGAAATAAGGTTATTTAGTTTCAATCATGAGTTGGAGTGAGTTTTTGAAATCATTAATTTCGAAAAAAATAATTAATATTCTTCAAAGTTATTAATTTTTTGTCAAACTCGCCACTTTACCGATAATCTTTATATAAAATAAGCGAACATGTTTTTTGTGATGACAACTCCTCCGTGGTTTCTCGACCGATTTTGATCGTCACGTCTCATTTGAAAGATCTCTTCGAGTAGATGTTTGATAAGGTCTTACATTTTGAAAAAAGTCATCGCGGACATGAGGAATGAACGAACAAAGTTTCAATTTTTGCCATTGCTTCAACATAGGGATCGGTGAGCTGAAAATTTTCACATTTCAACTTATGATTTGATGATCAGCTGTTTTGAAACAATAAGTTTATTTCTCATTGTTCATTCAGAGAGAGAGGGTGGGAGGATAGAATAAAGAGGAAGAGAGAGAGAGAGAGAGAGAGGAAAGAGAGAGAAAAGAAGGGGAAGCAGAAAGAGAAGGAAGAGGAGAAGATGATGAAGACGAAGGAGAAGAAGAAAGAGGAGAAAAAGAAGAAGAAGAAAAAGATTAGGAAGAAGAAAACGAAGAGGAAGAAGAAAAAGAAGAAGAGGGAGAAAAAGAATAAGAAGAAAAAGAAGAGGAAGGAGAAGAAAAAGAAGAAGAGGGAGAAAAAAAGAGGAATAAAAAGAAGAGGAAAAAGAAGAAGAAAAAGAAGGAGAAAAATTAAAGGAGGATGAAGAAGAAGAAGAAGAAGAAGAAGAAGAAAAAGAAGAAGAAGAAGAAGAAGAAAAAGAAGGAGAAGAAGAAAAATAAAAAGAAGAAGTGGAAGAATCAGAAGAAAAAGAAGAAGAGGAAGAAGAAGTGGAAGAAGAAGAAAAAGAAGATGAAGAAAAAAAAGAATAAGAATTAGAAAAAGAAGATGAAGAAGGAAAAGGAGAAAAAGAAGAAAAAGAAGAGGAAGAAGAAAAAGGAGAAAAACAAGAATGCTGTCGTTCAGTATGTAGAAAATCTTCATTTGGAATGTATTTTACAAAGTTTAATAAAGTCGCACATTCGTGCGACCCGGGATAACCTAGTTTGGAAAAACAGCTGATCTCAGAAGTATTTTTAGTTTCACTGCTGTGATGGATTAAGAATATTTATTCGCCATTAAATAGGCTATTTTGAGGTTATGTTAGATGATGCTTGTTGTACTAGCTCAAAGTTTATGTTTTTATATTGAAAAAATATATGTGACTAATATCACGAAAAATATCGTACGTAACTCGTCCGGGAAGATGTTTACCATACTCGTATGATAATACCGCACTCGACTTCGTCTCCTGCGTTAACTTACCATATTCGTACATTAAACACCATTTTCCGCACATGTAACTAAATATAGGCCTACTTTTTCAGTGTAGGTTTATTCTGAAAGGGACCACATCGGAATGAATCAAAAGCCATTTCACTTTTAAGAAGCCTTTCGCTATTATAATTTTCCTAAATGCAATATTCCAAATTAAATAAAGCTTTATAGAATTTTCCTTAGTTTAACTTTTCTTATAGGTGGATTTTTATTTACTTGAGTTTGGATGTTATAAGTTAATTATTGGGTTGCTAATTTAATAAATATTTCATAATGTACCGTAGGCTTTAAGAAATTTCTCATGTTTTCAAAGTTTGAAAATTCAACTAAAAAGCTTGAAATAAAACAAATTTTAAAACAAAAAAAGAAACCGACTTCAATGAAATAATACTCAAACATTAAATACTCACGTACTAAAAAGTTTAGAATAAAGTATTTACTTTAAACTGAGAAAATTTCAAATTTCATACAAGTAATCTTTTGAAGTCGGCGCCAAATTTCCCATAAACTTCTAAAATATAACAGAATTACTCTGTGATGTTTTCCATAACGAAATACTTGAACAATCTAATATCAAAACTGACATTGTATTTCAGTAAAAGTGAGTGTAAATCACATATTCAATTGAAATACAGTGGTAGTTTTGATATAAGATAGAATTTCTTATCAATCACTTGCCTTAGGATAAAATAAAGGCAGCAATTCAATTCAATTCAATTCCCGGTGGTTCGGAACCCACCTAAAAATGTAGGTCCAAATCATCAATCACCATCATCTAACTCATTACTCACGCACAGGTCTCAGACCTATACGGGCTTCATCCTCAAAAAAATGTCATAAAATATTTGGCGCCGACTTCAAAAGATTACTTGTATGAAATTTAAAATTTTCTCAGTTTAAAGTAAATACTTTATTTTAAATTTTTTAGTACGTGAGTATTTAATGTTTGAGTATCATTTCATTGAAGTCGGTTTCTTTTTTGTTTTAAAATTTGTTTTATATTCATTACAACTTCATTTAACAAAAAGCCTTCTGAGAACTACAATCTCCAAATTTTGCTGCCCTGGGTTGCAGTTCTTACATTGCCCACCCACCCAGTGGCGTAACGTACACCCCCGCAGACCCCGCGGCGCGGGGGGGCCCGGGCTATAAGGGGGCCCGGAATGAAAATATATTTTTTCAAGAAATGGCCCGTGCTAAGACTGATATATATTTTTTTTTTTCAAAAGAAATAAAACTGAATTACTGAAGGAAGAAGAATGAATTGGCTAATTATTGTCAGGTCAATGTTTATTGTTTACTTTATCAATTCGCAAATAGCTTTAGTGAAGGAATTCAGAAGCAGGATGTTGTGACTTCAGGAAATGGAAATGGGAGACATACCGAGGACAAAACACTCTTCAAATAAACTTATCTAGACTGTTACAAATCATGTCTTCAAAGTGCAAATATTAGAGGAAATTAATATTATTTTCCCATCGAATCCCTCAATGTATATTAGCATATATTGTGATGTAATGGAAAGTGGGGGGTTGTGAAGAAAAAAAGTCAATATTTTTCTTCATACAGTACTATGAATTCAGTCTCTTTTGAATCGTCCTAGATGCATCTAGCCCTACACGTGTCCGATAAATTGGCCTAGAGTAAACCGTATGTATATTAATTGAGTTCGTGATCGTGAGTTTATTATTTGGAGTGCCATTTTTTTTTCATTGCTATTCTATTTTTCAACATGCTGCGTTTATGGTATTGTGATTTTGTACAGTCATGTTTTAGTTATTTCTATTTTTCATCGACTAGTAAATTTTTAAGCAATGTTCAGAAGGAATATTTATGCCCTTGATATATCGGATAAATTACGTGATTATTGTACAGAATAAGTAGCCTATATAAATAATAGATTTGGTTCAATTGTTTCAGTTTTCCTAACACAGTTGAATTTTTTTCTTATAATAGGATCAAGTACTGTACAAGTAGTTTACGTTTTCTCTCTTCTGCCTCTTAAGAATAAATTTCTTAAATTTTTTCTCTTTTCCTGACTTAGTAATTTCGCGGTAATTTAGATAAAATGGCCTTTTTTCAAATTTTAACCTGTGTCCGTGTCTGCAAACGAGGCGAATTCTGAGAGAACACATTTTCTAGAAAAAGGAGCGAAGGTGCTAACAAGGAGGATGTGAATGTGGATCCTATGGAAGACATCAATTTCAAGGTTTCTAGGTTTCAAGATTAATTATTTATCTGTGATGTTTTCCATGACGAAATACTTAATGAACAATCTAATATTAAAACTGACACTGTATTTCACTTTTATATACTGTATTGTTTTACTCACTTATATTGGAGATGCTTGAGGGATGCATTTCACTTCTGAAAAGTGACAAAGGCTGACGAAGCTTTTTTCAGAAGTGAAATGCATCCCTCAAGCATCTCCAATATAAGTGAGTAAAACAATATATAAAAGTGAAATACAGTGTCAGTTTTAATATTACATAATTATTTATAACTTAGAACCACTCAACTATTTTCATCTTTCAGGAGCCCGTAGGCTACAGACAAAATCATCAGACTAGCCCCCCTTGAAACATGATTGAATTTTTAAATTTAATAGATAAAAAGGTGTTTTGGTCTTACATAATTATAACTGCCCAAAAAAAATCATGCAAGTTTCTATGGGAGGGGAGACAAGGGAGAGGGGGGATATTTATATGATTTTGAGGAGAGGGGCCCGGAAAATCGGTTGCGGGGGGGCCCAATTGGAAAACGTTACGCCACTGCACCCACCCCTTAAATCTACCACTGGGCTACATAAGAATGAACACTACAATAAACGCAAAAAATTAAAATATTAATGGTTGAAAACAACATTATCTTGATTAGCAATGATGACCAAAATCATGGAATCATGATGAGCAATTAAGCGAAGCGAGTTCTTTGAATTGTTAAACACAAGAAAATTCATGATTGGTTGAAAGGTGGATCAATCTTTTTGCACCCTGATTGATTGTGAGACGGCTTCTAAACATACAATAATTATGTTTCATTAATTTCTCTTTATCTATGGTTTCAATATTGTTATGATTGTCTAGGAGCTACAGCTTTATTATTGGCTGTAGACAATAGAAATCGAGCATTTTGATTGGTGTGAACTGATGCGAAAGTTCGTCTCACAAAAAGTAATTCACACTACAATACGCTATTGACTCTCAAAATTTATTTTTATGTTATTGGAATACACTCGGAAATTTGTACCGCCTGTTTTTGTGAGAGTGTAGAAAAGTGACAACCAACTAATCTTAGACCCTACCCTTTTAGAGTTGCTTGATTCTTTCATGAAAAATGTTAAATTCGATAACTCTGATATGATTGTAACTTATTTTCAGAAGGGCACTCAAGGTAATGTGATTTGACAAACGAGCAGCCAAGCGAGTCGAATAATACTGGTAATCTGTTGATTTTATTCAGCAGAACGTACACTCAGAGCGGCTCAATGAATAAATTATATCCTCTTATGGCGAAGTTTAATGGAACGTGATTGGAATACTGAGGATAAAGAATGAGTTAATTGGTTTAATCCATCCTAAGCTTATTCGATTTGTTAGTAGTCGTTCTCAAAGCTGGACCACTCACCCTATCTCCATCATTTTCAACTATCTCTTTCCATCTTTATTACGTTTTTACTACCTCTTTCAATTTTCCAACACTAGGCTACCTGTCACAGGATCCTGAAGTATATATAGACCTCGTTTATGAAAAGTGAAATATCAATCAATAAATCGATCTGTTAAACCGCTATTGGTTATCGACCATTTGTTCACCAGTAACTAAAGGCTCACTCTCTACTTGTCCACTGTACCGTACTACTAGTGAGCCCCACGGGTTGGAGAACTCGCTCGCGAACAATTTATTTTGGTAGGGCAACTTATTTTTAGCTTATCCATGAGAAAGTGGTAACGAAAAACGGCCTTATTCAACAGGACCATGCGATCGCAAACACGCTTTGGAACGTGACCGCAAGCAATGAGCTTCGTTCCCCATCATTCAGTTTTCTCACTTCATTCAATTAGATTACTCATTCATTATCAAGCAAATGATGAGAATGAGAACCCCATACAGCGTAGTACACAAGACCTGACAACGATACAACGGATATCCAATGCAACCAAAACCAATAACAACCAATAATAATAACCAATACAACAGAATATCAAAGGACCTGACAAATTCACATAAAATGTGATAATGAGCTTATTCTTATTATTATTATTATTATTATTATTATTATTATCAGTTGTGCTAATAGGCAAATGCACCAGTTGGCTTTTATAATTTCTATAAACATTTTTTTTTTTTTTTTTTTTTTTTTTTTTTGAGGATGAAGCCCACATAGGTCTGAGACCTGTGCGTGGGTAATGAGTTGGATGATGGTGATTGATGAGTTGGACCTACAGTTTTAGGTGGGTTCCGAACCACCGGGAAGTGATTTTACAGCAGAGAACAGTGTCTTTTTTGCTGGCCAATCTAATCGGTCACCGTTACGAACGGGACCTACGAGAACGCAGCTTATCTCTCTGATTGAACAGATACCAGCTACGGCTCGTGGCTATCACTTCCCTAATCTTAATATGCTTCCCAATTAATTTACAAAAAATGTTAATCGCCAGTTCTTGAAAGAGAGTTGTTGTTTCTCCTTCCTTTTGTTCAACAAATCTCATATTTTTTCATGTCTCAATATTTCCTCTCGTTTTTTCTCAATTTGACGATTTAAAACTAGTAGTTCTGTGAGCAGTAGGCCTCACTCCCAAGGGTGCTTGCATTGAGGAATTTACTCGACGTACCGTACTCAGGAATAGTTACCGTCACAAAATTGAACACAATCATCAGCAGACATTGATTAAATTATTTTGCATAATGTATTTCATGTCTGTTTCCCACAAACAGTCACTCTGTATCATATCATCAAGGCTGCGTTTCTATTTTCCAGACAACTGATTGATTGCTCAAATCAGATCAAATTTCACATATCTGATGAATGAATTCTTAGAACTATATCAATAATTATTAAATATTAGAAATGATTTGTTTCTCTCAAACAAATATGTAATCGTCATGAATGATAACTTTATACATATAAAAGTTCAACCAGATAAGTTCAATAAGAAAGAAATCTGGGTGTCTGATTCCAATTGCATAATTTATTATTTATGATGTTGAAGATCCATCTTGTTTCCACTAATATGTAATATAAACTAAAAAAAACCAATTTTAAATGGAAATTAACTCACGTTATGGCGTGACGGCCGTTTCGCTCTGTTGTCTAGAGCATCGTCAGACGACCCACAGTACACTCAGAGTGTACAAAATTACAATAGATGTGAAAGCGCAACAGACTCAAGTCCAAAACTGCTCTTTTCACAAAACATTAAGGTTAATTTTGACGCTGAAAATTTAGATTTACCAGAATAATCCACTCGAAAAATAATTAAATGATTCTTTTTTTCACTTGAAGGCAATCAATTTTAAAGATCACTCAAAACATAACACTGAAAACTGTATTATGAAGCTCATTATTTCAAAAATCATAAGTTTACTAGATAAGAAACCTGAAACTCAGATGCCTGAGTACCTCTCCTTTTTTCCTTGATATCCTTTCAATAAAAGAAAATTTTGAAAATCCTTGTACATACATCACTTAAAGGAAGATCCATGCAAAATTTTATAGAACTTGATCCACGCGTTTAGCCATGCAAATGCAAGACGGTCGAATTGAAAAAGAGACCTCTCTTCGTTCGGTCAATAATTTAATAAAAGATTTCAACATAATAAAAAATGAAACTGGCAACCCTTGGAGTGTGAAAATAAAGCGGATAATTTGGCTAATGACTGTTCAGTCGGGTCTTGGATATTCCGTTGTTTAGGTATTTTAATTTATAAGATTGATGTTGAAGTAATACAAGCTTCAAGTCTCTGTTTTCAAGAGAATTTACAGGATAAGTTTTTGTATTGATTATGCTATAGATATTGTTGGAATTGTATTTTGATTTATTAAATTGTATTTGATTCGACTAATCCTACTTCTCAAGATGAATAATAATTTTACAAATTACAACTACTGTATACATCACGTTTTGGAATAGTCAACAATCTTGCATCAATTTAGATGTCAATCTATTGGCTATCTAATAAAGTGGAGTCTGTGTGTACCAAGTGGAATCCTCTCTCTCGAATGAGTAGTCTGTCCCTCGATTCGGACACTTTATGAGACACTGTTGTTTACCTTTGATGCCTCATGCCCTCAAGTATTAATCAAATGCTCTCTCATTCTCTCTCACTCATCTCACCACTCTTCCTCTTACCTCATCGCTATCTCTCACAATCTCTCACTTTCTCTTCGTCTCTCTTTCTTCAACCCAATCTCAACATAGTCACCAAGATTTGTATCATTCATAGCCTCTCTTCTCCTTAAATTGTTCGACCATGATAGTACAATCATTATATTGGTGGTTTTCTCATTTGACGCTTTCAGTACTCATTATTGGAAAAGCCACGTTTCATGGCTAAGTGTGTGTGAACTCGATTTTTGGACATACGTGTAATGAATTTCAGAGTTTCATTGTAGCAGTTATTGTATCAGTCAGTGTGGTGTATGGTAACAACAATCCTTATTATAATATTCCTCTAGAAACACTTATGAACATTATAAATATCACATGATTCAATCAACTGGTGGTAGTGACTACTGAGCTATTCCTTCTTGTATGAAAGTTTTGAATAGTAAGTGATTTATTCGAATTTTTAAAACTTTTGCAATTCCTTTAGAAATCAATAAAGCATACTTGGGTGTGAACAAAATTGACACAGTAGAGGATTATTTCCTTGTTCTGATATGTAATTGGATGGAGATTCTGATAAGCCAATGGTATTGGTCAACGCTACCATTTTAAAATAAATATTATTCAACTCATCTTCGGATCTTGAATGCTATTCCAAGTTTAAGTATACAATGGTTTATGTCAACATTCTATCTTTGTGGCTATCTTGTAGCATTGCTACATTATTTTACATTAAAGGTATTGTTGAAAATTTATCTGAAACATTTAGTAAGATAATACAGTTATATACTCTAGTTGCTAAAAGTAGGATTCCATCACCCACATACAAGAGTAGTTTGGTTATTCCCAGTCCATCCAAAATTATATCTCATCCTGGGCTACCCATATCACAAAATAGGGAGGTTACTCTGAAAGTTCCCCAGATAAGATTTGAAAGCATATTATCTAATAGTGATCTTGTTAATCAAAAAGAAATTCCTCCTAATATTTCACAAGCCAATACTTTGATTAATGAAGCATATTTTCAATCATCTTCTAATATATTGCAGATACCTGTACCTTCTGTACAAAATATGAATAGTGAATGTGGTCCAAATTTTGTAAGTGGTGATAATCATTATTCTGGCCATTTGAGAGTTTTCTTGATTTTAAAATCCATGGTAACCCAGTAGTTAAGATCCTAAACCCTGTACTGTAACTTAATTAGTATTATAATCTTATTGTAGTCTTGACATAATATTGTCATGTATTATTCTCTTGTCCTGAATTTTATGTCTCATTATTGGGCATTACTATTCCTTCAACATTGTTGTATGATATACTTACTCCTATTTCCACTTTATATAATAATTATTGCCATCTGATTACTATGATAATGTTCTTGTCCAATGACAGTGTGTCATCTTCTTTATCCTTTTAAATTGATGTAACCTAAGGAAGGTTATTTGGTTGAATTTTTGTACCATTCTGAACTCTACTCCACTTATCCAGATGGGTTAGGTAAAATTTTGTTAAATTATGTTCACCTTGTAACGGTGATATCCATTTCTACTCTTGCTCTGAATCTTACCCCTTTGCGCGCCCGTATTGGATTCAAAGCTACATTAGATTTATGGTCACTAACTTTTGACAGTCTTCTTGACTTTGAAAGTCTTGTTTTTTATTTTTTACTGATTGTCTCAGTATTGGTAATAATAGAAGAGATATAATATTAGAAGAAATTTCCTTCTCTTGTTTCTTCTCTTTCTCATCTCCTTTCTATCCTTGACACCCCAGAGTTTAATTTGGAGGGGAGAGGTCTGTAGCATTGCTACATTGTTTTAGTTAAATGTGGTGCAGTTGGTCACACCAATATATTCAGTGAGCCTTCGGTTTCACCCACTTCAACATTAATTTTATTACCGTATTTCTAGCTATAATATTTTATTTTCTTATTAGGTATTTTTCATAATATTTTACTTTACCTAAATCTCCTTTTAACGTTTCTAGTCAATCTTTTAATTTAAACTGTAACCGTCCTTTGTTGGTTATGTTACCAGACTGCCCTAGGTTTTGCTTTGTGCATAAACTAACCTGTTGCATCTTGTTTTTTGCAGCTTTGCACTGGCTCCTAAAATATGATTTGGATTGTTTTGCCGTTTCTTTGATTTCTAAATAATATGTTATAATTAACACCTTGATGCTATAATTATCAATTTTAAATAAGAATATGAATTTGTTTACAGCCATGATGTGTTAGTAATCTGTCTTCTTCTTTTATTTAAATATCTCTCGTCGTCAAATCCAGGTACAGTAATTCAAGTTTATTAACTACAATTATTCGATGTATTTTGTCACTACTGTCATTATTGTGAAATTGTTATTTCCCAATTTATCCTTTTTGTATTTTTGTATCAACAGGTTTTCCTGGTTCAGGTTTAGATTGACATCGAAAATATTAATGTATCCTCAACACCTTGGTTCATGAAAGCATTTGGTTAATATAAAATAATTATTATGGACCGGACTTGAAACCAAAACTGCTATCCAGGTGACATACTTCCTTTTCATATTACTTTTCCGTGGAGTCAAGATTTCAAGATCCGGGTCTGTCCTCAACAGACCTTTATAATTTTCATTTAGTATGCTTAGGCATATCTTCTTTTGTTTCAAGTTGAGAGTTTTATATCCTGGCCAGTGATCTTTTTCAACTCAAGTTTCCAACTACTGTACAAAAAAAAACAGTTGCTGAAAATTCTATTTACCTTTGTGAGGAAGACGACGAGAGATTATTCTATGGGCTGTTAATTTTTTATCTGTGATATTTTGAATTTAACCTTTCTTTAAAATTATAAACGCAATTTTCTTCTATTCTGGACTTTTTTTGACTTGAAACCCTTCATCATGTGTGTCTGTTAATTGTTTTAAAGCCTTGGTCTTATCGACCACAGCCTAATTAGTTTTTAACTAGTGAATTCAGTACAATTCCTATGTGAAACAACCAACCTTAATTTGCCAAGGTAGGTTGGTTGGTTCAATTTTTGTTGATAGGAATTTTTTATTTTGATTGTTGATGATAGTTAAAGGACGATTAAATCTGATGTAGAGGCTCAATAAGAAATACAGGGA
Source organism: Conomelus anceps (assembly GCA_948455865.1). Taxonomy (NCBI): domain Eukaryota; kingdom Metazoa; phylum Arthropoda; class Insecta; order Hemiptera; family Delphacidae; genus Conomelus; species Conomelus anceps. The sequence continues at coordinate 94,223,430 of OX418216.1, forward strand.
AATCATTCGCAATGCATTTACTAAAAATATATTACATTATAGCCTTTAACTATATGAATAATGTAAGAAGGTTATGGAATCAATCAATTACCGATATGTGATGCAACATTAAACATTATTATTTCATTTCTTATAAAATTAAATATCAATACAAATGAGACCAAATCACACATATTCAAGACACCTAAATAAACTACAATATAATTTATTCATGAGGAGCTTATTTGGTGTGCTTTTAATCACATCAAACTCGACGTGTTCATAGTAAGCTGCAACACAGCATTTATTAATAATAATAATATTTAGCATTTATTAAAATGTTGCTTTATGTAATACACTCCACTAGAGCTCACTTCAGAACTTTTCCGAAATATCCATTAATCAATGTGTTCGAAGTGGGGTTAAAAATATAAATGCATATAATAGCTGAGAGGAATATTGTCGATTGACAGAGCTTAATCAACATGGATGGAGACAAGTGAGCAGCGAGGCGGAGGCTGTTGCACCCCAGAAAAAAGGTCTCCATAATGACAGGTATGAGAAGGATAACTGAGATGAATGAGAGCCGGTAAGATATAATGTTATTTATTTTCAATTATAATGTCAGAACGGGTGATGGATGCTTGGCCGGTGTGGGAATGGGTCAGGTGAGGTTTGGGGGGTTTGTGAGTGTGGGGGGGTTTTGGTGGGGGCTGCTGTGTGCGCGATAGGGGGTTGCTGTTGAACATCCCCTAAGCACAGTGCGTGCTTAGCCACGACGCGCTTCGCTGCCAACGGAGAGCTTACTAGTCCAACCTACTTACTCATCCGACCGAGTACTCACTCTCATTCAGCACCGGTAAGTCAACTTTGCACTTATCACCATCACTTGCGCTCCATTAGCTCACCGAAACTTTTCGTCGTTCACCAATGTTTATGACGATAATAATTCCTTGCGAACATCGAAGTTTCGTAAAATTGCCCCGTCTGCACTTTGAAGTAGACTTTCGCAAAAACTTTTCTCTACATCTTCAAATTCGACCGTCAACCATCTGCTTTTCGGACCATACCTTCTCCGCTAACTTTCATACAACTTCTTCATGGTCCGAGTATGAACCATAAATACATCAAAGCTTTCAAAGTTCTACTTCCAACTTTTTTGATTTACTCATCTGATTTATTGAGGTAGTATTTCTTGGAAGGGCACGAGTGGATTATTGGAGTGGTTCACATTTTCCGCACTACTTTAATATTAGCACGTATCCTGAGACACTCCTAGGAAGATTTCAGTTATGTGAAAATCAGGTTTAAAAATTGTTTCGTTGCTCTTCTTTTGAACCTTTAATACTTCAAATATCCTTGTGCTTCTTTTTCTTTTAGATACTGTCTAAAAATTATATATTTCAATGATTAACGTTAAATAAGTTTTTGCTATCCTTATTCGTAAATTCCAACTTTATCATGTATAATACGTTTACATATTGTGACGATACTTTTTGGATGGCTGGCAACCACCAAAATTTTTCACAATTGGATATGAGAAGAAGTTATTTCAAAAATATAAAGAGTTACCATACAAAAAGATTAGTGCCCGGTTTCTGAGTCGTTCATTAAGTTTAATGGATAATTAACTCACAGATGGAGCAATGGGTTAACATTGCTCCAGCTGTCAGTTAATGATCCATTAAACTCAATGAACGACTCAGAAACCGGGCATAAGAGGATTATTTTTAAAACCGGCGCTACTACCGTTACAAATTCGCCAATTATATCAGCTGTTTCGGCAGGACCTTCGATATTAAACAGTCATACCGGCGATAATAGCGACAGCTTCGATACTATTGAAAGTACACGTCATAAATGGCAATAAATTATATTTAGGCGACTTTAAATGTTATTTAAAAGCAGGAATAGGATAAACTATTCTGTCAAAAAGTTACACATACCTGGATTTCTTCATTCTCGCAAAATTCTATGTATAATCCGTTGTTGCTTGCAGGATAAACCTTTTACAGGTTAGATTCACCATCACTAGCCTATATTATTGTAATTCTTTGTTGTACAGTGAAATCTATTTGCTCAGTATTATTTTTTATGAATTTAAAATGTGTTAAAATGTATTTTTTATTGATTAATGGCTCAAATATGATGTTTTCGTAAAAAGCCACAGTCCAAAGCCACGTGGACTTATAATTATCGACTTGTTGAGTAGTTGATGATTAACATCGAAATTTATGTGAACTTTAATGTTAATTTTCTATCTTTAAATTAGTTTTTGGCGTATCTGGTTCTTTTTAAAATAAGTTACATCATTTATCACAAACCATGGAAGCAATAGTACCGTTTTATTTAATTTTTTCTTTAATTTAATCCCAACCACATGGGTTTAACATCGCCAAATTTGGCGTCATATCCTTTAATTTAGCAAAAGAGAGGGGGTAACAGTTACCACTATCTTGAAGGACTACTGTTACATTCAACAAAAACTTGCTCTCCAGACTCCAAAAGGACTAAGTTGTCCATTAGTTGTCATTTTTGTGCTATATGTTGATTTTATTTTTGTCTAAAATTCCGGAAAGTTTATATTCGAGCAAGACTAGGATTCAATTTGAGACCAGTCCATTTAAAAATCTTAAAATCTAATTTCCTAATAATCGCGAGAAGCAGCACTCCTCTACACCTGCGGTCAGACAAAGGCTACCTACACCACAACAATCAAGTGAGTCTTTATTTTAAGGGGCCCCAAGTATGTGCGCGATTCATAAAAGAAGGGAAAGTTCAAATATAGGCTGTGTCAAATTGTTCAAATTCGAAGTCTTGCCTTCCGCCAAGCCGAATCCCGACCACGTGCACAGTAGATTCAAAATTACAGCATATTCTCTTAAAAAGAAGAACTATAAAATTTATATATTATTTTCCATTTGATAAAATTTCAAAAATTCTTCATAACTATTATTATTTTTTCAATACACGTCAAATTGTTGTTAAAAAAAGGCTTCCACGTCATTTTACCCTTATGCTTGGTGAGTTCTGGCAGTTTGAGCCATTATACTGTGTTTAGACGGAATTTTCGTCTAGCACATATTCTTTTATACTGTTCAGGCCATCAGCAGGGGGAAATTGTGGTTGTCTTCCATAATTAGACGTGTTGTCAGAGAGGAGATTTGGGGGTATCTACTCGATGTCCGGTGTGGTCCAAGGAGACATATAGCTGCACCGAGTGATACGTCCATCCTCCATACCTGGTAATATTTATGTGACAAATTTGTAATTTGAACTGTTTTGTGCAAATGCCTGTAGTTTTTTACTTGATTGTAATAATTTCATCAAATAAATAAATAAATAAATAAATATTGTTGTGGAGGATTGCCGCGAAATCCTCAGGCCATTGGATAGCCTTTTCCTACAGGATTTTCGTCGCACCTCCGCAGTAGCGTGTGACTGCAGGGCACACATTGAGCAGCCGAACCCGAGACTTGCGATCGGTAAGTCGATCATAGACGCAAGGCCTCGAAGGGGAGATAACTTTAATTCATATTGTCTTCCCAGGTGTCCCTCAGGAAGCACGTTACAATATTTATATTAATAAAATATAATTTTATTCTCATTTTATCTATTCTTGCTTCCCTTCCACTGCGTTGAACTTTATAAATGAAAGATGGTTATCGTGGAATTTGTACAGATTACAAATAATTGGGACTAATTCAAGTGCAATTAGTTATTCCATTTTTTTGTGTTAACTTTTTTAGAGGAGAAAAGAGTTACGGTACTCTTACCAAAATTTGGAAAAATCCCACTTTTCTACTTAGAATAGAAGCTATTCTACGGAGCTTAATCGTTCATTGGTTACTACCCTTGAGCTAATCTTGAATGATTATATCAATTTTCATATTCTAAGGTATGGAGTATTCAGTTCTATCTTGTTATCAAAGTGAACTAGTCGAAATAAAAATTGTAAAAAACCTTAATTCCACAGTTGTACAATCTTCTACATTTCAAGCATTAGAGCATCTTGTTTTTTCTTCTTCTTAGCAAATCCAACTAATAACAATAATAATAAGACTTGTTACAACATTTCAATTTTGTTTTCAAATTAAAAAGTGTCTAGTCCTCCATATGAAGATCAGTTTTAAACAAGCCTCATACCAAACCTATAAAGTTCAAAAATTAAAAAAATGATTGATTTTTCCTGATTAATGTTTTACTAACGTTGACATGTTTAGTTGCTGGGTGTCTTTCTGATCGAATAGAACACTTTCTGATCTGAATACAGTGCAACCATGATTATCCGGCCCTCGTTTATCCGGTTCTCCGAATTATCCGGATCGTTTTTAAGAAAGTTTATCATCGTTTTTCATGAAGCTTTTGCACGATTTTTTAAATGAAGACAGAAAAATTATATCCTAAAATTTAAATTAACAACAGTGACAAATGTGAAATATGTACAGTATGTATAAGTGCATTACGATGTTTGAAGGTAAACAAAAAATATTTCAAATTTCTCAGTACAGTAATGTTTAATAGCTTATTCTCTTACTTTCCGGATTTTCAATCATCTGAATCGGCTTCAGTCCCAACTAGTCCGGATCAACGAGGTTATACTGTAAGACGCTTTTGAAAACTTGGAATAGCACACTCATTTGATGAACTACAGAACGGACATAGTTTTCACAACTCACAAGTCACAACCCTGAATTGTTGGAGAAGAGTGGAAGGAGTTTTTCACTAGTTGGAAGTTTTCAAAACAAGAACTAGTGCAATCAATCTTGTCAGTTACTGCGGCCAAAACAGAGTCTCTGGTGAACAAAGCTTTACTAACCTTTTTGCTAGCAAACCAAGGTAAAGATGCTAGCAAACATTTAATACAAACTGGAATGTTTGTATTTATTTAAAGTATTCAAGGGAATAGTTACAAGCTACAGAACTGGAGAACACTATAGTATTATCATTTCATTTCGAGATTAGGATTTTGTTCAATCATAATAAATTATTCAAAATCAATAGCGAATTGCATAAAAATAATGAGGAAACTCGATTAAGACTATTCTCAAATCATACCATTAAAGATTTTATTTTATTAATGATGCACTAAAGTAGCATTTTAACCCTCACTTTTTAACATACTTAATTAATTAGGACATTAGAATCACATTCTGATTGAAGGAATTTATTTCAACCTACCATTTTGTTTTTATGATACGTATATGCGGGAATGACTTGTCCGTAAGAATCCTTTGTTCAGTGAGAATGTGTCTCAGGTGTTACAATAGCCCGTGCCTAAGATTCTTTCTCCAGTAAGTATCTATCCCCAGTGATACTATGACCAATGAAACTGCACATAGACAGTCGATTATTTCCCTTTTCGCTTGAGTTTTGATTAAAGAAAGGGAATCTGCGCATGCAGAAACTACTATTTTGTGAAATGTGTGTGATTTTCCCCATTTATTATCATGTACAAATATGTTTAGGAACTGGTGAAAAAAAATTTAATTCTAAAATATAATTAATTATAAAACCAGATTCAATAATAAACCAGATAATAATAATAATAAAAATATATTTCCACTGACAGCTACTAATAGCCACTAATGTCTACAGGATGTAATGGGTGTCCAGAGCATAAATTATAAGTATAGGCTGCGTAATGCTGCTGTAGAAAGTATTCAGCGCATTACTTCTGGATCATCAGTACTATCTTCAAGGGAATATTTGAGACGCCATAATAATGTAGCGAGAATAGTCCATTTGGAGTCATACCTAGTGATGACATACCTCCATACTATTCTTACACACCACCTGCATTTTTAGAGAAGAACCAGGTCAAAATCTACTAGATGTACAAATTATTACTGACAGGCAAGTCCTCCACAATAAGTCCAATATCCTGGTAATGGACATGCTGAGGAAGAAGCACTGATAGCTGTCCCAGCAGATGAAAATGCTCAGAGAACAAGAGGTGAGAAATTAAGAAAGTACCTGGAGCTAGCATATGTGTATGGATATGCATATATGCATATGTGCATATCTGAAGGATATGTGTATGGATTGAACAGTGCTAAGATAGTTTCAATAGCGATAACTGTGGGAGGACTGATGCTAAAGACAGCTGTGGAGAGCTGTAAATTGATTGGCCTTTTAGAGACTCTATTGGAGGAAATGCTGAAGTATTGCAATGCACTCGATAAATCCCTGGATGTACAAAACCATAATAATCTTTATAATTTTTATAGTGTGCAAGAGTTCCTCCACATCAAAATTAAGCCCCACCTCTACTAATTGATATAGTAACTAATCAGTGTTTAAAATTGTATGCATATAATTGTTGATCTGACTTGTCTTATACTCCTTAACCGGAGTCTCCAAGACATAATCTACAAAAAAGCACTAACCCACTAGGTTTAATATGTAATAATATGAGTCATATACGTGCAACAAATGATTCATGTAATACGAAGCGAGCTTTTCGGCAGTCATGGATAATTCTACTCAATCATATGAAATTGTAGGTAACTAAGGTTACCTCAACGTGGCTTAACCAACGAGGTAGAACTACTCGTTAAAACCTCCTCACCAGAAGAAGAAATATTTTCATTTATTCCATAGTCTCATATTCAATAGTAATAATAATAATAATAAGAATACTGATAACGTGTGACGTGACTGGCTCAAGGTTGGTGTTTCGGCCAGAAACTGGTGTCAGAGATGTTACCTCTCGTTTAAAATGAGCTTCTCTTATTCATGGCCTCCTGTAGGTCTACCTCCCTAGCCCACCATAAGCATATAATAGCATAGACATATCCCTTTCAATGCCTTAATATTCTAGTAGAACGTGAATCTATAGACAATAATAATTATTATTGGAAGATCTTGTTTTTATTCCGAGAACTGGAAAGTTTGTATTCGCTTCTAATGAAGTATTATCTTGAAAACCTCAACCCTTCATGGTCCTTGTCATAAGATCATAGAAGATTAGATGGAAATATGGAGTGCCATAATAATAATAATAATAATAATAATAATAATGGTGAATGAGATCATAGGGTAAAGGATGATGAGGAGGAATGGGGAAGTAATAGGATGAGGTAGATTGCGGTTAGGCTTCTTACTGGGTCACAGTAATTTACTTCATAGACTACATACTTGAAACAGTTCATTCTAACCTCTAATCTGGTTGGTTTGTAGAGAGCTTTCGCACCTCTCAGCAATTTCTAGCATCTAAGTTGGGACCAGGCTTCTGTGTTTGTCATATGGCCGCACATATGCCGTATATTTGCAGCTGAGATGTACAAACTTCGAGCTTTCCAACTCACAATGGATTACAAGAGGAAGAGGTGTAGTTTGAACTTATTCTGATGTGGGAGCGCCTATCAATAGTAGACGCTAGAAGACGTTGGTACAAGTTTTATTCTTGCTGAATGCTTTATAAATACTCTTATAGAAATTTCTTAATGAATCGTCATGAGTCCCATATTGCATTCATAATGGCATTTAATGAGGAATTTCCATTTCATCAGAGATAAGATTTGGATTATCTCGTAATTCAAAATTTAAGCAGACTATGCGTGATTAATGAAATACATATTCCTGGATTTCTTATCCCATAACGAACTGCGTTGTTAATATTAACTTTTCAAGTGAATTCAACGACTAGCAGTCAAATTTTTATTAAGAATAAGTAGAATTTACTTACGCCCTACAGAGTAAGTAAATTCTTCTTATTCTTAATAAAAATTTGACTGCAATTCGTAAAATTTACTTGAAAAGTAGAAATACATATTATTAAAATCATAGGTAAATTTGCTACTCAGGGATGTTGGAAGAGTCCATTCAAAACCCCTTCATGAAATTTTATCTTCTGTTGACAGTTATCAAGAACTTCGTAGCCTCATCTTCTTACCTATTAATTTAATTCTAAATCAATTATGAAAAACTCACCTCCAATTTGAACAGATTGTGATTGTAGCAACATACTTCGATTATTATATTTCAGTGGAGAAACTATGAGGAGGGATAGATCATCCGTCCTCCAGAGACAAGAAAAAAATTGGAATGTTTCACAAGCCTTTTGAGAAACAGTTTTAACAATGCACTCAGAAAACATGTCTTGAGTCGCTAAAAATGTGGTTTTAGAGAGAATATTTTTTAAAAATTGCCGGGGGAGAATTGGGGATTCTCCCCCGGCAATTTTACTGTACTGGGGGTACAGTAGCTAAGATTTGTTAATCGGATCAAGAAAGTTTGGGGCTCAAAAATAGCAGAATGTTAATAGTTTCAAGTAGGCCGGCTTCAATTATTTTACTAACGCAGTGAGATTCTGGATCAGGGGATCATCTCCATTGACAATGAAGCAAGAACGAATGAATGTGATTTTAGACGGATTATTTTTTATAAAAATTTGGGAGGTTACCCCCAAACACCCTTTCAAAACTTTCAAGAATGGGACTGTACCCTAGTCAGGAAACGTGGGAGATCAAAAATAGCAGAGTAAAAATAGATTTAAAAAAGCCAGCTTCAAATTTTTAAAATTAAATAATTAAAGTCGGGATCTCGCATTGCCAATGACGAAAGAACTAGATAAAATTTACTTTGACAAATGTCTAGAATAGCTTGAAATGCTGGTTTAAAGGGGTTATTTTTCAAAAATTCTTCTGGGACTATATCCCAACTCCCCTTTTCAATAGAAATCAGTCATAGCCTATGTTATCTTTGTCCTTCCCTATATTGTAGGTATAATGCCTAGAGTCTATCCCTCCACCACACAATATATCACTGGTCCTCTCCCTCCTCCCTAGAATGAACTTCTAGTTATGCCACTGATAGATGAAATGATCAATTTATCATCATGAGAATGCATTTAACTGTATTGTAAGCCAATGCACCGAGCTCGTTGAGATCGTTGAAAGTGGCTGAAAAAATGTAACATAAAGTGTTATACAATACGTCAGTCAATGCATGCTTACTTTTTCTGTGAAGCTTAGTCTCCTGTTGGGCTCAGACTTATTCAATTCTTTCTTTTTAACCAATTCTTTGTTTCCATAATGCAAATGAGTACCGTACACACATTTTGAAAATTTAAAGACAAATGCGTCATACAATATAATATTTGGTTCGCTGCTGAGGGTATTTATTATACAGAGTGTCTCTGAACTCTCTACCGACCTTTTCAGGTATTATTCCTGGGCCATAGACAAGCTAAAATATCATATTCAAAATTTCGAAAACTCAAAAGTTACTCGTATAGCTGCCATTTTGTTTTTTCAAATAGGAAATTTTAATTTGAGAACGGCTAGTTATAATTAAATTGAATTCGGTATTTAGCTTTATTACGTAAAGATCTAATTACAGGGGAAAAATTAATTTTTTACAATCATTATTTTCAAAATGGCGGCTGCCTAAAAATTTAAAACGTAAATATCTTGAAAACCGCTCATAATACAAAAATTACATATATCACGTTTTATTTAGAGAATTTAATTGCAAATCTAATGACACCAAATTTACGGAAATCGATTCATAAATAATGGAGAAAATTCATTTTTAAGATTGCATTCTTGTCAATATCAACTGTTATGTGACATCGCTGCTAGTATTTGTATAAAAATGGATATTCTCCGTTATTTATGTACCGATTTCCATAAATTTGGTTTCATTAGATTTGCAATTAAATTCTCTAAATAAAACGTAATAAATTTAATTTGTTGTATTATGAGTGGTTTTTAAGATATTTACGTTTGAAATTTTTAGGCAGCCGCCATTTTGAAAATAATGATTATAAAAAATTAATTTTTTCCCTGTAATTAGATATTTACGTAATAAAGCTAAATACCAAATTTAATTTGATTATAACTAGCCGTTCTCGAATTAAAATTTCCTATGTGAAAAAAACAAAATGGCGGCTATGCGAGTAACTTTTGCGTTTTCGAAATTTTGAATATGATAATTTGGCGTGTCTATGGCCCAGGAATAATACCTGAAAAGGCCGGTAGAGAGTTCAGAGACAACCTGTATAATACTTTTGAGAAAAGATTCCAAATATTTTCTTAGAAAAAACGTTTAATCGAGACTAAACAATAACAAGCTCATAAGCTATTTTCCGAGGTTGAAAATCAGTATTCCAAGGCCGCCCAACAGTGCTTCCAAATACCTAGACGTCGGCAAAAGAGTTTATTGTGATACAACAACTCATCCCTTTTTTGCGTATCAGAAGCTTGCTTGTTATCGTCAGCACCAGTATCAAAAGATTTCGCACAAGAGTGAACATCTTCAGAAGCTGAGCTCGAGTTCACTGCCTTCTCTCCATCACTTTTCATCCATAATAATGGCTCTGGAAAGATGGTTAAAAGGAAGCGACCGCAACTCGAATGGCCTTTGATAACTTTGTAGCTTGACGCTCTTGAGACGTTATTCTTTGAATACATAAATAATCAATCACAATTTTTCGAGGCCCTAGTTCAAAAGCCTGGATCAATAAGTGAATAAATTAGGAGTTTGGTAGAATTATGCATTTTCCAAGAAATCTGTCATGATAAGCAAACTAAGTCATATCCAATCTTAACAATGTTATGAAACGGGCTTTCAGGCGTACATGTTAATCAAAATTAAAACGTGAAACTCAGATTGATAAACTAGTGTAAAATAGAGGGACGAACTCAGCATTTATTTGGGGGGGGGGGGTGCATTAATTAACTATCGAGGGTGATGTTGGGAGCGAGTCTTCACCCCTTTAAGAAGACACAAGTTTTTTGAGTGTTTTGATGAATTTCGGCTCAAATTGGGTGAATTTGACAACAGAGGCGTAGCAATGGGTCAGACTGCGAGGAGTGGGGACTATAGTGTTCGGGTACTTTCCCGGAAAAGTTTTGAAAAATATTCTCTCTAAAAACACATTCTAAGTGATTCTAGGCATGGATTTATTCAATTTAAGATTTCAACCACGTTATGCATCATATTTTATGCGTTAGTGCACTTGCGTCACTGTCAATGGGAAATAATCTGGACTCTCATTACACTGGACCCTTGGAATACTGACTTCAGGAAATAGCTTACGAGCTATCTCAACGAGCTCGGTGCATTGGCTTACAACAAGTTAAATGTATTCTATATGTATGAGCTAGTTATTGTTTAGTCTCGATGAAACAATTTTTTAATGAAATATTTTGTATTTTTTTGTCAAAAGTATCATATCATGAATTTATTATTTTTAAATATTAAAATATTATCATTTAAAATAGTATATTGTATGACTCATTTAACATTGAATTTTCAAAATGAGTGTACGGTACTCATTTGCATCATAGAAACAAAAAAAATTTTTAAAAGAAAGAAAGAATTAAATAAGTCTAGACCTAACAGGAGACTATGCTTCACGGAAAAATTAAGCATGCAATGACTGACATAATATTGTATAACATTTATGTTACGTTTTCAGCCACTTTCAACGATCTTAACGAGCTCGGTGCATTGGCTTACAATACAGTAAAATGTATTCTAATGATGATAGTTGATCATTTCATCTATCAGTATTGCCTTTTAGTAAAAGAAACTTGAAGCAGGCCTACTTTAAACTTTCAATCTGCTGTTTTTGGTCGTTTACTTCATCTAACTAGGGTACCGTACAGTGCCCTACTTGAAAATTTCTTAAAGAAGAGGGGTTCTGAGCTACTGCCTGGAATATTTTTGGGAAAGTAATCTTTCTAAAAACCATGTTCCCCCCTGATCCCCTTCATACTTACGCCACTGTCTGTCATTCTTGATTGCTCAATCAGTTGAGGCGTTATCACTGATAGCACTCTGACTAGCTGCTTCTTCTTCGAGCTCGAGTTCGATTCTTGTTCAGTTTTGGATTTTTTTACCGTGTTATCATTTTTACCCATTACCTCATTACCCATGCACTAGTCAGACTCATCATCTAAGATAAAAAATAGAGGAAATACATCTTCCGCCTTCCCCCATGGATTCTGATTCAAGACATTATGTACATTTATTCAGAATTTCAACAAATACAGTATTTTTATATATTCGCAGAATGGTGTATTTTTTCCACGTTTAATCTATAATCAAATTTTGAAGAATAGTTTAAATACAAAATATTGATATTGCAGAAAATTGTTAGAAGAATTTTTTAGGTGAACAGAATTGATTGCCGCGCTCTATTCAAACAATAATATTACGGCTATCTACGTACAAGGAATGCAAACCCTCTATTCACAAAGAAATATGAAAGCAGTATAAAGCAGAAAAGTAACTTATTCTCTCATGATTACAGTTAATTTCAAGTATACAACAGTAGCCTACAGGTACCATATTCATGGTATTATTCATTGAGAAATTCCATAATAAGCGGGTATCAAATGACAAAAAAGCTTTCTCCATCAGTTAAGAACCTGGAATTAAAAAATTCAAAGAGGTCATCGAAGAAGTTAGTTTTGATAAACAGCGTGTGTAATACAGAGGATAAATATTTAGAAGACCGCTTTCCGATGTTTTAAATAAATTTATCTTTTCTTAATGAAATGTTTTATAACTCCTCTATGAATGGTGATATGGAAACAATGTATTTTAGAATGCAATATTAGAAATACAGATTCTTATAAAGTTACAAATTTACCGGTACAGATTCGTACAGGCTTATTTATAATGTCTCCCGTACAGATCCCTGGAAAGCTCTTTTTTAAGCCTAGGATTTTATTCCGCAGCCGACCGGTCCTTGAAACAGGCTGGGGTGTCCCAATTAAAGTCGAAAATGATTACACGGAGTTCACTGCGCTCTCGTGCTCATGGTGCTCTAAATAATCGAGGGGGGTGTCGATAGGCGAGTAGGAGGGTTTACAAAACATCTTTCTTTTCTGTGGCACAGTGCACTGATGACAATGATGACGGTATGGACGCACAGGCTCTTTTCATTACCATAATAATGGTCATTATGTGGCAGAGCCCAATTGTTCGCGAACAATTCTGGGGCGCGCGCATTCGCCTCGTTCGACATGACAGTTGATTAAGGGAGCCTATAGTCTCCTCTTTCCCTAAACAATCGCACGGCTTGGAAGCTTGCCCCCCCAACACTGGGGCCCAAAGAGCGAGAGGGGGCTCCATCAACCCATCTCTTCTTTCCTGGAACGCACATCCCTTGTTAATTAATTCCATCTCGGAGGCCGGCCGGCGCGCGCGTTAATTAAAATTGCAACCGAGAAAGAGCCCAAAATCAACATATCGAAACCTGATCCACCTGCTGGATCTCTTCAGCGCAACACATAGGCCTACATCTCGTAATCTGATTACTCCATCTTTCAATTAATATTGATGGAGCCATCATCGTTTCTGCTCTGCATTCGTATTCAGTAGAAATCATCTCCAAGGATAGAACGGCGGCGCAACTTTGTTGAATTTCCAAATATTCAATCATTGTCAATAATGTTTGATGGAAATTTCTCTATCTGGCCCGAAGCTGTGTCTGGCTTCTATTCGATATTCGATTTTAGGATAAAATGCTCAATCAGCGTAAACTGACCTCAGTTTAAGAGTATACGAATTAACAGTTCAAATCAAGTTGAAACTATAATTATGCTAAACCTTTTTTTAACGCTCATTGTGCATACGAGCCTTATGTCCAAGTTTAAATAACTCGAGAACGTTCTATTGTGTAGATTAGAAACGTCAAAGAAGAGTTGAAGTTCCTCTCTATCTCCTGATGAACTTGTTACTTGTAAAAGAAAAATGATTGCCAATTCATAATCAGTTAGAAGTAAGAGTCACTTTTGTGTGCCAAGAGGCTGAAACTCCTTGATTTCTTGACACTGTTTTTAAACTGCTGAAAAATAATGTGGCTTATAATACTTTTGTTTCATGGCAGACGGCCTTAGGCCATTGCTATATGGAATTTATCATTTATGTATGTAGTGTTGGAAAGTTTTGATAAAGATTTTTTACGATACTTTTGTTTTCAAAGTTGTTCATTATTAGTTTTATTGTTATTATTATTAATACTGTATTACTTTTATAATTATTATTATTTTTTTTTTTTGTTTTTAAAGGCGTGCTTGACCAGTCCAACCTTGGACTCCGATACCCAAGGAGGCCTGACAAGCGGTTGAAGGCAAGACTGCTCCACACGTCCGTGCGGTAAGCAATCATGCCAGGTCCGTCATCCACAAATCATTTGTTCTGAGCAGCCGGAGAGAGCCCAAGATAAACTGCCTTCTGCATTTGGCCTATCAGTGAAGAGGCACTTTTTTCACAAACCGAAGTTGATCTTAAACTTGAAAGCAGCGTTGGGCGTACCCCATCTAGGACACCAATTATCAGTACAACTTGCTTAACACAGAAGCCTGGGTTAAGCTTGCGCAGCTCCACCTATAGCTCTTGATACTTGGTCCGTTTGTCCTCCTCTTTTGCAGCTATGTTGCATTCAGCAAGTGCTGAAAACTCAATTACATAAATTGTCTTTGCACTGAAATGGAGGAGGACAACATCAGGCTTGGTAGCTGTTAGAAGCCTGGTGGTGGAGAATGAATAATTCCAGTAAATTCGGCACTTCTCATTCTCCACAACAGACTCAATCTCTTCTGGGACATTAGGCAGAACTGGTGTTCTGTCTATACCATATGAGTGTCTTAGGTGGTAGTAGAGCACTCTAAGGGCAGCATTGTGCCTATGAATGTAGCCTGTGGTTGCATGCACAGAGCAGGCTGACAATATGTGCATGAGGGTCTCTGGTTTCTTATGACACACCCTGCAATTAACATTAGGCACATTCATATGCATCACCCTACTACGGTAAGACAAGGTGTTGATAACACCATCCTGGCATGCCAATATGAACCCCTCAATCTGAGATTTTAGGGCTGCTGACTTCAATAATGCAAAAGTCAGCTCCTTGGACAATCCATGCTCCTCAACATGTTTATAGAACACACCATGTGAGGATTTGTCCTTGTGCTGCTGGAGAAGAACCTTACTCTCAGCAGCCTTCATTTGAGCCCTAAGGCGGGAAGGTTGAACCAACTCTTCCCTCTCTCTGTGAAAATGTAGACCAAGGGAATCAGCTGCATGTTGTGCCGCTTTATACAGGAAAGCCCCGACACCAGCAACTTCATGGTTATGAACCAATTGCATCAAGGGGTCAGAGCATTTCTTAATGCTGCAAGCAAACTGTAATGCTACTCTGTTATAGAGGTTCTCCAAACCAAGTAGATCTCTGCCACCCAAATATCTTGGCAGGTATATGCGGGCAACAGAAGAGCGAGGATGTAAGCATCTTTCCATATGCATTCTCTTCCGGGTCTCTCTATCAAGTTCCTGGAGCTTATTTCTATTCCACTTATTACTCTAAAGGAGTAGGTTAGAACTGGCACAACGAGCATGTTGGTGGCAAGAACTTTGTTTTTTCTAGATAACTCAGTTGACCAGAGTCGCCTAAGTATCCTTTTATACTCACTGTGGAGAGCCTGCTTCATATTTGCAGAATCTTGAACCTGGTTCTGATCAAATCAATATTATTATTATTATTATTATTATTATTATTATTATTATTATTATTATTATTATTGAATAAAAGCAGTTATTTATACACATAGAACTACGTTGTTCTACATAGATCATTCCATTCATGGTCGTACATGACTTGAAACCCAATCTGCGTTCTCATGCTTTTCACATATATTTGTCACTCTTATTCTTCAAGTCTGCAACTCTCTCACTCAATTAAATTTCTCGAGGTTACTTCAGACTACCTGAACAATCGAAGTCTATATTCCAAGCATTCTTGAAGCTTCGAGAAGCCGCCAATTCTTGGAATTAAACAACTACAACAGCTATATAAAGAAGTCCACATGAACAATCTAGTTAGTCTTACAAAAGCTCGCATGTCAGATTGTGTTACAGATCTCGTGCCAGTGGATTAAACAGTGGTCGATTCCAGTGTCAAGTGCAGAGACAAGTGTTTACTGTTTGTGCAGCTTTTTAATAGTTTAAAAACGTTGTGTTAAGTGATATTATTTGGGACTGTCAAATAACGAATTGGACTGTGTTTTGTAAGTGATTAGTTATATTTTATCATTTCTTTCTACATTATTGTACAGTTTATTGGACTCTTGTTATTGATCAGCCTGTAATTAAAAATTCATTAATTCTTGTAAATAATTATTGAAAATAAGTATTAGCTTGTCATTTGTTGATCTGTTTTTCTTTATTAATGGAACTCACAATTAGTGTGTGTAAATAGACTAATTTGTGTAAATAAAGTGCAAGTGTGAACTTTGATGTTACCAGCCTTATTTCAGCCATTAGAACTCGTAACATTATTATTACTATTGTTTTTATTATTATTATTATTATCATTATTTTTATTATTACTATTATTATTATTATTACTGGCTTGACCTTTACAACTTTATATCTTATGAAGCATCACATCTTTTGGAGGGGGAGGGGAGTTGTGCCTAATAAATCCTCGGGCACTCACAAACCATGCGATGAACTTGAAATGGTTCATGCAAATATAGCTTTTTTCAAAGCATTGAAAGGAAATTTGAATTTAATTATGTTATCAAGAGATCATATTAACTTAAAGAAGAGATTCTCACCCCTTTCCCCGAAATCTCGCTTGAGCATCAATCATTGAATATAAACCCATAAAATCCTTTGAGACGCCAACAGATAACTCTTCTAAATAGTACAATAATTTTATTATAGTCCCTTAATTTAGTGATTTAAAGAGAATATGACTAATCATGAAGTTGTTACAAACGTGTAAACTCCATCGACGGTGACTTGAGCTTACACACTAACTGCTGTATTCTAGAAAATGAATTTTTATATAAATTATAATAACTCATCGATGTTGGCCAACTTGAGGATCGATGGTGTGCATTCTGGTGCCAGCAATGGCCTACTGCCTGAAGTGTGAATATGACAATGTGATGGTTGGGGTTGGGTGTTAGGAGTTATAAGGGGTACTAGCGGTCCCAGGTGGGGGGCCTAAAGAGGTGCAGGCAAATGGGTGACAAAGGGGATAGTGTCGCTGCCAAGGATTTGTTGCGAGCCTTGTTTTAGTGGACTCCGTTAATCAACCTGCGCAAGGAACAATTCGCGTATTGTCCGCAGAACAATTCCCCATTTCCAAACATAATTATCGTCATTATAACGGTTTCTTTAACTGTGCATGGTATTATAGTGATTTCTAGAATCTGCTAGACAAGTTAGTAAACTGCTGTTGAGAATGAAACAAAATCAGTGACATCTCCATTTGGATGTGTTCAAAAATGGCAAGGGCATGCTAGTTTTAAGCCGCATTTACATTGATAAGCAGAACCAGCTTTATAACTTTTGTTATTTGCTATATTTGGCAATGTTACAAGTAGAAAGAGCTGTATATTAAAAGGCAGGGGTTTATCCATTGGTGATGAAGGGATATAGCACCCCGGAAATATTCACCAGCACTATTCTACTGAAAAAAACTGTATCTGTCTCTTTCATATTTCTGTCAAATACCTTTTATTCAGGTGATAAGTGATATTCGCCTCCTCAAGTATTATCTCAACTGATAATTACCCCTTCCTAACCAGACAAAGATGCTGAATTCAAAAACTGAATAATTTATCAGTGACCAATCCGAATGGATACCATATTTTTTGCTATATGTAGCAAATTTTCTTATTTTTCTCTGATGGTTGTTAAGCGTTTACTACAAAATTCTACTTCAAGTCATCCTAAAAACATTTCTATTGTTCCGAGTCAATAGCTTCTCTTGTTCATCTAAGTTATTCATAGACGTGGTATGCATCCTTTTAAAGATTAAATAACAAAATAATTATTTTCCTCATAAAATTTCACGAACCATTATTCAAGATATCACAGTAGAAAGGAGCATATTTCGTTTTTTTTTTTTTTTTAAACTTTGTTGAGATTCTAATCATCTTCACGTGGCAAAGGAAATGCTTTTCAAAGAAAAGAGCTTCCCATCAGTGGCGCAGAAGGAAAGAAGAGACAGTTTAATCAGGTGAGCTCAAAAGTTCAAAATCAATGGCATAAAACGGAGCGAAAATCAAACTGATCCAGGTATCTTTTGAATGAAAATCTTTCTATTTCCAAATCTTTGATTCAATGATTATAGAACTGAGATAATTTCAGAACGCTAATTTTAGATACGCAGCTCATTTTTCTCTTGCTCAAACGTTTTTGTATGTGAGCTTTACGATCATAATGAAAAGAACTTAGTTTATTTTTAGAAAATAGCGAAATGAGATCTGTGCACATAATCAGAGACTCAATAATCTAACGTTATATAATAGTAACAGTAACATTGCGCAGAAACTTTCTAATAAAGCGGTGATAGAACGATAGAACGGTCTAAAAGTAATAGTTACTGGAGAAAGTTAATTTGCAAACTATTTCCCATGATTATTAGTTAAACGCACAATACTATTAAAAGCATAATTTATTAAAGCGTCTGTGTTAATGCATTGTTTTGTTCTTGTGTTTTGTTCATTTTATTGTAATTTCCTCATTTTAGAATGAAGAATGTTGAATCACCAGGCCTCTGTAGTATCGATCTTATTATATAATATATTAATATATTTTAATACCTTCTAATGCTTTGTAATACCTTTTTATACGAGAGTAGAAGCACTATTGATATGTTGAAAAATCTAATGATCTTTTACAAGAGAAGTATGACGACTCATAGAATTGGAAAACTGCGAAATAGCTTTATAGACTCGTACCTTAGAAAACCTTTAAAGACCATCCTGAATCTCTTAATACTTATTACTGATACCGATTTATTACTCAGCTCTCATGTAACAGACGTGTAACATCTTATTGATATCACAACTCAATTTGTCTAATAATATGGATAGAATGAAATTAATCAACTTGTACAAGAGAAGTATGACGACTCATAGAATTAGAAAACTGCGAAATAGAACAACCCTGAACGTAACCATCTATTTGAATCAAATCATTTAGAAATTAAATATGACATCTTCATTAAGACTGCGGCATTGGGACGAATTTCGAAATAATTTTAATTACTATCTGATTACTATGAGCGTAGCTAGTAAGCTAGGCGCGTGGAGGATGATGAAGAGGAGGGTATTTTGAGAAGATCGTATTTTTCTGATACATATTTCATGATGCAATCTTCTCCGAACCCTAGCAATTCCAAGTATGACAAATTCATTTTATATTACTCTTCAAAATCTTGACAAGTGCAACCGTATGACGATACTACACATCTCGGAAGTATTGGATGTTCTAACATATATTCGAGGCGAGACCATAGCCCATGATCGTTAATAAATTACATCCTTAGGGGTGGCAGCACTGGGAAGAGTGTGTGAGAGTGATAGGGCGGATGAAAGAGTGAAGGAGAAGAGGATCTGTTGGAAAGTCCAACTCGTATCCGACTAGCAGGAGGAATTTTATTGCTTTGGGCTGTTAACAGTGGTCACTTTTTCCCAGCTACGTTCAAGTTTAATATCGAGTGGAATAGAGGAAGAAGTCTTCCACTGCCTAGCGAAATAAACAAGACCTGCTCGCCTATACTAAAACATGAACGCACATGCTGCTATAGCTTTCGTAAGACAACTATAAATAAAGTACAGGCCCCTCCCACATTGTCTAGCAATAAGCAAAAGCCCTTTCATAGCTTTTCTTGGGTCTATTCACAAGAAATACACGTGTTGGAAATAAGACTGGCAGTGATTTTTCTTCTTATTTTTCTATCTCATCGAAATGAAAAGCTTTTTTCTATGAAAAAAGCAGGAGTTGGTTAAGGGTTGTAATCAAACATCCGATTTAACGGTTTTCTCTAAACAGTCCTTGAAAAATGATAAAAGACTTCAAAACATCTATAAAGCAGAAATACCGTAGTACTTTAAGTATTCAAATACCAATTCTTCAAGTCCAAAGCTTGTTAAGATCAATGAAGGTGTGGAAATTTTACCTACTTTAACATGTGATTGTCATCAGGAGTTCATTCTCGAATTTTAAATATTCAAAGCTTCAATTTAATCAATTGTTATATTGATAACTCAATTTAATATAATTCAAATATATATAGTATTCCTGCCTTAGACGACATTTCTTGAAGCTGAGCTTATGGGAATAGTTTCGAATGAATATTTGAAGTAATAAGTAATAATATTCATGCCATGTGACCAAGAGTATTATCATCTTGGTGAGGGGTGGTGGAGACAAAGCCCTAAAAACTATAAAACCATATCCAGATCACAAAAACTCAGTTTTTTCAAGCATTTATTAAATAAATTTACTAATCGAGTTTTATCATTGCGATGCTGTGCCATTGCGGGAATAAAAGAGCCTTGAAAAAATTGTTGTTTCAGTCACTTTAAAAATGAGAAGAATTTTTGTCTTTATCTTTTCTTTTTGCGATTTTTTTAAGCTAACACTTACCTACTGCTCCCATCATTCATTGTAAGGAATATTACAAATGATACTGTAGTTTGTTTCGACCTCCTCTAGATAAAATTCTGAGGAGTTATTGATTCTTGGGTACAGTAATACAACTATGCAAAGCAGAATACAGTGCAATTATTATATTTCACAAATATAAACAAATGTAGTGTAAATACACATAGAGTACTAATAATATAATGGTAGAGTACCTCAGCAATATAAATTACCTTGAAGTAATAATTTTATCACAATTCCAAATGTCATTGAAGTATTATGTACCCATAGGGAGACAGATACACATGCCATAACATTATCATGTCTGTTCAGCGATTCCATCACATGATGCTTATTGTGTTCCATGCTATTTTTATATTCTATTTTTCATAAGTGGCTGATATTATCAGATGCATGCATTACTTCACAAGGCCCAAAGCTTTCTCTCTTCTATAGGCATTATCACGAATGTCAATTACACTTTACCCTGCACATCTGTTGTGCGATTATCAAAGACTCACTAAGGGGTTTTAAAAATCTGAAAAGCATTGAATCAAATTATGATATACGATTATGTTATATGATATATATTTTAATCCCAATGCATCGGCATTGAGTCAATACTCAAAGTGATTATTGAACCCTAGATGAAACATAATTCAGCTACTGAATCCTTTTTTTGACAAAGCTTTGATATGCGAAGAGAGTTGTTGTGATATATTATTTTCTTATTTCATATTTACAATCTATTTCACTTCATTCATATCGATGGAGTCTATTTCACTGTTTCTGCAACATACTATGAATATCTGAGCAGCCTGTCAAACCACTATTATTCAAAGCTGAGCTATTAACATTATGCTACACAAGCTTTACAACAGCGAACAGCATCATAAGAGAATCAAAATGGAATGTTATGTCGTTATATGATAATTTCTATAATATTCGGTAGCTAGCATATCCCACAAAGCAGCGTAACCATTATTATTCATGCACATAAACACAACAGCATTAATGTAGTAGAATGTTTCTTGAAAATGTTTCTCTTATCAAAGCCAGTTAAATATCACAGTCAGAGAGATTAGCCTTGAGGTGAATACATATCAAGGCCTATAATTAGCAAAACAAAGCTGTGTTTTCCCTATTTGTATGTGGATCATTATGATGCAAAATAGAAGCTGCATCTACTGTAAAATAGTACACTACACTAAAATTTATTATAACCTCCCGTTTCTAAAAGCATTGAGTTCTTTTATTTTACCGTTGACAAAGTAGGAGCGTCCTTTTCTATTTTGTAAAAGTTATCTTTTGCACTATTTTTGACATCTTGGTTTTAATAAGTATATTTTTCCAGTTCAGTCCTTATACTGTTGTATATCATTATCCAGGATAACATTCAGATACAACACACGGTTTAGACACTAATGAGTAGCTGCTTTTTTCGTATTTTTTGCATGTCTGAGGGATATTGTTTCCAACTACAAAGGAATGGAAAATTGAATACCAACGGGAACTCACCTAGTGTACATTTTTTGTTTGTGGAGGATTCAACTACATAAATATAGTTCTTGAATTTGAAATGTCAAGCTAATGTACATATTGTTTTTCTCCATTCCACGAATTATGAATGTGACCAGATCCCTTCTTCACAACTGACCTTAACCCAGTAGCAATAACAATTATCATTATTATGTTATTATTATTGTTATTATTATTATTGTTATTATTATTATTATTATTATTATTATTATTATTATTATTGTTGTTGTCATTGTCATTATTATTATTATAATTGCTATTGATATTATTACTAATAAAAATAATATAAAATCCAGAAATATTCTATCGAAAAATATCTGTTCAATCCTACAATTCTGATCAAGTAATAACAGGAACACCATGTCTCCTACTATGTTGTGTTTTGATAATTATTATGATTCTTCATGGAGTTTATTATAATTAATTCTTGTCAGATTTTTCCTATAATAACATATCTTAATTTCTATAGATGTAAATACAACAGAATAGCCAGAATTGAGGTTGAAAAATGACGTTCACTTTTCAGTCACTTCTATTCAAGGTTACTAGATATATTTATTAACCTTGACTTCTATTGGGTGGAATAGTATATTTCGCACCTAGGGCCGAAAATGTGTGTTTGCCGGCTCGAGATCGCGGTTTTCAAGTTCGAGACGAAGTCGAGAACTTGAAGCGTTTGAGAGCCGGCAAAACATTTTTGCCCGTGTTGCGAACGCTATTTTTCGCCACACCACAAAAAAAAAACAAAACAACAATGTTAAGTTGGAAATTTTGAAAGCGAAATTTTAAGGCTATGGTACTTGCAAGAATACAAGGAACGGCTATCACCTCTTTATCAAACCTACAGCGCTCTGGGTGGGCATTTTGTCAACTACTACAACTGTACGCCAAAAGGTTAGTTGGTTAGGTTTTTTGTTGTTATTCCTGTTCCTGATTCAAAACCTGCATAAAAAACCTAACCAACTAACCTTTCTATACCAACAGTAACCTTTACCAACAGTTGCAGTAGTAGAAAAATTCCTAAAAACAAAAAACCTAACCAACCAAGAGAGGTTAGCAACAGTTGTAGTAGTTCACAAAATTCCCACCCAGAGCTCTGTAGGTTGAATAAAAAGGTTCTATTGTTTGATATCAAAACTACAAAATATTACATATTAAGTTATAAAAAGTGATCATTTTTGACATTTTAAATACTACGTACATATTAAATTATAAAAAATTAACATTTATTGATGGTTTGAATCTTTTGTTTTACATAAAAGTTGAAGGATTCATTTTTACAATCATGACTGCTGTATCCAGACACGATCAGCTGTCATTCAAGGTCATTTTCTTTTCCGCCCTAGGGCGGTAAACGTTTACAGACCTCGTCGGAAACCAAACACTTTCGGCCTCCATATGACGCACGAAAAACAGCTCATTACGTCCTAGTGTGGCGAAAAATGATATACTGCAGACTACACTAGACAGGTGAATTATTTCTGTGCTATTAAACAGTAGGTAGCTCCCAAGTCGAGTAGAATTTACTCAAATATTCTATACGCCTTGGTTAGCTCCAGCTGGCAGTTCTACGAATATCTGAGATTGTACTGCGGGCTGCCTACTCTGCACTGTACTGTTTTTAACTCAAGAAACTGCTATTTTTTAATAATAATTATCTTACTCAACCGTTATATTCATAGCCATCTATTTTCAGTTGTTGTAGAGGTACAGACACAATTGTTCATTTTTTCAAGATAAATAGCCTACTGTTAAATAACTTTAAAATAAGAAATGACTTGATAATATGAAAAAAGAACACTCGGCTTCCATTCAGCCATTCACATAATATAATATAATGAATGCTGTGAAGAGTATCATTTTACCAATAAATGCGATAGACACATCACTGTTATTATCTATAATTCTTCGAAGTCGCATTATGACTATAGGCAACACCATCTACATCCATCTTCATTGAAATAAGAGAATCTTTTTTATGCATGATTCTTTAATCGGTTTGATAATTCTGGCCTGTCTGAAAATTATTGATTTTTGAGACAATCATGTAGAAGATATCGAGCAAATAATTTTCAATTTATCATATTTCCATGAATAGTTTTGGAACTTCAAAATAAATATTATTATTATTATTATTATTATTATTATTATTATTATTATTATTATTATTATTATTATTATTAATAATAATTTGAACGATTTCAATCCATCTTCCCAGCGGATATTCCCAGAGCATTAAACGATAATAATGATCGATTATTCCATGATAAGTAGTTACGTTACGTTATTATAAGTATTATAATGATTGATCTAGGCCGAAAAATTAATGTGTTGTCTTCGTATTGAATTATACACCATTATACTTTGAAATAATTGATCCTATTCCCCATGCACCCACTTTAGTAATGAAGTGCCGAGACTAATGAACTAATGAACTACCATGCACCACAAATGTGTATCGCGTTCGCTTCATGAATATTTCGGTGAGGAATCGATCACTCGCCTTTCATTCGCATGATATAATATGATGCCAGTCAGCTCTTGGCTTGTCGCATTGTGACCCAGAGAATTAATGCGAATTTCAATACTGAAAGTCCAATAATGAGCGAGTAGGCATCATGAATTATTAGTGTGCTCATCAGGACTGAATATTGAAGTGCAAAGTAATTATTGATAAATAAGTTAATGAATATATTAATTGGCTGATGATCCCGTATGGAGTGTAATGGGACCCAGAGCTGGAGAATTTCAATTAAATATTTATGTACGGTGAACTCGCGTCAGGATGAGATTCCAGTTCAGCATGATTGGTATAAAAATGTACGTGGTGGGACCAGTAGACATATCAAATTGGAATATAAATAACATTCACAACAATCTTTTGAGAAAAAAAAAATAGATTTTTGTTTGTTGAATTTTGGTGGTACTGTACCGTGAGTGAATTACTGTATTACTGTATTACTGTGAGTGTAAAAATCGTGTAAATTTGAGTAAAAATCTTGTCTTTAAACTGTGTCTAGTGCTCGAATTAAGCATAATAGATAAGATAAACTTGGTAACATTTCAATTTCAAATTAATTCTATACTCCCGTTCATTTGGAAACGTTTTTATGCTGAAATAGGGTGGAAAAGCCAATTGCCTTATGAAATCTATCAATCAGCATTGATATGAATTAGTTCTGACATCCAATACATTGATTTAAAAATAATCACACTGTTTGAAGGATCATTTCCACACACAATGGAATTGCCTCCTTCATAGCCGAGATATGGGTTAGAGATCCAATAGGAATAGAGGGTTTTAGCAAACCGTTTTGACATCTTTAATTGACTACTATTATAATCTGGTCAGTTTTTTACAAGTGCAGATAAAGATAGGGTTCTTATAATAGCCACAGATCATAGAATTAGACTCATTCTATGCTCTAGGCTGATTCTCTGCTTTGTGGACAAATGTTTTGCTGAAATTCTTGGCTGTGTGATTTGCTTCGGACAATACCTAGGATCTAGCTAATCTAGAACCAGTTCAGCATCTAGATCTAATTCTAGACTGAATATCTAGGATTTGGAAATTAAATTATCCCTGAAAAAATCTAGTTATTGTAGTTAAAATGGAGAGAAAGAAGAAACAGTGGTTCTTGGTGTTATCTGCTATGTAAATGTTGACTTCTATGCAATTAATTACTCTTCTTTTGAGACTTTTATGATGTTTACTTGGAACTTTGTAGAGTATTCTAGGTGTTGAATTGGACTTTAATGGAATCTATCAAAGATTGTAGAATATGGAAGAAGTTCTTATTTGTTTATTTAGGAATCTTATCAAATTCGGTAGAAGTTTAAAGAAGAGTGTAGTTCTTTCTTGTTTATAGAAATTATATAAATAAGAGAGAATTTTGAAAATTGTTCAGTCTTGTTTGAAATTACCAAACTAGTGTGACAGTTCTGTAGTGTTAATTAATTACCGTATAATGTGTCTTTAGTGATAATTTTTTTTCCTATTACTTATACCAGTGGACTCTACCCATAGCTTTATTGTATTACGGACTTGTGCTACGTAAGTTAATTGTTCTTTCTCGACGTTCTTTTTGAATATTATTGAACAGTTTATTAGACAGTTATTATTTAATATTAAATCGGCCTTTTGACATTTAGTGATTGATTTTTGTTCAGTAATATTGAAAACTCTTTATCAGTTGAACAATATCGTTTTATCTGTTTCCGATTTCATTATTTTGTGTAAGAAATTACTGAACTGTGTGAGTTGTAGATTATTTTTGTTAATAAAGTGCGAATGATGAATTGAAGTGTTACCAGCGTTATTTTAGATATAGAACCCATAGCATTATTATAATTCATAGTAAACTCATATAAAATTGAAGAGGTCGACCGCCAATGGCACCAATGAGCTCATCGTATGTGCTTCATACTGAAATCAACATTGTAAGTAATTAATTCAACAAGTGCTGATCTATCTAAATATTCTGGTTCACTGGAAGAAATCATGAAATAGAAAAAATACACCACAGAGTTCCAGGAAAATTCTGGGAAAAATCCCTCACCCCAATCAGATGTATCAGCATTATTCTATTGGATGAGTCTCGTCAAGAGAATTTTTCGAGATATAGTCATCCAGTGAACTGTAGTAATTTAACGAGGACGGATAAGCATAGGGTTTGCTCGTCTGCTGCTCTTATTTTCAAAAATCTTCTCCATTTACGCTCAGTTGATAATCGGATGAGTTGGTAAAAATGTATCATTATTGTAATTTTGAATAAGAACATTTCATTAGCACTCTTATTTTCATACGAATTGATAGAAGATAACGATAGAAGTTGAAATTTCTCGAGTAATGTTTTCAGAAAAGAATTTTGAGTTCCGAGGTACACTTGATTTGAGAATAGCTCACATTATCTTCTTTTCAGTCATGTACGATTCATTGTGATATGCAGCTCCAGCTGTGATTGAAATTATTGTATAAAGATTAAGCATTAATATATATCATCATTAGTGAAACATTGGTATGGTTTTGACAGCGTACAGGTTTCATGAAGCCACTTTTGTGTGACAGCATGCAAGCTATTATTTGATAGTTGTGACATCATATCAGTTATCATGTAGATAATCTTGACTAGAATGTCATTACCTATTTTGCAGATATCATAATATAAATTTTACTTCCCAGTTTAATTTAGTTTATCATTCATCAATGTCAGCCATCTGTTTGTTGAGTATGTCACAAGAGCTTTAGTTTATAAAAGTATAACCTTTGAATGGTAGCTCGAAGCGTATAATGAAACTGAAGCTAATCAATCACCACCAAGGGCGTAGCCAAGGGGGGTCCCCGGGTCCAGACCCCTTTCCCCCAATGGCGATGCCTGAAGCACTAGATAGAATTCACTTTTACTAGTACCTACAATGTGGATTAAAGTAGAAGAATTATTTATGTTCAGAAACGTCACAATACGATTTCAAAGAGGTTATTTTTCAAATTTCTCTCTTTGAGAAGACATCCGGACGGCTTTATTACAAGGGAGTCATATAGTCTGTAAAAATTGTTACAGCTTTTCTCCTTTTCAAGACTTTAATTTATAGGTCAATTATACCACTACTAAATAATGATTAGTAGTGAAAGTAGATTAGTTCACCTATTACAGTCAAGGATGGGCTTATGGGGGTTGTAAAAATCAGTTATAATATTGCATTTGAATTTGCTCCATTTTTCTCTACTGAAATACTTTGACGTGACATTTACAACATGGAAGAATAAATAAATATTCATTAGTTGAGTTAGCAGAAAACAAGCCATAACGTTATAAAGATTTAAATACTCTCCAAGTAAAACTATAGTCTATCAACTAACAAACTTTTCGGTGTATTTCATTAGTAGGGATTTAGATTTAGATTCATTTATGTGGCAAAGTATTTCTAAAAGTAGAAAAAAATTTGCTCTGCATTTCATGTTTTGATGTGATCTTGAAGCCATTGTTGAACTATTTTTATACTATTGTTTGCATTTTTGAATGTTTCTTCCCAGTTATTTCCACTGAAAACCAAAGCTGTATCATTTGGAAATGGAGTGACCAATGATAGCCCAAAGGTCCCGGGTTCGATCCCAGGTCTGACCGAAAGATTTTACCTCGGGCCACTCCCCGAGCACGTTAAGCTGTCGGTCCTGGCTGCTTAAAAACAGTCGTTAGGTCACGTCAGAGGCCATTCGACCTGATAACTCTGACACCAGACCTGTGCCAGCCAGGTCACACGATTTTATTATTATTATTATTATTATTATTATTATTATTATTATTATTATTATTATTATTATCATTATTATCATTATTATCATTATTATTATGTGCAAATGATAGGGTGGTACAATCAATAAGGTTAAATTTTAGCAGGTCATTTAGGGATAAAATATTTAGGAATAAAATAGGGAGTAATACTGATCCTTAAGGAAGTCCAAATCGTGACGTATATCTGATTTCCATTTATTGTAAGATATTGTTTTGTTTTATTCAGGTAACTTGAAACAAGGTTACTCTGGATTTTTCCATCTTGTTCAAAAGAAAGATATGTTGGATTGTATCAAAAGTTTTGGATTGATCCATGAGTTAGAGTTTTTCTGTTATTTCTGAAATTACCATAAGTAATTTTATTCAAGTGTATGGCCACATCCTTTGTGGAATTTTTGGGCTGGACCCATATTGGTTATTGCTGATGATATTATTTTTCCCCAAAAAACTCATTAGTCTAATTTTCTTCTATATTATTTACATAGGCTGCTTATTAAACTATTATTGGTCTATAATTTTCTGGCTTTTTGAGGTCTCCTGCTTTAGGTATCGGTAT
The DNA here is from genome assembly GCA_948455865.1 of Conomelus anceps. Lineage (NCBI taxonomy): Eukaryota > Metazoa > Arthropoda > Insecta > Hemiptera > Delphacidae > Conomelus > Conomelus anceps. The sequence continues at coordinate 94,252,206 of OX418216.1, forward strand.
GATTCTTGCTTCTTTGAATTTGTTAGGAAAATATCCATTGCTTGAGCATTTATTTATTTTATATTCTAAACGTGCGGTTATGTAATTAGATATTTAATGTCATGATCCTGTAAAATTTTCTGCGCTTGGTGTTCCTTTGTTTTTTAGCTTACTATTGATTGAATTTCCTCAGAATTGGTGGGATGAAGAAAAATACATTGCCTACAGTTTGTTAGAGACTGTGGGATTTGTATATTGTTCACATCTTCAGATATCTTATCTTATCGGTGGTGATTGGTCATGCGGTGAGCGTGGTGTTCAAGTGATCGTGATGTTCAGTCACGACCGCTCAAGACTGCGCTTGGATGGGTGACTGTGCTTCAATGACTTGATGTTACAAGCTTTATTATCACTTACCCGGTGGTTCGGAACCCACCTAAAATAATAGGTCCACCATGTTCCCCGTAACATGGCACAACCGGCGAGGTGGACCTACCCGTAAGGGTCTCCCCACCATTAAAAGCCAAACGCTTATCATTATTATTGGCAAAGGTTTCTCCTACATCGGTGAAATACTGATTTGGAACCGATGTATCTATTTTGATCGATGGTGGATTATTTTTCACATGCTTTCTTTGAATTATTCTTGTGCTTGACAAATTTATTTTTGAAGTAATCTATTTTTAATTTTCTTATTAAATTATTCTGTACAATTGTTCCTGTACCCCAAAGTCTAATGATTTTCCACTTCCCCATTATTTGATTGTTTGGTGAACTTTCTACGTTATTTGTCACTTTAACATATTGAATAAACTAGGCGTTATCCAGCTTTTAAGTGGTTGTTTATTATTGCACAAAATTATTGTCTGCTCTTTTCACTGTCAATTTTGTTAAAGTATCTTCAAATATACCTATCATTTGGCCAATGTCATCTTAGCTGTATAGTTCATTCCAGTTAACTTGCTGCAAATGAGCTATCAAACTGTCATAATCTATTATTCTTTTCATTTTTATTGTTAGAGGATTCCATTATATGTAGTGAAACACTGTAGTGGTCGGTCATTTTGTTTTTATAATTGAACCCATCGATATATTTTGTTAACAATACTTTTCTGCTGTGGAGGTTGAGACTACAGGTATATTGCCAGTGGTTTTTGGTGTCGACCAATTTAAAAATATTATGATGAGGTGGTGGAGTCAGTGTGCGAGCAAAAAAATACAGATGATGAGAAGTAGCTTTTTAAAGACGCACAAAACTTGAGATAGAGATAATGGATACGAATTTCTGTGAGCCTAAGTAATGCTTCTATAAAGCCCAGCTAGCTGCTTGATGAGTTTCTGATTACCTTTCAGGATAGATCGCTTAGTCACCGGGGTGTAGAAGTTGTGGGAAGGGGGGGGGGGTCTAGAGAAGAGAAGACAGAACTGTACTCTCAAGAGTAAGTATAGTAAGTTCTGCTACACCCTTGTCTACTCCTTGCCACTAGATTACACCATCGTTTGACGAAGACAGCTTCTGCAGCTGCTTAACCAACCCCCTCCCACTTTCTTCCCTCAACCCTTGACAACTCACCGCAGTAAAACCATAATGTGTCTTACATGATGTGCCCACCTCACAACCAGCCAGTAGCTCCAACTTCTGACACCACCGGCCACAGTCTATGATATTCAAAAGTGTTCGGCTAACATAATAGGTGACGGGTAATCTAGTTAGTCTAGCACTAACATGCTTTTAGCAACCTAAGACAAATAGAACATATAAGTTTTTGTTAATAAGTTTTGATGTTGTCACAAACATTTTTATTTGCAGTTTTGTAAGAAATAATTTCATTTTTCTTACTGCTATCAATCATTCTTGAGTTTTGATAGGTCATGCTCCCCTCCAGAATTGAAAACCCTCACTGTGGAAGAAATTCAGATTCAGATAGCTTTATTTGAGTGAAAGTACAATTTATATGGCTACTGACTAAAACCTGACAATGAATGGCATCACCTAAAATCATGGAAGATAGATGAAAAATATATCCACCAGATAAAAACATCTGATTACAACATGATTTTGAAATCAAATTGGACAACAGGCACCAATATCCACAGTCATTTTACAAGGTCAAGGAATGCTGTAAGAATTGAGCCTCATCGTACAACTTTTTACAAGCTGAGCCCTGAGCAATTGTAAAAAAGTTTTCAATTCATTGCCAGACCACTTGAAAGAAGCGCAGTCAGTAGGAATTTTCAGAGGAAGGCTCAAGGACTGGTTATTGCGTGAATGTCCCTATAGTTGGCGGGCTCTTATCCATTGAGGTCTTGGAATTGATTATTGTTTTTTAAGTTTTAGGAATCATAAGTTATTTTCTTTGTAAAACTAGTGTTTTGATGTTGTGTATTTATTTATTAATCATTTAATATTATTATTAATAATAACATTAAGATTGACTGTGACTTTACCACCTGGAAAAAACTGTTTGTTGAGATTGTTTATATTGTATGACCTTTATATTATGTATTGTCAATAAGACTATATTGTATGACTATTGTCAATGCTGACTGATGTTAAACCTATGACATGTATATGAATAAATTGAAATTGAAAATTGAAACTTCTACTTTCTCAGCTCTTGTCCCTTAGACACTAATTCTTGTGGGTTTTTGACAGTTTTTCAACAATTTTCAAGCACTTGCAGTTCATCAATTTGAAACAATTCAGGCTCATTTTGAAGCTTGAAAAATGAGGAAGTTTTTCATGTAAAATTTTCATTATGTCACCCTGAGAACAAATCGAGAAAAATCGCTTTGAAATTTCAGTGAGATTTCGGAAAATCCACTTTTTTGTACTTTGTCCGCTAAATGATGGGGTTACATATCACAAATACATGTATGTTTAGCGAAATTCTGTGTTCTTTCCAACAATGTCATCATAATTCCAATCCGATCACTAGTTTTTGAGTTATTGAGCATTTAATGGCGGGAAGTGAGCGTATCTCGAAAAAGTCATTAAATCAAGATATCTCGAAAACAAAGGCCCCATTTCAAAAACTTCACTGAACATTTTTTGTCAGAAATTTGATGTAGTATCTCTGGTAACTGGCTTTTACACCTTACATGGGACACCCTGTATATGGTGTTCATCAGTTACAATAGGAGATAGGAGTCCATACAGATATGAACTATTTCCTATGTATTCACTCATGTCGAAAACATGCTCCATCATTGTGCTTAGAAGTAAAAATAAAGCTGTCAAAAACTCTAGTCTCTCAATTTTCAGCAATGTTGAGATTAAATAATGTTGTTCCTTGTCAAAATCAATGCCCATCCTCTGGGTCGATTCTTTCCTCGTATAAAAACTTCTAAATTGTTAGCAACTTGGAATTTCTCAAACTGAATCTTTCGAAATCTGTCACTTCATGTGTGAGCATTTCAAAACACAGAAACTTTCTCAGACTTTCCCAACTTCCACGAAGTGTTTGCTTCGGATTTATGGGATATTCGTCTTTCAACGTATCTTGTTTGAGTGTTCAAGTTCATCAACAAAAACTGCTTCACGAAACTTCGTCAGCCATTTCTTAACCAGTTCTTGTTCTGTAGTAAGAACGTGTTTGAGTAAGAGAAAACATTGAAGAAAGCGATCCGAGAATCAGGAGTCCATTCATCTATATAGTAAGAAAGAGAAGGGGTGTGTTCGTGTGTGTTTTTTTTATTACGGAATTCACAAAAACGGCAACAATTTGGAACACTAAATTTGGCACATGACTTCCTTTAAACTCGATTCAGTGGACCTCGAGGCCCGATTTTCTATTTTCCTTTTAGAATTGTCTAAATTAATGCTCAAACTAGCATACCTGGTGCACGAAATCGTGTGCTGTCAAGGAGAAACTATGTCCACCAATGCGTGTAGGCAGTTAATCTTAAGGCCCGTATTTTTTTTTGTAGATTACATCTTGGAGACTCCAGTTAAGGAGTATAAGACAAGTCAGATTAACATTAGTCATATACACTAGATACCATAATTAATTACTAAATCAATTAGTTGAGGTGAGGCTTAATTTTGATGTGGAAGGAACTCTTGTACACTATAAAAAGCTTTATCAACTAAATATTTTTTCAATTGTTTTTTAAATATTTCTATATTTTCAAGACTCTTCAAAAACTGCGGTAGCTTATTGTAGAATTTCCTACCAATATAACTAGGTTTTTGTTTGAATAAGCTACTATTGTGACTCACCAAGTGATAATCTCCTCGGCTTCTTGTATTATAATCATGTACGTCAAGATTTTGGTTAATATCATTCGTTTTTACATATAAAGTAGCTTCATACACATATAAGCAGGGTACAGTTAGGAGACCAAGTCTCTTGAACAACGGCCTACATGAATCCAATCTATTTACTCTTTCTAAACACCTAACTGCTTTCTTTTGGATCTTAAACACCCTATCAAAATTTTGTTTTGATGAATTACCCCATACTTAGATAGCATACCTAATATGTGACAGTAAGAGCCCATGGTAAGCTGTAAAAAGTAACTTTTTGTCATTCAATCTAGCAAGCTGTCGCAGGACAAATGCCCCAGATGAAATTTTACAACATATTTTCTCAATGTATGGTGCCCAGGTCAATCTTCTATCCAACAAAACTCCTAGAAATGCAATGTTTTCTTCCTGGTCTAGTTGATTATCATTTACAAACACGTTTATAGCCCTATCTTCATTTGAGTTATGTTTGTTTTTAAATTGAAGGTATTGGCATTTTTACTATTTATTGTTAATTTCAACTGATTTAAGAATTGGACAATGGACTGCACACCTATATGGGCACTTATTTATGAATTATCTAGAATGGAATTGCTGAAAATGAGTGATGTATCATCTGCAAATAAGTGGGCTCTACCACTAATTAAATCTTTAGGTAAATAGTTGACATATAACAAGAAAAGCAATGGACCTAGTATTGACCCTGGGGCACTTCAGCTTGGACCTCTAATTTATTAGATTTATTCTTTACTATATACTATTCCAAACTACTGCAGTTAGTTCTACACATTGTTTTCTCCCAATAAGATATGATTCACACCATTTCAGTTCAACCCCATTTACGCCTACATTTTGCAGTATTTCCAATAAATTTCTATGATTAACACAAACAAATGCCTTTGATAGATCTAAGAAGATTGCAGTAGCTTTATCACCTGAATCTATTATATCTATTAGTTTATCAACTAGAGAAACTATGGCTGTCTTTGTTGATCTCCTTTATGTTCATCACAGATAAAGATAGCTTCTTGAAGCTGCAGAAGTAACCTGTTTAGAACTACTCTTTCAAAAATTTTACCTATTACATTTAAAATACTAATGGGCCTATAGTTTTCCACCTTTTCTCTATCACCACTTTTGAAGATTGGCAAGATCTTCCCCTCTTTTAAATTATGTGGAAAAACCTTGTTCTAATGAATGATTGATCAGATGAATCAAAGGGTCTAACAATTGATCTTTACATTCTTTCAGAATTTTACTGGATACCCCATCCATTCCTACAGTTTTTTTATTATTCAAACTATCAATGATATTTGACAACTCTTCTTGTGATACTGGGTGGTATTTTAATTCGTTCTGAATCCCGTCAGTATTCCACATGTTTGCATCACTAATACCTGTATTAAGAGATTTTTGAAGATTCTTAGCAACCAGTTGATGATATCTGTTAAAGAAATTACAAATGTCTACACTATCATCAATATATTTGTTATTTTCGTTAATTATTCTGGGTACACTAGTATAAGCATCTACATGAGCTACTTGCCTATTTTTGTCTATCACATCCCACACTGCTGTGTTAAAGTACACACTATTATTCAAAATTTCAGCTGTTTTCTTACATTTCGCTCTTTTCACTTCTTTTGTATAGTTTTTCTTTAGAGCGTTGTAATTATCTTCACTTAACATATTTCTAGACAGTTTGAAATTCATCATATGCATCTTTAACCCTATTTCTTTCTGCAAGGATATCATCAGTTATTCACTCTTCAATCTTGTCTAAATTGTTTTTTACAGGGACTTTTTTAACTGGACAACTCATAGTTTTTTTTTTTTTTTTTTTTTTTTTTTTTTTTTTTTTTTTTTGTAGATTATGTCTTGGAGACTCCAGTTAAGGAGTATAAGACAAGTCAGATCAACAATATTATACACTAGATACCATAATTACTTCCAATTAGTTGAGGTGAGGCTTAATTTTGATGTGAAAGGAACTCTTGTACACTATAAAAAGCTTTATCAACTAAATATTTCTTCAATTGTTTTTTAAATATTTCTATATTTTCAAGACTCTTCAAAAACTGTGGTAGCTTGTTGTAGAATTTCCTACCAATATAACTAGGTTTTTGTTTGAATAAGCTACTATTGTGACTCACCAAGTGATAATCTCCTCGGCGTCTTGTATTATAATCATCTACATCAAGATTTTGGTTAATATCATTCGTTTTTACATATAAAGTAGCTTCATACACATATAAGCAGGGTACAGTTAGGAGACCAAGTCTCTTGAACAACGGCCTACATGAATCTAATCTATTTACTCTTTCTATACACCTAACTGCTTTCTTTTGGATCTTAAACACCCTATCAAGATTTTGTTTTGATGAATTACCCCATACTAAGATAGCATACCTAATATGTGACATTAAGAGCCCATGGTAAGCTGTAAAAAGTAACTTTTTGTCATTCAATCTAGCAAGCTGTCGCAGGACAAATACCCCAGATGAAATTTTACTACATATTTCTCAATGTATGGAGTCCAGGTCAATCGTCTATCCAACGTAACTCCTAGAAATGCAATTTTTTCTTCCTGGTCTAATTGATTATCGTTTACAAACACGTTTATAGCCCTATCTTCATTTAAATTATGTTTGTTTTTAAATTGAAGGTATTGGCATTTTTACTATTTATTGTTAATTTCAACTGATTTAAAAATTGGACAATGGACTGCACACCTATATGGGCACTTATTTCTAAATTATCTAGAATGGAATTGCTGAAAATGAGTGATGTATCATCAGCAAATAAGAGGGCTCTACCACTAATTAATTCTTTAGGTAAACGGTTGACATATAACAAAAAAAGCAATGGACCTAGTATTGACCCCTGAGGCACTCCAGCTTGCACCTCTAATTTATTAGATTTATTCTTTACTATACTATTACCAACTACTGTAGTTAGTTCTACACATTGTTTTCTCCCAATAAGATATGATTCACACCATTTCAGTTCAACCCCATTTACACCTACATTTTGCAGTATTTCCAATAAAGTTCTATGATTAACGCAATCAAATGCCTTTGACAGATCTAAGAAGATTGCAGTAGCTTTATCACCTGAATCTATTATATCTATTAGTTTTTCAACTAGAGAAACTATGGCTGTCTTTGTTGATCTCCCTTTCTGTTCATCACAGATAAAGTTAGCTTCTTGAAGGTGCAGAAGTAACCTATTAAAAACTACTCTTTCAAAAATTTTACTTATTACATTTAAAATACTAATAGGCCTATAGTTTTCTACCTTTTCTCTATCACCACTTTTGAAGATTGGCAAGATCTTCCCCTCTTTTAAATTATCTGGAAAAACACCTTGTTCTAATGAATGATTGATCAGATGAATCAAAGGGTCTAACAATTGATCTTTACATTCTTTCAGAATTTTACTGGATACCCCATCCATTCCTACAGTTTTTTTATTATTTAAACTATCAATGATATTTGACAACTCGTCTTGGCATACTGGGTGGAATTTTAATTCGTTCTGAATCCCCTCAGTATTCCACATGTTTGCATCACTAATACCTGTATTAAGAGATTTTTGAAGATCCTTAGCAACCAGTTGATAATGTCTGTTAAAGAAATTACAAATGTCTACACTATCATCAATATATTTGTTATTTTCGTTAATTATTCTGGGGACACTAGTATAAGCATCTACATGAGCTACTTGCCTATTTTTGTTTATTACATCCCACACTGCTGTGTTAAAGTACACACTATTATTCAAAATTTCAGCTGTTTTCTTACATTTCGCTCTTTTCACTTCTTTTGTATAATTTTTCTTTAGAGCTATGTAATTATCTTCACTTAACATATTTCTAGATAGTTTGAATTCATCATATGCATCTCTAACCCTATTTCTTTCTGCAAGGATATCATCAGTTATCCACTCTTCAATTTTGTCTAATTTGTTTTTTACAGGGACTTTTATAACTGGACAACTCATAGTAATATGAAACCTTAAAATATTAATGAAACTATCATATTTGTTATTCAAACTATTGCTATTGTAAACCCTACTCCAGTTTTCTTGTAGCAGATTCTGCTTCAAACAATCGATATTCCCCTGTTCACATTGTTGAATTTCTTTCATTACTCTACTCTTTTTAATTGATTTATAACCTTGCAACCCCACCTCTAAGATTTGATAGTCATGATCAGATAGTTCCGAGCCACCTAGTCTTGTTTTAGAGTAATCTATATTAGTAAGGATGTTATCAATTATTGTTTGTGATGTTCTTGTGACTCTGGTATATTCATGAACTTTTATTTCCAAGTTATTCATGTATATAATATCCCTTAAATCTTCTGTCATTTTATTCTGTGTTGCAAAGTCTGTATTGAAATCTCCCGCTACAATAACGTTTGTAAAACGAGTAGTAGTAATCTCTAAAAGCCTATTGAATAGTTCACAAAAATTGTTCCATTCCCCATTTGGTGACCTGTAAATACCTAACACCGCTACTTCCAAATTATTGTCGATTTTTACTCTCAAACCAGTAACTTCTAAATCCTATTCCACAGCAAATTTCTCTACATATTCTAAATTAAATGTTTGCATATTCTTAGCATTTTTAGTGAAGATAGCTACTCCCCCACTTCGATGAGATGTCCTGCAATACGACGTTTTCAATGAATAGTTTGGAATATTAAGTTGTGACAATTCATCTTCTTTTAAACCATGCTCTGTGAAAATAGCTATATCAGGAGCCTCTTCTTTAAAAAATACTTCGATTCTATCTATTTTGTTACGAATGTATTGAATATTCTGATGGAGCACAGTGAGTACCGGTACTTCCCTATCATCCCTTATTACTTTATCGTTGCTTTTGCATATTGAAGTAGATTTACTTAATCTCTTAGGATCTTGAGAGCCTATCAGATTGCTACAAGAGTTCCTTCCACTAATGCTATCCTGATCTTTTGATCGATTAACGTCTTTTAATACAATTGAAGATATGAATTTATCATCTGAAACTAGTTTCCCTTCCCGGTTTTGAGCCACTTTACTAAAAAAGGTTCGTTAGATGATTGTTTAGGAGAATTATTGACAGTAGATTGCAAACGACTTTCAATCAGCTCTGCCAGCCTATTACAAAATATTACTTTGCCAGATTGATTTAGATGTAGACCATGATTAGTGAAGTTTTGTTTTTTCAGCCTTTCATTTAGAAAACAAATCCCCAACTGCTTAGAATTCTTATTTTTTAGGCTGTTGATTGTATTATGAATTGATTTATTTGTTGACTTAATGGCTTCATTTAGCTCTGGCCTATCAAACCTATACGGAATTGTACTTATTATTACATTAGTTTTTTGGCTGAGTGGCACAATCTCTTTAATTTTTTCATTTATTTCAGGAAGATGTTTTAGATTAGGTTCATTTATATTGTTTGAGCCACCCAGTACTATTAGAAAATCGTTTTTTCCAAAATCTTTAGTTTGTTCCTGTGCTGACTCTACGATAGCGTTTATAGGGGCACTTGGTTTGAAAAAGCTCTGAACTTCATACTTATTTTTTAATCTTTTATTTAGTAGGTCACTACAGTCTCGTCCATGACTGGATGTCAAGAGCAGTACTCTACCTTTCCTATCGTTATTTGCCCTTACTTTAGTTTTGGTTGCTGTTTGCAAAACCTGACTATACGTTTTTGTTTGACCATTTCTATTTATTTTTTCCCCATTTGATTTAGGTTCTACTTTTTTTGTATTGATCAGAGGTTCAGATCTTACATTAGCCAAGTTTATTTTTGATTTTAATATTTCGATTTCCTCTGACATAGACCTACATTGACTCGTGAGATTTAGTATTTCAGTTTTATGGTCTTCCTGCTGCAATTTTACAATAACTTCCAGAGATTTTATGTGATCCACTAACCCTATTCGTTCTTCCTCAGAATTTTTTAATGATGATTCTAATTTTGTTTTCAATTTGGTGTGATCACTCAATAGTTTAGCAACCTTTTCTTCTACATCTACAGTAGCTTTAAGAGCTGTTGGAGATTTTTTTGTTAATAATTGCTGAGATCGCGTAGCTACCTGAGTTTTAGTTAAACAATTAGATTTAGATGCCTTGTTTGGACTCATTTTCCTAGCTAAAAATTGTTTTCAATTGATTTTAGTTAAATGTTTAATGAAATATTACTTAATTTATTACAATTGTCAACTTGAGACTATTTAATTACAAGAAAATTTATCAATATTGGTACACCTAACCTCGAAAATAGAATTTGACTTTTTATTTAAATACTTTAACTTATATTAGACACGTTAATGATGTAAATTATTAATATATTATAAGTACTAATAATAATAAACAAAAATACTACTTATCCGTTCGAATTAATATGCTATTCTTCAAAATTCGCAGAGCCTGTTCTGACAACGTATGCACAGTCATAGTAATCAGCACATAGTAATATGAAACCTTAAAATATTAATGAAACTATCATATTTGTTATTTAAACTATCGCTATTGTAAACCCTACTCCAGTTTTCTTGAAGCAGATTCTGCTTCAAACAATCGATATTCCCTTGTTCACAATGTTGAATTTCTTTCATTACTCTACTCTTTTCAATTGATTTATGACCATGCAACCCCACCTCTAAGATTTGATAGTCATGATCAGATAGTTCCGAGCCGCCTAATCTTGTTTTAGAGTAATCTATATTTGTAAGGATGTTATCAATTATTGTTTGTGATGTTCTTGTGACTCTGGTATATTCATGAACTTTTATTTCCAAGTTATTCATGTACATAATATCCCTCAAATCTTCTGACATTTTATTCTGTGTTGCAAAGTCTGTATTGAAATCTCCCGCTACAATAACGTTTGTAAAGCGAGTAGTAGTAATCTCTTATGAACGTATTATTCTCTTGTAATTATTTATGAACGTGACTTACGTTGATCCAAGTAGGAGTTATCCAAGACCGAGTTGGAGAGGCTCTATTACATTGAACGTGGTCACAAGCTAACCTAAAATTGTGTCGTATTATCAGGCACTAATAAACATAGAATAACATGCATGAAAAGATGAAGATACTGCACTACATGTAAATTTACAGTTACTGTTACATAATAATTACCATGCCAACATTTTTCAAATCATTATTTTCTGTTTCCCGAATTTAATAATGATAATACAGATCATACGCCGTTATATCTGGCAGCAGAATTAATATTCTTTTTCTGAAAAACACTTTTTCTGAAAATGCAAAATATTGTGCTTCAAGTTGAATTTTTAGTGAAATATACTTAACATAAAATTTCGATTCTAATTTGAAATTTTGTGAAAAGCAGTTTTGGTCAATAGCCTGTTGTATTCACATTGATTTTATGTTGAATAAATAAATAAATAAATGAAGATTTGCTCTTTATGAATATTACAGCTACTAATTACCCAACCTCATGCGAACTTAATTATTGTGTATATTGATACAGTACATTATTCTAGAGAATCAAACACAAATGTATGGGGGTGGGTAGAGCTGAAAATTTGCTAAAAAGGTACTTATAAAAAAACCAAAAATTCACATCATCAGTGCAACAAAAAAATGTTTCATGGGAACTTCTATTTGCAAACTGATGAACTGTATGGTATGCACACTGCATGGTATTTCACTTTTTCGTAATTGTGTGACCACTATCATAAGTTTTCTACCAGGAAAGAAAAACTCAAAACTGGATTCCCGGGAAAGACCAGGTAAAATTCGAATAAATAATAGATCGAGGCATTTATGAAAATTCTTTTATCATCCAAAATTGATAGAGCTACTGTAAATTCTTACACCTGCTCTTTTATAATTGGTGGTCTAGTGTGATTGGATAGGACGGCTAGGAATTTATTTAAAAAATCTGTACATTTTAGTACCAGGGCCTCAACTGGGCATGCATACCAAATTTCAACAATTTGGCCAAGTGCTTTCGGAATAACGGTTAGGTATCTAATCTGTGGTGGTACTTGGTTTGGCTTTGTAAAAAGATATGTATGATAAGGAAGGCCCACTATTTTATAATTAAAAACCAGGTTATTATTCATAGTCTTGGTGATAATTGGACACTCACCTGATTTGAAGTCCATACAAGCTGTTTCTTGTGTGTTTAAGTTGATATATTTCTCTTAATACTCTATAACCTTACTAATTGATATTATTGTACAACTGGTCTATTCTATGTCATTCCATTCCAAACCATTCTGGAAGTACTCTTCATTTTATTGTTCGGATTTGAAATAAAGCAGATAAGTGTAACTGAAAATAGAAAATTAGAAAGTTTGATGAAAATTTTACAACTCCCAACTGACGTATACAATAAGTATTAATATAATAACAAATAATGATAATTGATAATAGTATCAATAATTAGTTGTTAATAACAAACAATAACTAATCGTATACAATACTATAACAATAACGTACAACTAATTCAATGGGCTTTCTTATCATCATGCAATATGTTTTCATCATTCTATCTCTCTCTATTTCTTCAATTCCAAACAAATGTTCGTAGAATAGCTGACGAAGAGAACTTTCAACTTGGAATGTGTTGGCTTTAGCAGCGTTTTCTTAGGGATAGGTATTACTTCCAATTACTTTCGAGGTTAGAAAAACCAGACGCAGTCCTGAGGCGAAATTAACTTGAAGGCGTCTGTTGACCGAGCCACGGCCCTTCCTTCTTGGCACTTACCTTTCCATAAAAACTCTCTACCTCCGGCCACCTTATAAACCGTCCATTTTATCCGGAAACTTTCAAATACTCGTTTTCCTTGGATCAGTTGTTATGCCCTGTGAACCACCACAAAAGTTTCCAGTTTGAATTACTCTTAAAAACAATGTCTTTTGAAATTGACTATATTCTAGCAAAGTTTCTAAATAAGAATTAGGAATTATGATTGTAAAGCAAACTTGATATCTATGAAGACATTGATCAATGAAGTTTTGGAAAGCATAAATTTGTTATTTTAATAAATTATGAGTTTTTAGAAGTTCACCAACCTATAGCTTGTGAAGCCGGACTGTCCCATGTAATGAGTTTTTCGCGAATTACTTTTATTGGAGAGAGGACCCACACGGATATCTCCACCTCACCGTTTGTACCAAGTAATTGGAGAAGGGTGAACTGTTTACAGTTTTAGTTGGTTTCCGAACCACTATATGTGAGTGATAATAAGGCAGATGACATGTTGTTAGTGATAATCTGTGAAAGAGAATGATGGAAATAATAGGAAACATCGCCAATAATTTATTAAAACTGTCCATCAATCACGTTAAAACTTGATAAGCATTATAATAATCATTCGGGTGGCGCACAATATAATACAACAGCTACTTTGTTATTGATTCTTCAATCTCGTAATTGTTATGTTATGTTATGAAGGGACGGATTCAAAGATCCAGAAGATTCAAAGATCCTCACACGTCAACCGAAGCTTATTGTGTGTCCCTAGTACGTTAGTTAGGCAAACCAATACCTGTGCCCTTTACAAGATCCAGGAGTTTTTTCCCTATGCTAACGTCCCATTCATCACCTGGTTGCTTAAAGCCAAACAGAGCCATTCTCCTTGCCCCGAGTCTCTCGCAATCCAGTATGATATGCTTGGCAGTCTCTTCAGACTGATTGCAAAGCCTACACATCTGATTTTCATTTCTGAGTCCGATTGTGTGGAGATGTTTCCTGAAGTGGCCATGTCCAGTTATCAGAGCAATCAGCTGCTTAACCTGACCTCTACCCAGCCTCACCAGCCAGTTGGTGAAGTAGGAGCTTGTGTCTGCTAGCAGCCTTTTGCCAAGCGCTTGGCCTGAGTGACCTTGCCATTGCTGGTGATGTAAGTCCCTGGACCATTTGTTTATTGTGTGGAAGTTGTTTTGCTTATGCCACAGCTTGGCTCTGGGCCAAAGAATGACCTACTAGAACCTTGCTTAGCAAGCCCATCTGCACACTCGTTGCCACCTATGCCTACATGGCCAGGCACCCAACCAAGATGCACAGAGTTGTGTGTTGCGAGCTTGCTGAGTGTTTTAAATCTCGTAATTAGATTGATGTGTTTTATTTTGGCAGACGTGAGAGCACTTCATGGAAATTAGTTCCTTTGTGACTGAACGCTCGTTCAAACATTTTTTGTTCCAAGTTGGCCAACTAAGGAAACCCATTGGTTATCGTTTTTTGTCCATAGTTAATTCCGGTACCACAGTAATTATCCATTAAAACAGAAATCAAGAATGACAACAATTTCAAGGAGAATAGAAGTAGAAATCATTGGATATTATATTATAGAAACAGTGTTTCAAGGTCATTGATTATTCAGCCTGAGTCCGAAGTTTTAAATGGTAAGTAACAGTAGATATGCTATTTAAAACAGTAAAGTCTGTACAGAAAATTCTCCATCTGACCTGTACCCCAGCAGCAAAAATCGCAGTATTTTTTGATCCTTCTTGACCATTTTATTTTTTGAGGTTAAAGCCCACATAGGTCTGAGACCTGTGATTGAGTAATGAATTGGATGATTGTGATTAATGAATTGGATCTACAGTTTTAGGTGGGTTCCGAACCACCGGAAAGTGATATTACAGCAGAGAATAGAGTTTTTTCAGGCTAAACCAATCGGTCACCGTTACAATGAGGGCCCAGGAGTTGGTAGATCATCTCTATCTGAGTGAATAGATACCTGCTACGGCCACGGCTATCATTTTCCGACTATCATTTTATTTCGTAAAATTGATTTAGCATGTAATGAAAATTTCATCGCGTTTTCATGAAAAGATATGTGAAGCTTTTAAAAGTTTTTTCTTGACTAGTCTATTTTGTAAATATGATCTAGGAAATCATAGTGTTCCATGTTTTTATGCAGAGATTTTTCCAGGATTAGTCTAATTTTTGAAATTAATCTTCATATAAGTATATGATACAGTTTTATCGTGTTGAAAGACGTTTTTTGTTAGCTAATATAAAGTTTTACATTCAGGTACCGCAAGTACCGTATCCCCGATCTCCATTGAGATTTCAGTAGCTATATTTGAATTTTGAATTTATGGCATGGTCACATGGCCAGAGTCCTGAAAGTACCATCTACATCGGTTTCTGTACTAAAAGCGCGGAATTTGTACTTCTTTTATAATATCTGATCAAACAATATGAATTGAGTTTTTCCATCACACTATCACTATGTACGCTCAAACTATACATGATCCTCCAACAGTGGTTGGATGGAACTCTTCCTGCTCGAGCTCGTTAGCTGCCTGTTTTAAAAGGTTGAATCCAATAAACCAGTGACCAACAAAACGTAAGCCAGCGCGCCAGATGATAGCAGCGTAAATAAAACTGAACGATTCATTGAAAAAAAAAAAAAAACACAGCTATAATGGAACTGATATGACTTACCCTTTCTCTCCTCCACCATTACAGAACTGCATGTGGCTCTATCAGATTTTTACTTTCAGAAAGCTGTCATTCTGTTTTTCCACGTAATGTCATAACATTTTATGACGGATTACGTCCACTTTTATTCTGTTTGTATGGAAATTACGACATTGCATTCATGGTTCCTCCCCAGTATGTTGTGTACCGATGATATTGCTACGTATTCATATAGCAATTATTGTATAATGTTATTAATATCCATGATTTATACGCTTTATATGTGTAAGTACCTACTTGAAAAGTAGGCTATCCATTCTCCGCTATTGGTACAGGGTCTCCAACCCTTGCCCGCAACACACGGTCAGTTCGACATGAACAGTCGGAGCTGACGTGCTGAACCGAGCATGTGTGGGGTGGCACCGTGGCATTGATACCGATCGCTCGACTGAAGGACTGATGGAATACCCATCAGTTCAATTAGAACTGCCAAGCCGTGTGTGGGGAAGACTGACAGTTTTTCAGTCAAAAGTTCCATTTACTAAGCCTACTAAGCTAACTATTACTAACTTGCCACAAAACTACTCCTTGCTTGAAACTCCTTAGTATTATCAGTATTATTCATTACTACTTAGTAATAGGCACTACTCCACTAATTTCTACTTCTACTACTAAGTAGTAGTTTTACTACCCAGGGACGGTCAAGGAAAATTACCCAAGGAAGATTATTAACCAGGGCAAGTATCCTTCGAGTCACCTGCAAACCACCGTGTTCGATTCAGGAGTCTACGAAATAATTGATTACTTTATATCTATATAAATATGAAAACCAAATATCACTGATTGACTCACTCATCTCCGTTTCTCGAAAACAACTTGGCCAAAAAAGTATGTTGAGACCCTAGACAGTGCTAGGAAACAGATACAAAAGTTTGCCTAAAGTTGATATTTTTTGTAACAGTAACTTTTAGAAAGTTTTTCTCAATTTCTACACAGGCGGAAAAAATGAAATTTGGTAGGCCTTATACATGTTTGAGTGGTGGACACAAACGCGTGTGATAAGAGATTTTTAAAGAATTTTCCATGTACACGCTTAGAAATAACTTTCTATTTGAAAAGTTAAGTAATTATTTTTCTAGAGTACAACAAGGACAAAAAATAGAAATACGTGTCATCTTATAGAAATTATCATTTACATTAATGAAGCTAATTCGATTAAATTCAATTATTTATCTACGCAATCATTATTACAAACTTTATTGAAATGAACTATAGTTCGAATTTTTCTCCATTACAGTTTTGTTATTCAACTTGAAAAGTAGTATTTCTCTTGAAATTCACGGGCTAAAACTTATGTATTTGTAGAAATATTTATTAAAAACTCTATCACTACCTCACTATCATCTCCTCCAATATCATTCAGTGAACTTCAGGTACAACCTGACGTTTATAAAGTAAGGCTGTAATTTACCAGGTTGCCTTTGTTGACATTTGGAATTGGAGAGGACGGGATACTCAACTTGAGAACTATCCTTAAATCCTACAGATCATCTAGCTTCTGATTAGTTTAGTTGAAACTTCCACTAATTATTTATGACATTGAGAGTTTTCATGTGTCAATTGGTTGAGAATGTATTCCAACAAGCAAATTAAATACACTCATGAAGACTGAAATTATATTGTCATGATATCTATATTGCAATTCATATTTCATTGGATTTTGCTCAATACCATTGTATTCGACTATATATTTAAGCCTATTGAATTACAGAAATGCAATGATTAATAATTTGAAACAATTATTGTTTGATAATTCGCTTCTGAACCCGTTGCGATAACATGTTACAGCTCTATCACAAAGTTGACATACCATGAATTCAATAGGGAGCTATACGTCGTAATAGCACAGAGATTATTACGTTGAACTTATTATGTTGCATGTTCAATTATTAAGTTAGCAACGTAACAACTGCAGCTTAGTACGAAATATTATCAGCTCCAATAATATACAAGTTCATCAGGGATAGGCTCTTCTTTGCGCTATTTTTGTAAGCGCAGTTTTTATTTTATGCCATTTCTTATCCTGTCCCTATAAATTACAGTGTTATTCAACATGATTCACCCAAATCCAATAATCACTCATACGCCGTAAAATGTTAGGCCTATCTAAATATTATTGTGAATAAGCCATAAAAAGACTTGAGTATTGACTTCTATTTTTGAATGGAAGTGCAAATTTGACTTCACATTTTTTCTATTACTGAAAGTTGGAGTTGAAGAAATTTTGATTTGAATTTTGCATTAGAGGTCTATGTGGCAACTAGATCTATGTGGGTACGTTCACTATGTAACAATACACTATCATAATAACATTATGATATTGAATCACAATGACATCATACCCAATAATAGTAGTTTATGCAACGATTCTATTTTGACCCTTATTAAGGCACGAGTTAGATGTAAGTTATAACACGAGCGAATGCGAGTGTTATAAATATCTCACGAGTGCTTTAATGGCCAAATAAAATCGTTGCATACACTATTTTATCTATGACCACTAGTATACATTTAATTAAAACAATTTCATTTTACCTGTGACTGTCAGAGATACCTAACCTCTCATCTCAAATACGAGAAGTTATAGTAGATTGCTAGGTTAAAGCAGCTGGTGTAGCAGTTTGATCAAATCAGCTGATAGTTTCACAATATTGAATTACGATATTGATTCCATCAAAAATGCTTCTGATTGGTCCAGAACCCGTGTTATAATGTAGAACCTGTACTATAATGAGTTCATTATGCAACGGGTTTCAAAAAGCATTTCGAAAAGACAATTTTGGCATCAATTGTGAAACTGTAATGTATACATTATGACATGGTCGTAGATAAATATACAATATTTTATGTATAACAATTAATTTACATTTATGGTGTAGCCTACAGCTTTTCATGAAGCCAAGTTTTAATATATTCATCATATATCAATATGTCTTCATTCTCATAACAATGTCTTATACCGAATTTCTCATGAAATATTGTATTCCTAAAGTTAGTTATTCAACAATGCAGCTATTTATGCACTCATTATAATATGCAAAACAGCAGCTCCCTGTATTCTTTGACTTTGCCGCACTCCAGATAACTTTGTGGCACTCCAGGTGTGACAACTGTAGGAAAAATTTAATGTGTACCTCATGATCGAAGTATCTTTGTTTCACAAGAGAAACTATTCTGCACTCACCTGCAGCTCATGAGAAATGCATTTCCCTTGTGCAGGAAAGTGCACAATCAAACTTTGTTGTATAACATACCTAAACGCATGTTATCTGTCTAATATCCCGTTAACACTGGATTCAAATTCCTAGTAGGTCCAGCACTTGTGATTGTTTCAGTCTCAAAACAGCTGAAATAAATGTTATGACGCCTTTATTTTGGCTCTTAAATCAAAACAAACTTCAAAATTATGTCGACTTTCTTTGAACTATTGGACTGTGTTAGTGCTACGTTTTTAAATTAAGCTCATAAATTAATATTTTTGTTCATGATAGAATCGGTAATTATTGTATTCAAAGTAAAATTCCTAGTTTAACTTGGACATAACCTAAAATTTGGCTTTTAATTTAAAAATGTCTAAAGAAAGCAGTAGTGGGCTATGCCTGTTGTATCTTTACTTGATTGTGTTTTGTGTTATAAATAAATAATTGAATAGAATCTTTAAAATATTATGTAAGTGGAAATTCACTTATTATGGTCGAATATTCCACGTAATGATTACCTTCAACAGGTCTTTGTTTCATTTCATAAATCAGGAATCCTCATTCGAAAAATAACATGACATAAGTAATATAATTGGGAGTTACATGGGTATAAAAAACAAGGTTTTTGTCTATCATAGTGACAAAATTAATCTGAGAATTAACTGTAAAAAAATATGTGTTTAACTCATTTTCATTTGAACCTGTGCGCTTACAAACTAAATCATTACCGATTACATACCGCTTGTTTAAATTCAAATAAAATAAGAGTTCGACCAGCGCAAGGTCTAGAGCTAGAGCACACGTTTTTCATTCTAACTCAAATGACTGTAGCACTCGTGCTTTATTTATTACGACTGTGGTTTCAATTAACTCTGTGAGATTTGATTTTGCTCATGTCAGAAGAATTCCAGGAATACGCTCGTTTATGGATTATCAACTCATGTTCCGTATCAACGATTCACGATGCACACCACGTAGAATTTCAACTTTTTGGACAGTGATTAAAATCTCTCCTGAATACTTAGCCTCAATCTCGCTGAACTCATAATATTCTTTTCATAATCCCCTTTAATAGATTGGAGATATTATGAACAACATAAAAGAGGTTGAAGTAGATGTTTGATTACGTTGATATTATTCATATTTTCAATATTCTTGTTGTTATACCGGAAAAAACTTTTAAATGATATTGACAAAAACTCATATTATTCATTCGTAGAAATCAGAGAGGCACTAATCATTAATGGAACCAGCGAACACATAAGACCATGGTCTTATGGGTTCGTTGAATGGAACATGTCAATTTCAAAATTCTCTAATTAAGACAAGTATTAATAAAAAATATAATATTAAATGCTTGTGGTGAAATTAAGAAGTTATAAATCTGATAAATTTTAATTGGGGCTAGATTGTGTTAATTTAAATTGAATAAAGACTCTTCTTATAGTTTCAATATTAGTTCTGATCAAATATTGACTGAAAATTAATTAGAGGGAGTAAAGTCTTAATCTTAATGATTTGTAGACAATATCCAATTTTGCATTGCTTCCATTTTTTCTTTGCTGGATGATTTTCCCATAATCGAATATAGATGGATGTGTACTACTGTGATATTTTAGTTCCAGTTCAATTATTGAGACTTCACATTTCAAAAAATATTAAAATGAGAAATTGGTGTTCATAACTCAATGTTATAAGATATATAAATTATTATAAACTAGAATTTCACCCGGTCTTGCCCGAGAATTCAGTTTGGAGTTACTCTGTTCTGGTATATAACTTATGAAAGCGGCCACAAAATTACAAAATTGGGAAGTATGAGTGAAACACCATACAGTAGTGGTTCCCAACCTTTTCCAGCTGGCGACCCACCTCTATGGTGGAGTAACAAACCTTATTTGTATTATATCCCTTCCTCATGTATATATAATTTACCATCAAATATTGAAAATATAATATCTATAATATTTATGCTTTTCTAAAGATACAGATTGAATAATTTGTTTTTCTGATTCGAAAATGGTAGTACTTTGTAGCAAAAAAGTTATTTAGTAATAGGTACATGTTTGCAATACTTTATGCAACAAGTGATAAGAACTACAATTATAAAATTACTCAAAGACCATTTTAATTTTTCAATAAAAAATCATACAACTTTGATATGATTAGAGTTGAGAAAATTCTCATTACAATCTTTTAATCAGTAAAATTTATGTTTAATAAGGATACTATATTAATGAAATATTTGAGACTGTTTTGTTGACAAACACGTTTTGGTTTGAATGAAGGTATTTTTAATCTTGAGTGACTTTCAACATTGAATTGATTTCTTTATTTATTTTTTATGAAAACCAAAATTAAAAAGTGCGTTCACAAAAATACGTAGTGGTGAAAACCATCAGGAACCTCAGTGCAATTACAAATATTGTTGGATATTCTATCCTCGTCTCCAACCAAAATGTTGTTAAATCTTTCTTCTTATAGACTAATTTAATCATAGAATCACGACAGTTCAATGAGCTCATTTTCCTGAAAAATAATAAATTTCTGGTTTTTCAAAAACACACCCAGAAAATGAAGGGAAAGCTAACATTTCAAACTTAGTATTTAAATAAATTTATAAAACTTCACAGGACTGACTTTTGCAATAAAAAATTTGATGAATACAGTATTAATTTCAGAAAGAATTTAATTTTGTTAACATATTTTTATTTTTATTGATGCATTTACGTTTTATGGTTGTGAATATTTTAATAATTCAAATCGTTAAAAAAAAAACATATTGTTATGAAAGCAGACAAAGCAGTTATTCACGCACATGTGCTACGTAGATCGTTCCATTGTTTTCATGGTCAAACGTGGCTTGAAATCTGATCTTCATGCTTTTGCTTTTCACATGTCTTTGTCGCTCTTATTCTTCAAGTCTGCAACTCTCTCACTCAATTGAATTTCTCGAGATTTCTACAGACTTCCTGAACAATCGAGGTCGTGTTTTACTATATTCTGTGACCTTCTACTGCATCCTTGAATCTTCTAGAAGCTGCTAGTTCATGGAATTATGACAACTATCTCGTATATAAAGGAGCTCACATGAACCAGTGAGTTCAGTCTTAAAAAAGCTTGCGTGACAGTTAGTCTTAAAGCTCGCATGTCAGATTGTGTTACAGATCTCATGCCATAGAGTAAACAGTGCTCGATTCCAGTGTCAAGTGCAGAGACAAGTGTTTACTGTTTGTGCAGCTTGCTAATAGTTTAAAGACGTTGTGTTAAGTGATATTATTTGGGACTGTCAAATAACGAATTGGACTGTGCTTTGTAAGTGATTAGTTGCTCTTTTTATCATTTCTTTCTACATTATTGTACAGTTTATTGGACTCTAGTTTCTTTTGTTATTGATCAGCCTGTAATTAATTATTCATTAATTCTTGTAAATAATTACTGAAAATAAGTATTAGCTTTTCATTTGTTGATCTGTTTTTCTTTATTAATTGAACTTACAATTAGTGTGTGTAAATGGACTAATTTGTGTAAATAAAGTGCAAGTGTGAACTTTAATGTTGCCAGCCTTATTTTAGCCATTAGAACCCGTAACAATATGTTAATATGAAACATATAGTGAATTCCAGATACAGCCAATTCAATATGAAACATATAGTGAATTCCAGATACAGCCAATTCAATATGAAACATATAGTGAATTCCAGATACAGGCCAATTCCCCCAACCCCTTATCGAATGGATTTTCAATTCACTGTTTTCCTTCTTGTATGGGTGGGAAGTAGTGTTATAGATTAGAAACCAAGGCTTTAAGGTGATCGAATATCATTTTGGAAGTTTCTTCATTTACTTGTAGATTGTTCTCGTTCAAAAATCGTTCAGAAGTGGTAAGTCATGAAATATATTTTTTTATCGGACTACCATTGTATCTTTTTGATAGTAGCAACAAAAGAATTTGTGAATATCGGTTCCTTGTAACGTCAAATTAAGACTATTTAGAGAACTAAACATATCCGCTAAGTAAGCTAACTTTATCAACCAAACCTCATTCATCATTTGTCTAAAAAGACGAGCTTCTAACTTTCCATTTTTTTCTTTCTTTCTTCTCTGAGGATAAAGCCCACATAGGTCTGAGACCTGTGCGTAGGTAATGAGTTGATTGGGATGATGGTGATTGATGAGTTGGACCTACAGTTTTAGGTGGGTTCCGAACCACCGGTAAGTGATTTTACAGCAGAGAACAGTGTCTTTTTTGCTGGCCAATCTAATTGGTCACCGTTACAAACAGGACCTACGAGAACGCAGCTTATCTCTATCTGATTGGACAGATACCTGCTACGCCTCGCGGCTATCACTTCCCTGCAATTCACTTGTTCTTGCAATTGTGATAATAACAACCGTATTATAATCATGAAGCTCAATCAACCTGGCCAGAAGATATTTTCTCAAAGTTTAAGACCGTCGTTTAAAATCTTTTATATTCAATGTCACAAATGCCCATGATTTTTTTCGAAACTAAATTAAATTTGAAAAGTTTATATATTCAGATACTAGCGAGGACTTATTTCATACTAACCCTGGACAGACAAGCGAGGACTTGCTGCACAAACCCCATACAGAAAAAGTGAGGGCGTGTCTCTCAAACTCTGAAACTAAAAGCGGAGACTGTTTCCGAGATAAAAAAATCAATTTTTTTGTTAAACACAAACATATGTATTGAGTAGCAAACACAGAAAAATAAATATTTTTCAGGTGGTCCCAAGCTACAGCACAAACTTAATATAATTACAGATTAGTTCTTTAATAATTATGATAGATAGAGGAAGCAATAAGCTTAATAAAAGAAGAGGAATAAATTACATATATTTGGAAAACTAGAGTTCAAAAAAATTAATAAGGAAATATTAATTGAGCTTATTTTGGAAAATAAGTAGCCTTTCGAACTTTTCTTGGAATAATTACAAGTAGCTAGATTAAAACTTCATCTTTTTAATATTGCATTCCAGACTTGCTCATTGACATTAGGCCACACTTCGCCAGGAATCGAACTTGGTCATCGCATGTTTCATAACTTCAGTTTTTTAAATAACGAACGATTTTAGATAGTTTGGAACTGATGGGCAACTAACTACAGCGAAAATGAGATTTCTAAGAAAATCTGTGAGCAAGGCCAGACGAGATAGGTGGTGAAATGAGAAAATAAGAGACGGAAAGCACTGAGTGAGGATAGCAAAGAGAAGCCGCTCAAGTGATTTGGACATGTTAAGGATGCTGCAAAGTAGAGTGGTCGAGGTAGTTATATAAGTTAAATAGCAGTGTCTTATTTGCATATTCTTAAAATAGACATATCGACGTTCATTTCTCTCTTTGCCCCCTCCCTCTTGCTCACTCCCATGCATTAATTGTGAATCTAGAGAACTCTCTTTAATTTAACCGTGTTCTTGATTGTACTGTATAAACAAAAAATACATAAAACGATGAGTTCGTAATATTCTAATGAAAATGCTTTTGTATAAAATAGGGCCTCTTGCTAATAGTTAGTCAGTGATAAATCGGTTCTCGAAAAAACTAAGATCATTGTTCTCTTCATTCTTTGTACAAGTGCATTGTGACTATAAACAGTACAGTGCATTTCGACGATTGATCTGAGGAAAACTGTGACAGTAATTGTCATAAGATTGTTAGTGATAACCAACTTCCTTAGGACTAGTGTCAGTAAGTGCTTTGTTTATTACTGAGTTCTTGAAGAGTTTACTGCACACTGAAAATTGAGTTATTGAACAGTTGATTGAGCATTTATTGATCGACCTATTTGACACTAATTGATAAGTTTTGAACAGTAATTAATGTTGTTATTGAAATATTGATTGCTAGTTAAAAGTTATTGAACTGTTTGTTTTTTTTTAAATTTATTTCTTGCGTGACTATTACTAATTAGTGTCTGCTGTTGAGTTAATTGTGTAAATAAAGTTCCGCGTGCTACTAAGTGTTGTCAGCATTATTTTAGTGTTATAACATTATTTCCTCACTCTGCTCTATGAACCAATGCCGATCTCTCTGTACAGCTTTGAGTACCATCACTATACTAATTTAGTTTCCAGACAATCTGCTATGTACTGCTAGTTTTATGTCCATCAGGTTTGTGCTCTCGTAACTTTTGTGTTGCCTGTGAAATTCATTTTTTGGCACTTGAAACGATTGGAACTTCCACTCTCAAGATACGTTATAGATCCTGTATATCGGAATGATTTCCAATTTTTGTCACTCCCCAGTCGTGCAGAATTTCCTCCTCTTATCATAATCAATTCAATAGAATTTTAAACTGTGTATTTCCTAGTATTATTTTATTTGTGAACTGAACATCTATGTTATTCAACTGACTCTTTACAGCCTTTAATCAATGATAAAATCTATTATGAATGCCATTGTATTAGTGATCAAAGTTGAATAGAGAACGGAATTTCTGGAAATATGCTTTTTCTGGAAATAATTAAAACGACATTAGTGTCATGCTCATGTTTTCATCCGATACAGTTAGTAATTCATAATTATAATAATATGTCATTATTAGCGAGCATAGTTATTATGAGTTTAGAATTCTACAAGTTTGAAGAGAACAAAAGCAGGGGAATATTCCGCACTAGTCATTTTGGTTACTGAATATTTCATAGACGTTAGGGTTTGAGCTGGTCACAGAGTGCACCAGACACTGACCACTGATCAGACCTGTTTCATGTTTCGACTTAATTTTTCATCAGATTATTGATCCAAAAGAGAACTGATGTCAACAATGCAATGAAGTGGCAAGAACAAATCAACTTACTGTGTGTAAATGTGTCGGGGTATGAACGGCTTCTCTCAACGGTATAAGCGCATTCTACAAAGCACAAAGGAAATCTCCAGAGTAATCAAGGCTTTCAACGACCATAATGGGTCCTGCGTGTACTGTACGTATATTGCATCATACAGCTCGGAAATAATAAGTGGAAATGCATTACCATGATTGAAAAATGAAAACTCTCATTTAATGCTTCAGAATGAAGCTGATATTTTTGTTCAGATTTATCAACAATGCTAAAAGCTTATTGATTAGATTGATTGGAATCGTTATACTCATCTGGATTATATTCAGGGTAGATTAAAAGTTGAAAGATCAAACTATTGAATTGCTATTTGAATTATCAACACCTGTTTCTACAATCGTTCACCAAGTATTGAAGTAACATGGATTTATTTATAAGGAAGAAAGTTCGCAATTGTAATTCCTGTGATAAAACCTTAATGAACGATGTCTCCACACAAAAAATAAGAGGGAGAGATGAAGATGAATCTTAATGAAGATTTCTCATTCAATTATATAATTATTTTCCTCTTCCAACAATTTTGTACAGCATCTTCATTTGTGCGAATCTTCACTTTTTGCCAGATGATGCTGACATGAGTTTTGAGACTTGTGCGTGGGTAATTAGGCGAATGATGGATGTTAATGAGATGAATGAGGTGAAAACGTCCAAGTCTGAACGAGATTCGAACTCGAGGAACAGCAGCCAGCCTGAGTTTTATCTAATCAGAGACAAGCGCTCTAACTGACTGAACCACCAAGACCGACAAATACTTTCCTACAGAGAAGTTATTCCTGATATCTGAATGTTTTAATAACCCGGAATTAGGATCTAGCCATCCATAATAATCAAGAATAATATAAAAAGGTAATTTAGTTACCCTGCATGACTGATTACTTTTTCAATACTTTTCATTCTTATTTACTTGGTACAATTTAAAATTCTCATTACTTTACAACAATTGCTTCAGATAAAATATTTTTTTCATGTTATTTGTGATCCACTTTCATAATCTACCCTTATTTACAACCAATTAGGTAATTATAACTTTTTGTCTGTTTCAGATAAAAATGCAAACCGGATTACTGTTCATGCTCATATCTACGGCAATCGGTGAGTGGGTGGATGTCATTTTTCAGGGCGGTTTCCACTATAGCACAACGGATTTACCACTATATTATTTACTCGTACTACTGCTTATGGCGTGGATATCACTTCTGATATTTACAGAATGATATCCATGCCATAAGAATGATTTCTACGAGAAATATTCAGATTGATTCGTGGTTTGTTTTCGCTTCCATCTTATGGTATCTATAATGTAAGTGACAAGTCCACTCTGTTTGTTATGAACATCAAACTTTGTCTATCATAACATGAGAAGGCAACGTGTCTATAGCATAAGCTTGTCCATCGAACTTATTGATGATGATATGACAGTCTGTTGTTGAACTGTTTATTCCAATAAATCAATGAATGGAGCCCGACAAGTATCATAATTATCTTTCCTCATCGAGGTTTAGTTAGTAGAAATTAAATTAGCTACAGGAGAAGGCAGCTAACTTCTGTCAGCTAGCTCTCTCAGCTAGATTGTGGTGAAATTGAGTTTCTGAGTCTTATCACTCCACTTATTGATTGTCTGAAGTAAACTGTCTCAAGAATGAGACTTGATGCCTGCTAATTGTAATGGATTAATCACTTTAATTCTGAAACTCAAGAAAGCAGTATATTATTAATACCCGTTATCGACGAATACTATTGGTTTATAGACTGAAGACTCTCATAGGCCGAACTCCATGTTGTTACACGCCCATTAGTAACAGCTAGGGTTGAAAATAACCGACCAATACAATTAACAATGATAGGCAAGTAATGAACAGACGACTGAACACAAATAATATTATAAAACAACACGAGAAATATGTCGACAAAGGTCAAGCAACAGGAATAACAATAAATGAGTAAAAACGAGGTATCAACAAGAAGGAATTGAAATTGACCTACTTGATTAACATAGCCTGCCATTCTCATTGAAATGCATAAATTCAAAATTTTTCCAACATTGACTCTGTAACTTCAGTTATTTCTAATAAACACAGAATCAATTTATAGATAGGAAGGAAAAATGTCATTCACGAGTATGGAAATTATCACAATAATATTATTAAACATTGTGAATATTATTTTGGAAGAGCCTGGATTATTGATCATTCCTATAGGTGATATTTTTGGTGTAGATCATGGTCTGCAATGGCCGAATAGCTAGATGGCATAAGAAACTATATTTCCATGCATTTCAATACGAAATTTAAAGTAGAAAAAAAAGCAGTGGATAATATAGTACCTATCAATTTTAATTATAGATAGAAATTTTACTATTATGTTTTTCAGCTAGACATGATGAAAATTAAAGTATTAGCAAAGCTTCTTCAATTATTATTGTTATTATTATTATTATTATTATTATTATTATTATAATAATAATAATAATAATTATTATTATTATTATTATTATTATTATTATTATTATTATTATTATTATTATTGTTATTATTGTTATTATATTATCTTCTGATATAATACTGCTAGATGATTAACTCTGGAATCCGATGTCGGATTATATCGGGCAATATCGGGAAAATTTGTATAGCGTTAAAAGAAGAAACCCGTATTTATCAGTGCTAAAATGAATTGTTTTTGATGTGAAATTACTTTTTAACATGGTTCTCTCATGCCGTGCTTACGGATGAAGGGAATATTTATTTTCACACATGAGTAATTTTATCCTTTTGTTGTCAATGTAAGCGTAGCTTTACAAGATTGTTTTTTGTTTACTTATTTCTATTGTTTATTTTTGCCTTAAAAATACTATTGTAATCACTCCAATATTGTTCCTATAAACTATAATTACTCATGATATAGGTATGATACCACACATTAATTATAAAAACTATATGTAGAACTAAATCATTAGTTATTTAAAAAAAAGGATTATAGAAATCAATCAAGGGATCTCTGAATGCAAATTGATGTTTTCATATTAGAATGAGTATTGGCTTTGCTCTTCTGCCCGATTTTGCCTTTCCTTACCAGAAGAAATTCGCTTCACAATTGCATAGGTCACAATTGAAGGTTGGAGTAGTATATCAATTATATTATCATAAATTGAGGTTTGTAACGCAAATTAGAATACACATCATTTGCAATTTGAGTGGGAGTCATAATCACTTAATCATACTACCAAGTTTATTTCTACCAAGACGTGCCAGGAGTCATCCAGGTTGCCTGATAACTTTACTGGTTGATTTTCAAATGGCAATATAATTTTTATCCACAAAATAGCCAGTCGCTTTGCCATAGTAAGCTCAATAAACTGACTTCTCCAGGCCAGGCGCAATCTTTTACTGGAAGAAAAATAATAACAGAAGATATGTGTGGGAGATGGCAGACAGGTCTGATGACAAGGTAGCTTGAGTTGTTGCGCGAATCATGTCACGAGCAGAGGAGCAGAAAGCTGGTGAATTCGTTCTAATGAGGCGGCATTGAAGAGTTGGAAGCGTCGTCTGAATGCACGACGCTGTTCACACAGGAGCGAGGTGAAGTCTTGTTCCATTCACAGGTAATTTGGTGCCCAACGAACAAGCGCCAATCAGCCCTATTCATCGTGTTCATGCGAGTTTGTGCTGCTGCTACTGCTGCTGCTCTTGTATTCAATACATCGAAATTCTGCACTTTCCAACGTTTTGTGTCTCGCTAAGTAAGTCCGAGTCTTTCAAATATCGTTTTTTAGTATAGTGTAAAACTGCGTAGTTGGGATTTAGTGTTCAATTCGAAAAGTTGTGAACTGAGTTTGGAACGACTTAGTATTACAAAGAATTGATTATTGGGGGCTATTATTAGAAGCTCGTGGGAAGCGAGGACATTTTACTGCCAAACTGAATAGTGAATAGTATTCATCACTTGACTGTTTCAATGAGGTTGTACCTTCAGTACAACCATTGTATCCCAAAACAAATTACACCCTCTGCCAGAGTTCACAGCTAGATGACGACTACGGTACATTTAGAGCAAAGAGACCGTTGTGTTTGTAGGAAAGTGTTAATTACCAATTACTTTTCTCATGATCCATCATTACAGTTTTCTCTTTTTTGAAAATCATTATATTTTTTGAATGAATTGGAATTTTGTTTGAAGAATTAATATACTAAAAATATGTGTTCTATAAAATGAAATTATCAGAATTGATAAATATTCATATTTTTAAAATAATGAACCAAACAAAATGTTTAAACTTCTTTTACTCGAGGTTAATTTTATCAGAATCATGTACATGATAGCTCTTTAAATTCTGAATAAATCCTGTCAAACCTAAAAAAAAATCGGATTACAAACAACTGAGATATGCTAA
Organism: Conomelus anceps; assembly: GCA_948455865.1. NCBI lineage: Eukaryota > Metazoa > Arthropoda > Insecta > Hemiptera > Delphacidae > Conomelus > Conomelus anceps. The sequence goes on from OX418216.1 coordinate 94,282,351, forward strand.
GAGCTTGATTCTTTGTAGCTCAAAAGCTATTATTAGAAGTCGGGAAATGATGCTGAACAAGATAAAAATAGACCGACCATCAATCAATATGCAACGCCGCTTTTTCCGACGTGAGTCCAAAACGTGTTTCTCAGTCAATCGAAGACTGATTCCTTTTCAATAATGAGTCAGAATGGACTGACTGTATTCAGGAAGCGATCATAATAAAAATACAGTAACACATAGACAGCAATAGAGCTTGAACTAGCACAGTCATCACTGATTCTTTTATTTTTGGTAAATAATATTAATGAGCCGCTATTGGTTTGGTTCTATTGGCCATCTATTGTGAATAATTCTGAATTAAATTATTTTGAACTATGAAAACTTTACCTATTTTGAAGTAGAGTTGATCGTCTTTTATCATCTTTCTTATATTAGTTATCTCTCTCGGACGTTTCATTAAAATAACAATCACAAAAATGAACAAAAAAATACAAAACCGAAAGTATAATGTTAGTTGAACAAACAGACTAAAAACCGCACATGTTGAAACCTACATCTGATTTGAGTAATCGCACCATCTTTTAAGAAAAGAGTGCTTATTGAACACTTGCTGAGGATTGATATAAGTGATTCTCCAATCGACTGAGTTTAAATTGTGTGTTTTCATTTTTTCTTTCTATTGTTTTTTCTGCAATAATTTATTTGATTTGTGCACTCAATCATGCATATTATGTATCTTGTGTCGTCATTTCATAGTTCATCATAATAAGTAAAGTATTGATTACAGTAGGGGCCTAATTCTGTTCTCATCCAAACGTTTTATAAAGTACGAATACACTTTATCTGATTTTGAGGAAATGTTTGCCGTAGGTTTTTTCGAGAATCGTTACTTTCTAAATGAATCCTATCACAATTCAAATAATTGAAACGATTCAATTAGCATTTGAAATGAAAATCCAGAAGTTGTCAATTCCTTTAGTTTAATATTTTGATTAATGGTTTCGTGACATATTAAGCTGTTAGGCTTCATTATAATAAGTTAGGCTAAAATTATAATTCAATTTTCAGTACTGAATAATAATTTTCATTCAAGCTGAGTGTGATAGATTATGTCAGGAAACCATGGTAGTTGAATCAAAATTTTAAAGTAGTGGAGTTAATAACTTCCGTTTTTTTTATTCCAGTTACGGAGCTCTACAAACTCAATAAGAACGCAATAAATAGCTCCGTACATACAATACAGTCCATAAAATATCTACTAAATTTAATTTGAGATAAAGTAGACTTTCAATTTGATATTTTTGTTGCTTAGAATATTCATAATGCAGAATAGAATTTCCGATTAAACATGTTATAGAGAATCATCGTGAGGCTCAGATATTGGAATGCCTTTTATTCTCATCAAATGCACAATTCTGTAACCTTATCAAGAGAGAAATATCAAGTGACAATACTTTCATGTGTGTCTGTATTATATGCTGAATAGCCCAGTAATTTGCCAAGGCATTCGCATGCCGACAGGGTTTGAAATATCTCACTAGCTCCCCCCCCCCCCACGACCAAAGACATGGTAAGGATTCTTGTTTGGATGCCTGAGAGGTTTTTCAATTAAAGTTTGTGCTCGGACGAGGGAGCGAGAGGAGTCATTAAATCGGAACGGCTGGTTATACAGCGGGGTCGGCGGTGTTGGGTTAATTAAAACATTTGATTAAGAAAATTTTCACCGCGAGATTAGTTGGGTCGCCGGCTCGCTTTATTAAACAACAAGAGGCTTCTGGTGTCAAACAATCACGAGGGAAGTGTGGGTGGGAATATTCATTCATTTTTTTCGAGATCTTCGAGGGTTTTCCGGGACGAAGAAAAGAGAAAAATGACGACGGTTGTCATTTGCAAACTGTGAACGCAAGTGGTGATGTGATGAGTATTCTGGCAACAGAATGAGGCTAGACGGTGATAGAAGAGGTAAGGATACGGGAAAGAAAGGTGGTAGAAGGAGACGAAAGATATGAAGTGCTGGGTTGGTAGGTTGTGAGTCGATCCTCCACCACTACCACATAGCGCGGCTAATTACTCTGGAAGGGCAGTATAAACTAATTACGAGACCCCTCGCTCACACACCAACCGCATCACCACCCCTAACCCAGCAGCGTACCTTAGCCTCATGCTGAATTAAATTATGACCTCTAGTCCAGCGGATAACTGAATTTACATCTAATATCGTCGCATGCTACGACGCTGTTATAGCTTATTCATGTCTGGTAATTGCTCCGTACAGGCCGATTCGATTTAAAGTCGACGCAGTACGACTTGTAGTGCGTTTAGCTGCAGCAGCGTTTCATTCAGCTGCTCGCTAGACTCTCCATTTTCGTGATGAATTTGTAGTCTGCATGTTCACTGAAAAGTTTGCATTTGCCGGCAGTGCAGAAAGTTTCAACCATAACCGGTTATTATTATATAATATCCATAGTTGAATGCACCGGAAATATAAAGCTGTGTCTATAGTTGAACACCACCAGTGGCATACCTAGAAGTTTAGTGAGGGAGGATGACCAGTGATGTCAGGCGTGGGAGTGGTGGAGGTTTGGTAGACTAGGACTAGGTACTATAAAATAACGGGAAAGAAGAATAATTCCTCCATTAATTCATAGAAATGATAATAGAAGCTATAGCAAACTTCGTTCAAAAAGGGGAACGGGTTTACTCCCCAGAAATAAAAAAATCCCTCTAAAACCGCTTTTTAAGCGATTTTAAAAATTAATACATTCATTTTAACATTTCAACCCATATTATGTGTCCGTCAAAGCAAATTTCATCTTGTTCTTGCATCAATCTATTGTCATTCGGACCCTTATTAGGGACCCGACAGGGGCTTATTGATATCGTGCCGTTGTCCATCCTATGTGCCGTCTGTCCTTCTGTACCCTAACGCTTACTATGAGGATTCTGGACTCTTAAGACTTCGTATAGAGCTTCTTCATATTTCAAGTAAGATCGCTATTGATTTTGGAGTTTAGGGGTCGAATATAGAAATAATAATTATTAGCCTATGATATAAAACAGATTTCCACTATTAGGCTCTAGATCAAGATCTTAGTAAAAATCAAAACAAGCGTTGACGTTTTCATTTTTGATGGCATTGAAAGTTTTTCTTGAATTATTTTGAATCGTCAAATTGAAAAAAAAAACAGAGAGAAAATATTGAGGCATGATATTATGAGATCTGTTGAACCAGACGAAGAAACAGACCTCAAGAACGGCCAATGTGTATTTTTTGTGAATTGGAAACCAAAGCAGTTGAATGACGAGGTAGTAGAGGGGCTAGTATGGTGTATATGCCTATCAGCACAACTGATGATAATAATTATTATTTAATTCGTCGGGACCTGGAATACTCCGTTTTATCGGTTTATTGTTTTAGAAAAAAGATTAAAAAAATAGACTAACTTTGATCCTCTCCCACCCATGATTGAGGTAATTTACAGTACCGTAGTTGCGAATATCTTTTGAAATCAGGGTTTCGGGGATTAATCCGGAAAGTTTTCGAAGAAAGAATCCTCCTGAACCCCTATTTTTAGTGGTCCCAAACAACGCCACTGAGCATCACAGACATTATTTCATATACCCGTCGCTTTGCTAATCCAAAATGTGGTCAAGTAGGCTACATGATAATCATTATTCCAGGAATGGTTGAATGCGGTAAAATGGGTAGTGAATAGAGAATACTTCTATTTAAAGGTGAATTCATCCCAATTTATTGACTTGAAATACATTATTTTAATACACGAAACCGACAAGATTCCTATTTTTTTTTCGAAGGATGAAACTCACATCATAGAACTGGACAAAATATCTGTGGGCGTGGAAGCTTGCAGCTACAGTCGGGATAAAAACATCGATTGTAGTAGAGTCGCAAGGAGAGCGAGAGAGATGCTGACGCTGACTGAATACAGTGGTAGGCGATGTTATTCGAAAAGCAAGCATACTGGCCCGCCAATTTCTCGACTCTTTGAGTCCACGCGCACAGATAATTCGCGCCATCTGTATGAGAGTCCTGTGCTTGTGTAACGAATTGGATGATGGTGACTAATGAGTTGGACCTACAGTTTTGGGTGGGTTCCGAACCACCGGAAAGTGATTTTACAGCAGAGAAGGAAGTTTGGTCACTCTTATAAAGAAGGCTCAGTAGCTCTTAGCTCATCTTGTCTGACTGAACCTGCTACGGTCGTGGCTATCACTCCCCAGAGAAGCACTTTAGTGAGTCAAAATAGCACATAGATAGTAGGTTATTCAGACAGTAATAAATTCATTGTAACCTGTTTACTAGCTACTGTAGCTTCTAAACTCTAAAGAGTCATGTAGGCTAAATATAGAAATATTCAAAAAACGATTGGAATGTTTTTAATTGTTGAAGATTTTCATCGTGCACATAAGTACCTTTCAGATCAAGGGAAGTTATAGCCAAGTGCCTTAGCAGGTATCTGTTCAATCAGAGAAAAGCTACGAAACTCCTGGGCGCTCTTTGTAAGGGTGACCGATTGGATTGGCCAGCCAAAAAGACTCTGTTCTCTGCTGTAAAATCACTTCCCGGTGGTTCGCAACCCACCTAAAACTGTAGGTCCAACTCATTAATCACCATTATCCAATTCATTACCTACGCACAGGTCTCAGACCAATGTGGGCTGCATTCTCCGAAAAAAAAGATCAGGGTTGAGCGTCACCACAACTGTTTGAAATTTTAGTTTTGGTACCGTAACTATTGTACCTATATGAATGGTAATATAGTTACTATATGGTAATATTTGTTAATCTGTCTTGTCTTTTACACCAAGCCGGAGTGTTCAAAACGTAATCTTTGATAATTTTTATTTTATTTTCATAAACGTTGCTGTTGTAATTTTGCAATGCTGTTTGCGACATTCACACTATTTAGTACGGTGCAATAAGACCTAAACCTCAACATCCAAAGTAAAAGTTTCCCTCCAGCTGCAAATTGTTCTATATGGTCTACATATTGTTTGGTAAAAATTTTCACCATTTTCAGCGTCGGGTTCTTGGGGTAGGGGGGTTTAAGGGGGTAAATTTGTAGTTTTTATCAGTTTTCGAATATTTAGAAAACTATGCGGTTTAGCTGAAAACGTGTCTTACACAAAAATAATCCACATTAAATTGCAAACAAAAATTGTCAAGCATAATCTTGCTAAAGTGAACGGTTCCAGAGTTACGGAGAGTGTAAAAGTAGGCAACTTTCATAGTTTTCAGATTTTTTGAAAAAATATCACATTATCGCTATGGAAACTAATTTTTTATGCAGGATTGTGTATTATAAATGCAAATTACAATTTTGGTGGCCAGTGGTTACCAGTGATAATTCCTTGAAGAAATGAATATTATTTACATTCATTATATCTGTTCAATTTAAACAAAAAATTAAGTGATTCATTCTTGAATCATTTTCCATTTATGAAAATTAATAATAATAATCATTCATTTTTCACATAAATAGTATGCGTATTATGCACATAATATGACTTTCATGAAAGAATATCAAGTACGATTTACCCACAAGTCCTATAGCTAAGAATTAAAGAATATATAACAAAAATAAAGCTGATCATTTATATTCTCAGTTGAGACAATAAAGAAGGTGAGCATGCTACTTGAATTATTGAAGCACTTTAAATTTATTTTTTATAAAGCTTTTGCTCAAACATTGAAGCCTTGTAGTTCAATATGATTGTTTTTGCAAATTATATTAATAATAATAATCAAGCTTTTTTGGAATGTGGAATTCGCTGAACCGTTTAAAACACAAATTATTCGTAATATTTAATTTGAAAAAATCGAACCGGCTTTGATCATGCACCATTAGGCTCGTCATATAAGCTTAGCTCATCAATATGGCTGCGTATTTGAATATCTCCCGTTTTGAAATTTGTATCATTTTCCAATGATAAAAGCATTGTTTCGGTTTGAAACAAAGTGATTACGCGGCATCAAATGCTTGTATTGAACGGGGATGATACGGTTTAAATAACTTTTATCTTCTGAATCCTGTGCCACTGCTGTTCTAGTTTGAACAAGCTCTTCAAACACAACATACAACGAGTAGGTTACACTAATAAATTTTGGAAAATGTTTGTTTCCAAAGCTCCACTGATAGCATTGTATAATAACCATGTCCTCAGTAATAACTGGCTTTGAAATGCACTAAGGGACGGTTGAAAGCGATGGTCGCACCGCAATAATTGGGGAACAACTAAAAACCTAACATATTGTACCCTAACATGTAGACTACCCTAAACAGCAGCTCACTACTCACACTCACTTGTTCATTTTATGGAAAAACTTTGAACGATATTCATTGCAAAGTGTGTAGAAGATATAAAAAATTTCAAATTTTTTATTGTATGTTGAATAATAATAATTCAAAATAATTGTATGGTGAATAAAAAGTAATTGGAAATTTCAAAATTTTCATCGCGCTGACCAATGTGACCAATGTCTTATATCTAATTTTTCAACGTTATTCTTTTCATATTGGGTTCTATAACTAAAATAAGGCTGGCAAGACTTGAAATTAACACTGGCACTCCATTTTTCACAAGTAACACGCACTAATCACAAGAAACACTAATAAGACAAAAACAGGTCAATAACGTTTAGCTAATATTAAATTTCCGGTACCAATGGTACTGAAGTGATTGGAAATTTCAAAATTTTCATCGTTATCATGGTGAATGAGCAAATAAGTTAACCTCTGAGTTTTTCTGGAAGGAATTCACAAAAGGAATAGCCTATAATCACATAGTATGACATAGCATTAAGCCAATTGTCAATTTGCTGTGGTTTCAGCGGTCGTGGGTTCGAATCCCGCTCCTCCGTCTGGCATCTATATGTTATATCATTTAGAGTAAATTTATAGGAAATTTAGAGTAGGCACAGACATGATAACTGGGTGGGGCGTGGTGGTTAGGGAATGTTTAACTAGGCCTTATTGGAATATTCCTATAAAGGTTTATAAGAATAAATGAGCGTTCCCACACCTAAAATTTTAGAAATTAAGCACTGCTAGAAAGGCTGATGTTGTAGCCTACTAATAATATAATTTGTAGTGTAATGCATGTCACCAACGGAACGGCTTTAATATTAGAGTTTGAGACATATAAGATTATTTTTCTGATTCTGATTCAAGGAATATTTTCAGAAGAATGTTTTCTTTTGAAACACGTAGTGACTCTGATGAAGCAATAGATATTGGTTAGGTCAGAATCATTTCTATGTCGGAGATGAATTCATTAGTCTTTGACATTATTGCTTATAGCATTTTGGGTTCTCATACAATTAATTGGCATGTTACGTGGAGTGTGTAGTAGATTTGTCCATAGGGAGTTAGTGAGTTGGTGTCTTGTGTTGGTGGATGCAAGATGGAACGGGATCTTCCATCTTGCATGGCATCCCATCAAACTAAGGTAAGACCTTAGTAAATTTTACAATTTCATTCATGAGCTAAAGATTAGGCTCACCCCACAACCAATTCATATCTCTTACTTTATCTTGCTCTAACGTTTGAAGTATTTCTATGAAATTACTAGCTTGTATTGTATAAGAGTCAGTCTAATAAAGTATTTATATTTTGTTTTAAAATAAGAGTTAGAGGTGGAGTTGTCAAATTATTATATTCAAATATGGATGCTATTCTATTTTGAGTGTATTTCGTTTAATCAACCTGTGCTACACAGTCTATCACATACCCTCTATTATCTATATAAGAGTGCTTGCCCAGTGGAGCATTCACTACCAATACCATTAGAATACCAATAGTACCAATACCATTAGAATATTCGATACTTAATACTCGATTTCAGTCATTTTTCAAGGATTTCTTTTAGTAATGTTTGAGTTTGCCATTATGACTTTTCTCAATATGGCTATGTTGAGTATCTATATATATAAAAATGAATGTCTGTCTGTATGTATGTATGTATGTATGTATGTATGTATGTATGTATGTATGTATGTATGTATGTATGTATGTATGTTCCCTATAGACTTCAAAACCACTTGACAGATTAGCATGAAACTTTGGGAATATGTTGTGTGAATATTGAGGATGGTTTCTGACCATAAATTTTAATAGAAGAGCTAATAATTACTATTAATTAATCCATTTTATAGACCTAACCTACTGAACTTGCCAGCCAAACAGCTTAAAGGAGCAGCTGATAGAAGTCAACAGTTTTTAATCATATGGCAGGCCCCTTTAGCGGCGTTATTTACGCTGTCTTTCAACAGCAAAAGACTTTGCACTTTGCATGTAGGCTACCGTGCAGTTGGAGCCTTGCAATATGTAGGAAACATACGACTGGGTATGATGAAATGTAATTATGCCAGGTTGATGACATCTGTTAACCAATGAATCGCTAGCTAGAAATTTGAAATGCAGCCTCAGCGGGAGGTGGCGAATAATAAAATAAAAAACTAGCTTCTACCCTTATAGTCGTAGGAGGTTTAAATTTGAAATGTTTCTTCATTCAGAGGTGGTGATTAAGAAAACAACGAAGCCTCTATGATCAGCTGGAAGAGCCCTAGGACTAACTTCTTTCCTAATTTGAAATGTAACCTCAGCGGGAGGTGGCGAATAAAAAAATCAAGGAGAATTTTTATGAGAACGCAGCAACGCGCGTCGAGCCAGCTAGTCAAGAAATGAAAATACAGCTCCAAAATTATCTGGAATCCAGTCATTTGAATTTGTTTTTGTCTTTATATATATTTCAAAATAAGTAGCCACAGAGAGCAATACAATTATATAAACTTTCACATTTTTAGTCAATTGTTTTTTTATCAATCTGTCAATATCAAGATATTTGTTTGTTAATTTTTCAGTAGTGTAATTAAGTAATAAATAAGTTTTTTCTGCTCTTTTTATTTTTCTTCAACGAAATTCAATTTTGATTGAAGTAGGCCTAGTACATACAGTATGATGCATCGTTTTTGCGTTATGCCTGGACTAGGCTGTATCCAATTATCTGCGTTTCTGAATATCCGAATCCACCCGATCACCAGCTAATTAAAATAAACTACTGTAACTACATTTGGATTCATACTCTGATTATTATTGAAGTTCCTCTCATACAGTTTTTAGAAAGATGAATAATATTGAGTGGACTAGAATTTCGCCTATTAACCTCTTTCACATCTTTGTGGTGAGATTATTGAAGCTATTGTTAAAGTTGAAAGTCATCTGCTGAAATAAATGATCTAATGCTCGTACTTTACAACTCAACCGAAATACTCTCTTGTTTCAAACCTATTGTTTGCTCTTTCTATTGAAAAGTTGAAGCTTTTCACGTCAAATTTGCGATTTCATGGACTATTGATTCGAAATTTGAAATTTAGCTGTTCAGTCAGATGTGTTTTGATATTTCCTTGTCGAATACTCCCAGTTTTCAATCAGTTCCTATGAATGCTTGATTGAGCTGCAAGTCAGTTGATCATTTCTACTTTTTTATGAATCAAACTAATTTTGAAATTGAATATTCATTAATAGTCATTGCAACCTTTCCTGCCAAGTCCTTTACAGCACCATCCATCCAACAATTTCGTGGCCTCCCCTTTCTCCTCCAGATGTCCAGCTTGCTCCTTAATATTCTTATAGGTAGTTGGCCCTCTTCCATTTGGAGAACATACCCCAGCCATCTTAGCCTCTGAGACTTCACAAAGCTCTATGTCTATAGGACTATATGTCCTGACCCTGTATAAGTGCATCCAACTCAGCATTATGTTAACTTTTCATGTGAAATTTAACGACTTGTAGTCAAATTGCAGTCAAGATATTTGACTGAAATTTGACTGCAAGTCGTTAAATTTCACATGAAAATTTAATATTAACAACGCAGTTCGTCATGGAACAAGAAATCCAGGAATCAGCATTATGCTTTATTCTCCAGACCTCATTTCCACATGTTGGACCAAAGATTATTTGGAGCATTCCTCTTTCAGAGACTCTGACTGCTTTCTCACAAATGTCTGGTAAAGCCTGAGCTTGCCCAATCTGAAAAGGAGTCTGCTTTTATACATAGCACAGTTTGCAAAGTAGGCTCTGTTACCTGCCTGTATTTGGGCTGTTGGAAGTTGGTAAGGATGGTACCCAGGTATTTGAAACACGCCACTGCCTTGAAAATCTTTCTTTCAATTGCTAGGTTCTCAGTTCTTCCCTGTTGTGTTACATCTGAAGACATTCTCATGTATTTCGTTATTAATCTTGAGTCCCATCAAAGCTGAATATTTTCTAACTTCTTGTACATGAATTTCAGGGTCTCCAGGTTTTGAGTTATGATAACAATATCATTTGCATATGCACAGATTTGACTGGATTTCAAGAATATTATGCCTTCCTGCTCGATTTGTTCAACCACATTGTGGAGAGACAAATTGAAAAGTACTGTGGGCAAAACATCTCCCTGTTTCACTCCTGATGCAAATCTGAATGGCTCACTTACTCTATTTCCAATCTTCACTCTTGCTCTGGTATCCTGCATTGTCATGACAAGACGATTAAATTTTCATGACATTCCCATTCTGTGCAGACTTTTCAGAAGCTGACTCCTATTTATACTGTCAAAAGCTGTTTCATAATCAATGAAGAGGAAGTGCAAATCCAATCCATGTTCATAGAACCTTTCCATTATTTAGCATATCACAAAGATTTGGTCCATTTTCCCCTTGCCAGGCCTGAATTCACTCTGATCTTGCCCTAATACTGCTTCTCTGAACTTCCATACCCTAGCATGAATAGCACTTGATGCAATCTTGTAAGCTACATTCAGCAAGGTGATGCCCCTATAGTTTGCACAGGTCAATAATACATCGCCCTTCTTAAGTATTGAGCAGATCAGTTCTATGTTCCATCGATCTGGCACACTCTCTCTATCCCAGATGTGTCCTATCAGGTCAACCATTCTTTTCAATACAGCTGGTCCTCTAGCTTTGAAGAATTCAGCTACCAGCTCATTCTCTCCTGGCGATTTCTCACTCTTCATCTTCCATAATGCAGTCTGTCCCTCTTCCTGTGATGGCCTATCTTCGTCCCTTCTGTCATTTGTCACTAGCTGCTGCACCTCTTATTTCCACATTGTGGTTAGTGATGGGTGACTCATTCCTTTCCTTTAAGTCAACTTGTGAGTCGGTATCAAGAGAACAAGTTGACTGAAGCTAAAGTCGAGTAGAAAAGGTGCAAGTTGACTCAAACACGTCAGGTTGAGTTGCAATTTCAACGGTTTTGTTAATACTCTTGGCTCAACTTTTGTCAACACTGTCAATATGACAGTTGGGGGTCTTTTATGCTTTCAAGCTACTGTAGTTGAGCATAGAAAAAGAATGAGGAATCTTTAGTCTATTCACCAAGACTAAGGATTGATGACAATTAACAATCAATTCGATTCAAACAAAGAGAAATAGGATATTTAGGGTCAACAATTTACAATAGAATTCGACTGGAAATAAAAGAAGAAGGCAATATTAATAGATTTTTAAAAAATTAGGGATTGGTTTTAAGCTGTAGTTCTAAAGTATATTCTGTATTATTCTATCATAAGGAAACACAAATGAAGAGTGAAACGTCCTTCAACATTGCATTATGTCAACGCACTGTGAAAGCACTTTTCGGTTAAAATATTGATAATGGATGAGCACTGTTGTTTCTCTGTCTTTGTCTTGGCTCTCTCACTCTCTTTCACTCTCATAAAAGGGGCATCTGTAATTTTCCAACTTCTCTGAGATAATGCTTATCTTTTTTGATAGAAGTATCAGGATCGGGAACTCCCTGGAATGGATATTTCTAGAACAAACATGCAAGAAAGCGGCTGTGCATGTCAGCAGGAGTGTGTTTTTATTTGGACATGAACACGTTCATATGTGATAATAGTCATTCTTTCTTTGTTTGTGGCAGTATACACAGTGCTATACTTGTGATTCATAATAGTCATGACAGACCTTATGCTTCGTAATTGTTTTGTTTATTATTGAGTGTGGTTAATACACAGACATTTATTAGACATTTATTTTTAAGTCATTGAACAGATTACTGCACACTTATTATTAAGAAAAAGATTGGTCTATTGGCATTTGACGAATTAGTTTTGTACAGTGATAATCTTGTCATAGTAATATTCATTATAAGTTGAACGTTATTGAACTGTTTGATTTTTAATTGATTTTCTTATGTGCTAATATTACTGAGTAGTGTCTTTCGTGGGTTAATTGTTCAAATAAAGTCTAAATGTTACTTTCAAATGTTACCAGCATTATTGTAGTGATAGAACCCATAAGAGTATTATTCTGGAGTTTAATATACTATAATGTGGGAACTATAATGAAGGTAGCTCCATAAAGAGGAGGTTTAAGAATAACGAGATTCTAGAACTAACAGCCATTCGCAAAAATCTCCTGCTATCCAATAGTAGCTCTAATTGAATGGAAATTCGAACTAGTGTTACCTGGATAAATAGTCCTGACAAGACAGCTTTTTGAATTAGACACAAACTTTCTACAAAAAAGTTCAACAGTACAACTTATCAAACTTCATCCTCTATTTTTATGGCCAGATGCTCTATAATAGAGTTGACAATAATTGTTCTTCGGAATCCATTTCTATATTTTTCAAACGATTAAACTGTAAGGTAAAGCATGACCCTAAACTACTTCTCTCTGCTACTTGGTAACTTGATCAAGTACGTTATCATCATGAATTTATAGATATGTTCTTGCTTTCAGTTTTCTCTTAGCTAAGTGTATCACCACTGTTCCCAAGGAAGCAAGCTATAATATAGAATATACATGTATATATGGTGAGTGTATACAGTATATATATAATATTAGGCGTGGATCATTTTTAGAGCGCATTAGCTGGATAGCTTAGAAGTTGACGACATAATTCTCCACTTACTGGCTGAGTATGGGGTGGGAGCTTAAACTACTGATCGAGCTACACTTTATTACATTCTCTTACTCATTTCTACCCTCTTTCTTACACGCATATTCACCGTTCCCCTCTCTTGCTCATCCTCTTACTCTTTCCAGCATCAGTTACTTCTTGAGGTGCTGGTTGAACCTTCCACCTTAAATTCCATTACTCTATTACATCAATTCAAATTCAATTCAGTTTAGAGTTGAGTACCAAGTTTTACAACACTCTGATATCAATGAATAAAAGTTTTTTCCGAATTGCAATTACTTTTGCAATAATGTATAGTTGATTATAAAATATCTAATTACTTCACATACGGTACTTCAATTTTTTATTCTTGTGCGACCTGAGAACTCTAACATTAGACCTTAGCCTGCCAGGTCAAACGATATTATTCTATTATCACACTCTCAAATTCATAAATCGTAATTATTAAGACATAGATTATCAGACTAAAGACTAAGCAAACTTGGTAATTCATAATTCATCACTCAAATTATCATCAGATTCTGGAGCTTGTCACTAAAAAAATCAATGACGTATTTCATTCTCTTCATATTTTCACAGGAGGAAGAAAATCACAATTGTCTGGCCACAACATCTAAGTTATTCATGATCAGATTTTCACGAATAAGATTAATTATTTAATAGGAAGTCTTGGTGAAATTAACGGCTTCCGAATCAAGCAGCTTGGAAAATGTTATTTTGCCTCCATTTTTAGAGTAGTTGACATCCATTGATCATGATATTCTTATTTTGTAAAATACATGCATACTAATGTATGTATTCTACATACAGTACATACAAATAACAATGTCAAGATCAATGTGGATCAAGATATGATGTTTCTCCTTCCAAAAAAATGTCGGATAACAGCAAAATAAGGGAAAAATGATAATATCTTCTCGGATCTCGTAACGTATTTGGTTTGTTTTAGCATTTTCAATTAATGTATGGTGCTACTGAGGTCATGCTTTCGCAGGGCACTCTGTACACTATAATCAATAGTCTCGATATTTTACTATAGCTCTTTCTACACTGATTATTGTAATATTTATTTTTGAATATTTTTAGTTACTTGATACATAGTGTTTTTATTTTAGCTATGATAGAATCAAAAATCTATAAATTTGGAGTTCTTCTTTACTACATTTCATACCAGATGTCAAAGTTCTACGCTATATGACCAAATAAAGAAATACTACATTTTATTCATATGAATGAGAATCTCATAGCACTAGACCAAACAGCCTGTTCTATCTGGAGTTAGTGTATGATACAGAACAGTAATAACCAAACCAATATCGAATATTGGTGTGCAGAACATGCGAAGCAGTTTCGGTATGTAGAGCAGCATCCGGTCGAATATGATATTGCACAGTCTCATAAAGTGAGTTGTTTCATGTTATAAATACATTTTATGGGCCTCATCCTAGCGTAAAACTGATATAGACAGCTGGATTAATATTGGAAACTGGTTGACATGGACCTATAGAATGGCGACCAGGGAAAGAATCGTTCCATTTATGACTTTGATGAAACAACATTTGTGGTTCGAACAAATACTCAACCTCCCACAGATTAAAGCTCTCTGCCAACAGATACCCAACAACATTGTGGCTCTTCAGACTGGTGCTGGAAACCTCTAGTAAATTGGAAATTCTGAAGCGGGTGAAACGCTCAAGAGGCTCAGGAGAGGACCATGCTTCAATGATCCTTGGAAAACTATTTCCAATATAGTTTATCAAGATATCGAGTGAAGGATCCTGAGTTTATAGTCTTTGTAGTCTTTGAGTGTATAGTCTTTTGGCTATATGTTGTAATGCTGGAGATATTATTTCAAAAATGTTACCTTATTTTCCTCTCTTAAATTTATCTCTTCTCTTTCTGTTTAATCAAGTCGTTAAATTACAGATAAGAATGTAGTTATTGAATGAGGAACAGAGCATGAAAAATAGCAATGGAAATTCAAATGATCAGGATATGGACTCGTAATGCAATATTACAGCACTTACAATACAGAATTTTCTGTAGAATGGATGAATACATTATTCAAAATAATGTAATAAAAACTACTCTCCCATGTCCCAAAAATATCAGTAATAGTGAAAAATCTATATTCGCCTTCTTTCATTACATTACACACAAAATTTCATAAATTTCATAAAGCAGCAGCTTATTGGCCATCTGTCATTAGTAGGCTGCTAAAAATAAGAAATTGTTTATTAATGAACAAACTGTAAACGAATAGTAACTTGAAATCAACAACAGACTGACTTTAGAATATATTAAGTCCCATTATATTTCAGAAATTCATCCCTATTATTACGATTATGTTATTTCAATCGAAATAATCATGAACCCACAAAAATATTGATAAAAGAACTTCACTAAAAGTGAATGATAAAGGACATATTCATGATATATGATTCGAATATTATATTCATCCAAACAGAAGTAGTTCATCTACAGATGAGAAAACAGAAACTCTCTGAGAAGACTATACTGTTTGTTCGTCTGAAACTTTGACAATAATGCTTATATGCTTACAGAATCAGTGATGTTTTGTGAAAATATTGGTTCTGGTACACTCTTCCGATTACTTACAGAATATATTAAAAGAGAACCTATCCGGTGTAGAGGGAATAAGTTTATTGGAAATTTGAGTATAAAACTACAAACTGAACTTATAAATAGCCAATAATAATAATAATAAGTGTATGCCTTTTATTGGTGAGGGACCCTTACGGGTTCTACCTCACCGTTTGAGCCATGTTTTGGAGAGAATAAGACCTACAATTTTAGGTGGGTTGCAATAGTTTTAATGACTACCTTTTGTTATATACTTGTACTAATTAGATATTTTCAAGTTCTTGTTCTCTGAACTTTCTTACGGCGTATCGGTACTCCGTATAGGCGAGTACCGTCACAAATTCGGGTCTCCTTTATATAGTGAAGTCAATAGTAATAGTGATGAGTGAAGGAGAAGTATCATGATCATGAATCCATTGTTAATGAAACAATCGTTCTTAAAAAATTAGCTGGAAAATTTTTAATAACATTTTTTGGCAAGATATTCATTTCAATATTCAAGCTGAGAACGAATATTGTACGACCTGGAAAAAGTCAAATTTCTCATCAATCCTCACAGTTTAGTGAATAACAAGATTGTTGAAGGGTCGAAGCTCAATCTTGTTTAATATCTTTATATAAAATAAGCGAACATGTTTTTTTGTGATGACAATTCCTCCTCTGTGCTTTCTCGACCGATTTTGTTCGTTGACGTCTCATTTGAAAGATCTCATCGAGTAGATGTGTGATAAGGTCTTACATTTTGAAAAAAGTCATCGTGGACATGAGGAATTAACGATCAAAGTTTCAATTTCTGCCATTGCTTTAACATAGGGATCGGTGAGCTGAACATTTTCACATTTCAACTTATGATTTGATGATCAGCTGTTTTGAAACAAAAAGTTTATTTTTCATTGTTCATTCAGAGAGAGAGGGTGGGAGGATAGGATAAAGAGGAAGAGAGAGAGGAAAGAGAGAGAAAAGAAGAAGAAGGGGAAGAAGAAAGAGAAGGAAGAGGAGAAGATGAAGAAGACGAAGGAGAGGAAGAAAGAGGAGAAAAAGAAGAAGAAGTAGAGGAAGAGGAAGAAGAAGAAGAAGAGGAAGAAGAAAACGGAGAAAAAGAAGAAAAAGAGGAAGAAAAGAAGAAGAAGATAAAGAAGATAAAGAAGGAGAAAAAGAAAAAGAGGAAAAATAAGAAGAAGAAGAAGAAGAAGAAGAAGAAAAAGAAGAAGAAATAGGGAACGAAAAAGAAGAAGAAAAAGAAGATGAAGAAGAAATAGAAGATTAAGAAGTAGAAGAAAAAGAAAAAGACGAAGAAAAAGAAGATGGAGAAGAAGAAAAAGAAGAAGTAGAAGAAGTTGTGAAAAAGAAGGAGGAGAAGAAGAAGGAGGAGAAGAAGAAGAAGAAGACGAAGAATTAAAAAATGTCTTTAGCACAGGTGTGATAAGAAAATTTTATATTTATCAGCTGATAAAGAATTGAAAAATGAAATTTTTGCCAGCACAGGTATGTTAGAAAAATATTATATTGATCGGCTGTTCAACAATACTGCAAAATATATTTTTTATTCAGATAGCCAGCCATTTGATACTTTTCCATTGTTGACTGGGCATTGCATCAGGGCGTTTGCGTCGGAGGAGCAGCTGGAGAGCATTGATTTCATAATTCGAAGTACTGTATTTCATAATTCAATCTGGAAATGCCGTGATAGTCAAAGGTAAGCGAAAACCTACACTAGTAACAGCAATACAAAATTTTCTTTTCAAGCGATATGAGATCAATAGTACAATCTTTTAATTTTGGTTAGCTATTTATATAAAGATAGGCAAACA
Source organism: Conomelus anceps (assembly GCA_948455865.1). Taxonomy (NCBI): domain Eukaryota; kingdom Metazoa; phylum Arthropoda; class Insecta; order Hemiptera; family Delphacidae; genus Conomelus; species Conomelus anceps. The sequence continues at coordinate 94,299,703 of OX418216.1, forward strand.
ATAAATTTGTCCACAGAATTCCTCCGTAGTTTCTCAACCGGTTTTGCTCGTACATGTCTCATTACTGAGAAATGGAGAAAATTAAGGAATTCATAGCATCATAGGTATCTCTGATACCCACTTAGAAATGGAGCAACTCATACTGTGCTTAAACTTATCATCATAGGCAATTCTGTCGTTCAGTATGTAGAAAATCTACATTTGGAATGTATTTTACAAAGTTTAATAAAGTCGCACATTCGTGCGACCCGGGATAACCTAGTTATTACAGAAATTTTCTTGAAGATGTTATCGGAAATAATTTGAAAATAATATCATCATCAGCATAAGCTGGAAGCTTTAATACTCTCCAATATTATATTCTTATAATCTCCAATATAATATATATACTGTCATCTAATCAATGATTGCAACGTGCGTTGTGCTAAGATCTAGATCTAGACCACCAATATCCTTGATGAGAGGGAGAGAGATTGAAATGAAATGATTGATTCTATTCCAGTAAAATTTCATGGATCGCTGCATCAAACTGCTAATGAGCCAAATCAATAAGCTTGGCTCGCACGAGCTGAATATTCATCAAGACTTACAATAGGAGGTTACACTCTACTTGATAGCTGCAGTTTCATCTATTTCCCTTTGATGATTTAGAAGTCAAATTCAATCAATCCTCAGATATTAGCTGTGGATAGAGTAGCAGATGGGACGTGCAGTTCTTACTCGAATAATTGACCCGGAATCGGCTAAGCAATGTTGAGCATGGATGCATAATTTCGGAATCACTTTGTGGAAATATAAATCAATTCAGCAGAGAAGGAATCAATTGAGAGTTTTAATAGAGTGACCTTACTATGACTTCTATGCTCATCCATATAATATGCAGACTGATGCCTGCACCAAAACGGTAGACTATACATATTGATTCATACAGTTTCCATTATTCTATTAGGCACTTAAGAATAGCTTGATGAGAACCTTGTAACGTCGGAACCTTGTAACGTAGGAACCATGTAACGTCGGCGTCTGGAAATGCCTCTTCACAAAAATAAAAAACGTGGAAGATTCCATTTCATTCTGAAATTATTATTATTATTATTATTATTATTATCATTATTATCATTGACCGAACGAAGAGCGGTCTCTGTTTCATGTCAACTGTTTTGTGTTTGTCTGTCTGTTTGTAAAGCATTCATAGCTATACGTGTGGACTGAATTCTATGAATTTTTCTTTCTTAAAGTAATGCCCAGCAATTTGGATCCCTTTTCTAAGATCATGGAAATAATTATTGTTCATTGTTTATATGAATGTGATTGGGTGCATGAGCTAGTGCAATATTCGATTCAATTAAATCCAATTCCCATACTCTCTCCTCCTTATTTTACTATCACTCACTCTCTCGTTTCGACATAATTATCATGCTACCTTTCTCTATCTCCTTTCTCTTACCTTTATCTTTCCCGTTCCATTCATGTTTCCCTTTCCCATTCCACCATCATTCCCATTCTAAATTATAATATCACAGTTATCACAAGTTTTCAGCATCAAAGAATAATAATACATCGGGTACATTTTAGCGCTCATTAGAAGCGTTCATATTCCAGCTTGTACCCATTATCAACAAACACGTGAGAGATTAAATTATACGTAACATATGCTGGCTGTTGCCTATTGTCACACGCTGTATAGTCTACGCTTGAGCACAATGTGTGTGTCGACCACTCACACAATAGCCATTCAACAAACAAACTGTGCTATAAACACATTATGCCGACTTTATCTCAGCAAGCACAATATTTCGGTTTCTCCCTTTCTCTTTTGCTGCGGCTGACTAGCGGTTGCCTTGCGTTTCGCTACAAACAATTGAGTTTCAACATTGCCTGTGCAGAAATTAAAGCTAACTTTCCTTTGAAAACAAATTTAGGGAAATTTAGAAACTTTTTCTCCATGAGATTTCAGTTTGTTTTGTGAATTCCGTTGTTGTTGCCAGAAAATGTGAAAACACAAAAAGAAAGCTATCAAGATATATTTCATCTACATACATTATAAAGTGGAATACATTATATAATTATGAAAGTCTGTGTACCTAAGCGAAATAAAAGTCATTTTATGATTTTTTCTCATATTTAGCACCTAAGTACTATAACTCACTGCCCTTAGAAATACGCCAATGTGTAGAGCGAACAAAATTCCTAAAGTATTTCAAGATCTTTTTACTGGAATTTGAGAACGTTGATATATTTTTCAAATCACTTAGATAAGGTAAATGAAAGGAAGAGTGTACCTATGAGCTACAGAATGATATTTTGACTCAGATGTAGAACATAGCCTATATTCAAAGCCAAATTGCTAAATTTTCAAGCCTTCAGCACAATACTAATGTGTTTTAATAAATTGGTAGGCCTCAACCCCTATTTTCCACTTAGCGGTACCTTTAATAATTTTGTATTGCCATCTCTCACAGGTTTTTTACCTCGAGATGCATATGTTTCCTAACATGCAAACTGATATTATTGTAATTCTGTACTATATATATATATATATATTTTTTTTAAATTTTATAGTTGTACATTCAACCAGGGCATTCCAATCTTGAATTTATGCTATGATTTCTCCTAATTTGTACTCGTAATATAATTTTTAATTTCAAATATTCAATTATTATATTGCTTGGATGTTTTGTATGTGCTGTATTTGTAAAGGAGCAATAAATATTTCATTTCATTTCATACTGCTTGGATGTTTAGTATGTGCTGTATTTGTAAAGGAACAATAAATACTTCATTTCATGTATAAGGTACTGATCTTATTACAGTATTAAAAGTAATATCATAACAGCCGACTAAACTCATGCCTTATTAAAACCGCTACAATATGGAACTAGTATGCAACTGAAGCCATTTTTAGAAACAGGGTTTACACGAATTAATTAGAATCAACTGATTTAAAAATTTCGAGACAGAATTCTTTTTTTCAATTATTGTCCAAGGCCGTTTTTATACATTGCGTCGAACGAAAAGCGTTGAGTGTGCGACGTTCCACGCAGGTAAATTTTTCTTGCGTGTTTCCAGCTTCGCATAATGTGTTTTAGACGACGCAGCAACGACGCAGATAGGGCGCGCGCCCAACGTCCGTCGTTCAAGAGTTGCGTTTTTTAGTTGGTGGGGCTTTGGCGGTCACGATTAAACAGTTTGAAGAATTTTTATTACTAGGAGTCAGCATAAGCCAAAATGCATAACATGAATCACCAATTATGAATTAATTAAATATTAATCACTAAACTATTATTTACTTCAACAGCAATTTGTTTAATATGTCATTGAATAAGTAGATTAACCACCTTCTTTTTCGACGTTTGGAAGTTCATTTCCTATCATTCATTTTCGAACTTCATTTTGTATATCATTGATTATTGCTTTTAATGTCCTTCCATTTAAATCATTTTACCACCGCTCTTTACTTTTGCTATACTATTTAAAGGATTATCCTGAAATAAATGATTATTAGAGTATGTGTATTCAATACCGCTTGTCATATACCTAAGATCTTGAGCAATACCTTTGTTCTTCATGAAAAATCTATCAGTAATTTCCTATGTTAGTTAAAGCTTTACTATGTCTTTTTATCTATCAATTTTACATAAGCACAAGTTCTCAACACAATTATTATCATTTATAAAACCCAAAACGCGATGCTTAATTTGGGTGAAAATTTGGGTGAAAATTTGGGTACTAGACAATTACTATTATGATGCTTGGATGCTGTATGCCGATGCAATAGACTTGGAAACCATCACGAGGGAGTGGCTCACGAGATTTGATCCCCATACACGAAGCTGCTGCTGCTGCTACAGGATGCTATACATTATGATAACGATCTTGCAGACTATTGGAAAGGATGATGAGGATGGAGAAATGGAGTGTGTGTGAGTGAGTGACAGAGAGATAGTGTGAGTGAGAAAGTGTGTGACAGAGTGAGAGAGATGTAGGAAGAGTGTGGATCGTTGTAGCCCACTACGCCACCAGGGTTAGGGCCATAGCCAGGGCTAATGGATTTCCGGTGTATCAGAGCCATCATCTCCGATTTCGATTTGTTATCAATAATCTCCAATTAATGCAGTAGGAGATTCAATCCTGCTATTAAAGTCCATTACCAAGTGAGTTAGAAAAAATTAATTTCAAACATTGTTGTGTTTCTCATATCTCATTCATACAATACCCTCATCATTATCATTCTAAGGTTAAGAATGATGTCGTTTTTCATTCAATTGAAATCCATTTCCTGGACTTCCGTAGCAATTTTAGAAGAGCATCAGTGCCATGTAGAACGATTTGTAGTAGGACTGGCACCAGTGTGCAGCCTAGAGTTAGGGTTTCAGCCATAAAGGAAATGGAGGCGATTGAAACAATAGGGTTGTTCCAGAATAAATTGAGTGGTTTGTTTCGTATCATAACGTGAGTGATTATGGATGCTATAAAAACTTTTATGCTGCAGACCGATTTTGTGCTCACGTCATACTCAGTTTGTAACTGTATAACCAAAATATAATCAGATTTTAATTAATTATGATAATTATGTTTTCATTAGCAGTTGTAACTTTGTGTCAGTGCTTACGTTTGGACGTTCTGTTTTTTTTTCAATTACATACTTAGATGTCATTGATGAGGTGCCGGAAATTGATTTGCATTATTGCATTATCTGTATCTGTAAAAATTCAGTACAGTGTTTCTACCCGAATTGAAGATTGACAACAAACATCAACAGAAGAAAGGGCAAGGGTGGTTCCAGAAATGGTCATGGGAGAGGTAGGAGAGAGGACAATCTTGTAAAAAAGTTAACAAAATCCCAATTTGTGGAACTAGCCCCAATTGGAATCATCCTTGTACAAAATGGGTTCCATTCTTCAACAAACGTTTGAACAAAATAATCGTACAAATGAAAATGTGACTCCAAGACATACACACATTAAAACATAAAGCACATCAATAACAAACGACCTCGAAAGTAATTATCATTATCGTTATTGAAAAAATGAAATATTAGCAATGAATAAAATAGCAATATTAATTAAATATCAAGAATTATTTTCCCTGTAGAACCATTGGAGTGTATTAATTTTTCAATTTTTACAATTAAAGCTTTTTGTAAAGATGCCCTTATGGATATTTCCGCCTTGCCAATCAAGCCATCTCAAGGAAAATATGGTCAACTGACAATTTTAGGTGGGCATCAAACTACCAGGTAAGTGATAATGAAGCACTTACCTTCAAATCATAGCTGATTAAAACTGTGCTTCAGTGGATTTTTCTGCAGTACAATCTGAGCAATTCATCCCCACCCACCTAAAAGCAAACCAAAAATTACAAAATGCAAAAACCTGTGGTATATAAAATGCCACAGATGTTTAAGCCAGCAAGAAAGTAGTGAACCAATCTTAAAAGGACCTCAACTCTTAATTAGACACCATCACTGGAGAAGGCTTTTCGAGCATGCAAAAACTGCATTTCCGAAAATTCACTCCTGATTCAACACCATGCTGGATTATTGACAGGCGCTTCAAATCACTCAGTTGGAGCTTGTTTATGACAGTTTGTTATTTGACTATGGCAACCTATTGCATTTTTCTCAAAGAAGATGTCCTTGAAAGAATGCTCTTGGCCTGCATATTATCGCGAGTTACTTGCAATATATACTGCAATCCAACAATTTCGTAATTCTTTGCAAGGACACATTTGCATTCACATTTTTCACAGACCACAAGCCATTAGTTTACACTTTTCAGCAAAAGCAAGAAAAACTCCCACCAATCCAAATGAATCAACTTTCTTTCATAGCACAATTCTCAACAGATATTCGACATGACAATGGCACAGACAACGTTGTTGCTGATATCTTTTCTTGCATTGAAGCAGCTTCAGACCAAGTTGACTACCAATTGCTTGTTGACTCTCAAGAAAAAGATGACAAACTTCAGAGCATAATGAAGAGTGACTCTTCTCAAGACATCAGATGTATTCCAGTTCCTGGAACAACTATCACAGTTTACTGTGATGTCTCCACAGGAGAAACAAGACCTTTCATAACATGGCAGTTTTTACATCATGTTTATGATCAACTCCACAACTTGAACCATCCTGGTGCCAGAGCTTCTATCAAATTGATGAGCGACCATTATGTTTGGCCATCCTTGCAAGGATTGTTGAAACTGGTCACAGACTTGCATTGAATGTGAAAAATCAAAAGTATTGTTATGGGTTCTAATAGCTAAAATAAGGCTGGCAACACTAAAGTTCACACTTGCACTTTATTTACACAAATTAGTCTATCTACACCAGGGCCGTAGCCAGGGGGGGGGGGGTAGGACGGGCGAAGCCCGACCTGGCAAAATTTTCGCCCGACCTAGAGGGAAAAAATTATAATGAATTTAAATTTTAAATTACGGTATAATAGGAGATAAATTAAATTTGGAGGAAGAAAAGCAATTATTTGTCTATATTTCTAATCTGAAGGAAATTTCCGAACTCTCTCTTTTTTTAGGCTATTTTAGTTGCACAGTTCCACTGAAAATTTCTTGGTTGCACCTAGAAGTGATTCAGAGTTCTAGAGCTAGAGAAGTAGCATAAGAAGTTGGAATAGAACCCGTTTTTGAGAGACAAAATCAGGATTCGATAAAAGAAGTTTGAATTCAAACCAAATTGTAGGAGGGGATATGTTTGATTACAAATCAACAGATGAATCTAAAAATATTGCAAGTGACCCCTCAGAATGATTAAAGATCCAATTTTATTTCACTGCTATAGGCACAGCTTGTAATGCTAAAATTAAGGGTTTCCCTGTTGAATGAAGTATCTGGTGTCTTTGGAATTTATATGACATTCCTGACCTTAAAAACAAGACTAAGTCAATGTGTAACAACTTAGAAAAAGCATTGACAATCGAAAAAGATGATGCGCGGTTCGAATGAATCTGACATTGCTGCTGTGGGACAGTGCTTTGAACTAAGAATTTCTCATCATCTCCAGGCCACAGTAACAAAACCTAAGGAAGTCCTAAACTAAATTATTTATGAACATAATCTGTAAAATGGGTAACCTAACATTTGTGTAGCAATGTAATAATTATTAAAACTGAAACTGTATTTCACGTTTATATATTGTTTTGCTCACTTATATTGGAGATGCTAGAGGAATACATTGTTCATTAAGTATTTCGTCATGGAAAACATCACAGATTTGTGTAGCTCTCCGCATTTTGATTACTTTGCGACTTTCCATAGCTAGTGTATTTAGCTAGCTAGCTAGCTAGCTAGCTAATTTGTTTTCGCCTAGGGTGCCAAAACCCTGGAGCCGGCCCTGGGATCAACGTTGCAAATTAAGTGTGAAGTGATACAGTACTCAGTGGCGTACTGACATAGTTGGGGGCCTGGGGCGGCTATAGATGAGGGGCCCCAATATATAGTACCGTAGCGAAAATCTTTTCATGGAGGGGTTATCGGAGACTTGGGAGACTATGGAATACCCCCGAGGACAAGATGGGTCTGGGGGGCTTTCCCCGAGGAAATATTGATAAATAGTCCCTCTAAAATCGTATTCCAAGAGATGTCTTGGACTCATGTCTAGAAAAGCTTAAATCCATTCATTTTAGTGCACATTATGGGGAAAATTTGGAATTTTTGATGTTGAGAGCTTGATTTAAGGCTTAAAAACAGTAATTTTATACGAGTATTTATTAAAATGAAGTTTATAAATTGGGCTAAGTGGAAGCTTAAATTCAATAGATCATTGCTTTTATGAATCGTTTGCCTAAGAACTTGAATTCACTTTTCGTATATTGTTATTTCATTAATTACCTCTGAACAAATTTTAATGTATAAAATTTAAAAGAAATACTACTCTTATGAAGCCAATTTAACAAGTAATAGTGGTTTCAAATTATTATTACAGTCAGGGCCACCCAGAGACATTTTAGTGGCCCGGGGCAGAGTTGTGACTGGAGGCTCCCTCTTACACCTTCACCATAAACACCAAACGACTAGATTTCCCAACTAGCATTAAGTCTTCCAGCTATGCCTAGTTACCTACTGTACTAAAAAAATCTGTGTAACTAATTTTAATTTTTTTTATTATTTAAAGATGAAATTCGAGTTTAGGCGAAATGAAAACAATTCCATGAAAAAGCTGTGGAAGCTAGGGAAAAGGGCGATGAGTGGCATCAGAGAGAGAGCAATAAACTTCTCTTCTATTTTTATGTAATCTCTTAAATTCGCATCGAACTATTCACTAATACTGGAATATGTGAAATGTGCAAAAATATAAAAATTATTATGACTTTCAATGGAACTTGATTCAACTAAATTAATAACAATTAATAACACATCCAATTCCAAACATATGGATGGTGACGGAACCCCAAACCATTGGGGATTATGAGGGCTCTCCACAGGAGAAAAAATATGTTTTCCAGGTCTTGAAAGTGCAACTCTAAGCTTTTTTTGTTCGTTATCAACCTCTTCCCTCATATTATTTTTTGTTAATCGATTCATGGCGTGAAACATTTCACGATCACAATAAACTCTATGGGGTTTCAGATCTGAACAGTAACAGAGATGAGCATTTGAAGCCCGTCTGCAGAATATTAGACCTTTTCTCCTTTCAAGCCTACTGTGTCAATTTTATTCAAGTGATCTGGGGCACCTTCAAACCCATGTTTGGGGGCTCCGAAAATACTAGGACACACCAGCATAATGGGGCCTTTGATGGCCCATAGCCGAGGCAATTAGGGGACCCTTGTTTATAAACGTTGAAATTTGAAATACTCTAGTTGAATCTATACTTCATATGACTATACTGGCAATAAAAACGGGCCCGGAGGGCCCACGGCGCAAGGGGCCTCTAGGGTCTGTTAGACTTACCTAAACTAGAGAAAAAAGGGACCCTGGAGGCCCCCAGTTGGACAATTTGGGGCCCCTTATTTTAATTTTGTTTCGTCACTTGCTTACATTTGTGAAATAATTAAGCCCCTTGACGTTGAGACCCAAGAAAACTTGCCTTGCTCACCCCATCCCCTCTGTATCCTTAATTATTTTTTTTTAGTTAATGTGTAAAAATTATAGTATTCTTCTAGCTGATAAGTAATTTTTATTTTATTTTTTAAATAAATTTGTATTTTTTGGGGGCCTTTGCTGTTGCGGGGCCTGGGGCGGACCGACACCCCCGCCCCCCCCCCCCCCCCGCCCACCATCGGTACGCCACTGACAGTACTAGAACTTTTTGTTTTTAGGCTCGCCCCTCCTAAAATATTGCTTGCCCCTCCTAGTCCTCAATCCTGGCTACGGCCCTGATCTACACACACTAATTTTAAGTTCAATTAACAAAGAAGAACAGATCAACAAATGACAGGCTAATACTTATTTTCAGAAATTATTTACAAGAATTAATAAATAATTAATTACAGGCTGATCAATAATAAAAGAAACAAAAGTCCAATAAACTGTACAATAATGTGGAAAGAAATGATAAGAAGAGTAACTAATCACTTACAAAACACAGTCCAATTTGTTATTTGACAGTTCCGAATAGTATCACTTAACACAACGTCTTTAAACCATTAGTAAGCTGCACAAACAGTAAACACTTGTCTCTGCACTTGACACTGGAATCAAGCACTGTTTACTCCACTGGCACTGGATTGTCTCTCTCATAAGATCTGTAACACAATCTGTCACGTAGGTTTGTAAAACTAACTAGCTTGTTCACGTGGACTTCTTTATATAGCTGTTGTAGTTGTATAATTCCAAGAATTGGCGGCTTCTCAAAGCTTCAAGAATGCTTGAAAAATGACCTCAATTGTTCAAGAAGTCTGAAGAAATCTTGAGAAATTCAATTGAGTGAGAGAGTTGCAGACTTGAAGAATAAGGGTGACAAAGACATGTGAAAAGCAAGAGAGCACAAATTGGGTTTCAAGTCTTGTACGACCATGAATGGAATGATCTACATAGAACAACGTAGTTCTATGTGTGTAAATAACTGCTTTGCTTGCTTTTGTAACACTACCCCCACCTTGAGAAGTTGTTCTGTCCCAGAACAATGGCACCTTAGATTGCTGATGTCTTCCTTGTCTGCTGACTGACTCCTCCTTGACCCTCCAAGGGTTGTAGATGCAAATGGTGATCTGGATACCAGTGGATTGGAACACTTCTTGCAGAATTGGCTTCACAATTTCCCAGTCCAAGCCATCATTACCACTTCCAAGCCTTGGTATGCCAAGTTTCCTCACTGCTGATGTCTGCATCCTGTCTCTCAGCTTAACCAAGCAAGTCTGCAACGTGTCATATGATGCCTTCACCTCAGGCTGCATCTTAGTCACCAGGTAGAAGAGATGCTGACCATGCCGCTGCAGATGAAGAACATTTTCTTCTGCTGGTCTTTGCTGTTCCAGGTCCTTGAGACCACCAAACTTCTTCCTGAAGACTGTAGCAATGCCTCGAGATTCTGCCAAGTTGCTGGTGACACAGTGTGCCAGTGCATACTCGTTTGGCAGGGTGAACAAGTCCCTCTCACTTGTCTGGAACATTTTTCCTCCTGGTGCCAGCATGTAGTCATCATCAGACTCCTTCAGGGATGTAGTGCACTGAACTTGAGCTGCTTGTCCTTCCTCAGCACTGTTATTGCCATGAAATGGAGACAAGCGATTAAAATGAACTACTCTTGGCTTTCCTCTTGGAGGTTTTCTTATCTGGTATACTACATCATTGATCCTAGTCACAACCTTGTAAGGCCCCTCCCACTGGTTTTGTAGTTTTGGACATTAGCCACGAATCCTCTTTGGGTTGTGTAGCCAGACTAGGTCTCTTGCTTTGTATCCACCTTGGTCAGTCTTGATTCAACTTGCACACATGTGTACAAGCATGTCCATTTTTCAAGAATTAAATTCATGTTTCGCTGATAAATTAGTGTGCCTAATTTAGAGGAATTAATTGTTTTTTTAGTTGTTTTAATTGTTTTTTAATTATAATCATTGCTTCAAATGTTGCACAAAAAGTTCAAAGTCTTAAAGTTCAGCTCTTCAACAAAAACGTTCAGTTCAATCATCTCAGAAAAGACTACATACACTCGAACATCACACCAGACAAGGATATCAGTGGAGTTTTCTCCATGTAAGAGAAAAATTAATTGGTAAAAATTATTTGGTAATGAAAATTTACATTTTTTTTTGTGTTTTTGGTTTTTTAAATAATAATCTTCATTGATTTGATTACAGCATATGAATTATATTCTTATGGGTTCTATCACTAAAATAATACTTCATTTACACAAATTACTCAAATCAAGCACTAATCAGTTATATGCCACAAGAAAAACCAATAAAATACAAACAGTTCAGTAACGTTCTACTAATAATGAATTTACTATATCACTGTAGAAAACTAATTAATAACTGTCTATTGGCCGATCAATAATCTAATAAATAACTGTTCATTAAACTGTTCAATGACGTAAAACAATAACTCAACTAAACACTTACAAACCATATGATGGCTCGTCACACTTTTATCAATCACAACTGGTACTGTGTATTCTGCTACAATGGAGAATGTCTACTTTTGATAAGAAAATTTACCACATGAATTTATCAGGATCATTTGATATGCTCAATCGCATAATCACTATTTATAGCAACAGCAATGTTACGTCTATTTGTATACTGCCACCACCAGTGGCGGATCCAAGGGGGGGGCAAAGGGGGCAATTGCCCCCCCCCCCCGAGACCCAAGAGAAAAAGAAAAAACGGCATAAATCTAATAGAAACTAGGACGAAATTATGTAAGCAACAAAAATTGGCTGTTTCCAATTTGTCTCTTCTTACTTTTACTTTTTCTCTTCTTATCTAAATAATAGATATCAATCAGCTAGAGTGAGTACAGGACATGGCAGCTATACCACATCTGAATGGAGAAGGGTTACTTGCGGAGTGCCACAGGGATCAATTTTAGGCCCAGTTTTGTTTAACCTTTTTATAAATGACCTACCATTTAACATAGACTCCAAACTAATTTTATATGCTGACACTACTGTTCTGGTTAAGGGCAAAGATAATTCAACCGTCCTCTTGAAAGCTCAAGAAATTTTAAAGCAGCTTACCGATTGGCTTCATAGCAACAAACTGAAGCTGAATGTCAAAAAGACTAATTTTATTAAATTTTCAATGATAAACAATGAATTCAATCATACATTAATGCTATATTCTGGTATGGAATGCCATTCGACAATGGGAACTAAGTTTTTGGGTCTGGAGCTGCAGTCAAATTTAAAATGGGATAATGAAATTAAAAGCCTTAGGAAAAAGTTATCCCATGCGGGTTTTTGCTTGAAGACTTTGAGAAATGTTTCGAACAAAAAAAACAGCCTTAGCGGTCTATCATGGGTATTTTTTGTCCCAGGTTCGTTATGTTGTGATATTCTGGGGTGGTAGCGAGGGGAATATCAATGCAATATTCAGATTGCAGAAGAAAGCATTGCGAATAATTGAAGGATTAAGTGCAAGGCAGTCATGTCGACCGATTTTCAGAAAATTAGGACTGCTTACAATGCCGGCACTGTATTTTTTTTTGAGATTGCTGTGTATTCGCATAAGAACCAGAGTAATTATGAAAATAATATAATCGCTCACCCATACAACACAAGACATGGAGAGTCAACACTTGGGTACCTCATGCATAGGCTGACTCTGATCGAGAAGGCGCCACACTATTCGGGAAAAAAGATTTTAAATTGTTTGCCCAAAGTTTTAAAAGGTTACGGTCAAGGCAAATTCGTGAAGGAACTCAGGAAGTTGCTTATTGATGCCTGTCCTTACTCTCTGGCTGAATGTTATGGGGTTTTTCGGAGACAAAATGTTGAATAGAATGTTTTTATAGATGAACGAACGCTTGATGAATGGCTGATGAATTAGTTTAGTTGAAGTGAATTGACGTGTCACATGCTGTGCGAGCCTAGCTCGATAGATGCAGCTTATCGTGACTATTAACAAATTTATTTTTATTTTATTTATTTATTTGTGTAAAGCCATCCATGTTACTTGTGCAGAGGGAATTCTTTAATGTCGTGTTCTAGATGTTAAAAAGAACATGGGTTCTTTAACCCGCTAGTACGCAGGTACTTCAAGCTTCAAGTGAAGTAGACTGACTGGAGACGGTGTTGAGCTGTTGAGTGTTCCGACCAAATATTATTCCGACTGCCCCCACTAGAATGGTTGTGCGCCACACATATAGTGGTTGTGCCCCCACTAGAATGGTTGTGCGCCACACGCGCATTCTAGCGGCGGCTCATATTTTATTGAATCATTACCTTATTCATATTTTTATAACTTTAACTTATCTAAAAAAATGTGCTCAATAATTATTTAGTAAATTGGATGAGAACTCATTTGAATTTTGATACGTAACAACTTAAAAACTTAATTTATAAGAAAAAATACAATGACATAAATAGATATCAGGTAAAACGGTAAGGAATGCAAATTACCAATACAAATACAAATTTGTACATACATATTGATAAAACAGTGCTATCCATGACAACATTATGAGGGGCACTAAAAACTCTGTCAAAATAAAATACACCATTTTCTATTGAAAAATCCAAAAAATTTCCGGGGGTGGCCCCCGGACCCCCCCCCCCCTTTAGTTGGGGGGCATTCCATACCCCCCAAACCCCCCGGTGTTTGCCCCCCCCCCCCCGAAATCACCTCCTGGATCCGCTACTGGCCACCACAAACTGTCACTCGTTATGATATGGATGTAGGCAGTTTAAACAATAACTGAACTAATTCCTCACAAGGACTGCTCTTTGTATACAATTATAAGTATTCCAAGAAGTTATGGAATCAGTTGACACAATCTTAGCAACATAAACCTGTATCCTGGCTTCTCCAAATTTGAAAATGAACCATGTCATAGTTTTGTACTAATTTTGTACCATTTTGTACCACCAAGAACAAATTTTGTACCCCTTCCCATTTTTAGGTAAGAGCGATTCAAAAGTCGGGGTACAGGTTTATGGCTGTCCCCGACTTTCTCAAATTTCAAGCAAAAGTAACCTGAACTATCTGGCATAATTCCCAAAAACCCCAGAAATACACTTGACACATGAGAGTGAGAAAGACGAAAGGAGGGAGGAAGAGGGAGAAAGAAGATAAACACGAATGCATGTTATCAGCGTAACTGGAAGTACTGTTGACATAATAAGTAGCATAGAATAATTTTTTTTCTTTTATGCGTTTCCTCACAATATATGTAGCCTACTAAATTAATATTATTATACAAAACTTCAAAAATAAATGTCCTGATCAATCATACATAATTTACGTATGAATAGGAGAAGTAAATGAATATTAATATATCTATTGAACTATTCATATATGTATTATCTTGCTGTGCAGAACTGACCTTTTTGAGTCGCGGCGCGCCGCGACTCAAAAAGGTCAGTTCTGCACAGCAAGATAATACATATGAATAGTTCTACTGCAGTTCACGAAAAATGGATAACCACAACAATAATATCTATTGAAATATAGAATAAATGAATGAAATAAGATATAGTGTGCGGAACAGGAAAATTGCGAATTGGATCAGCCCACCTTTTGCCTTCATGCACAGTAGTTGATTTCATCAAAGACAATAATTATAATGTAAGGTTAGTTTAGGTTAACCTAACCTAACCTTACATTATTTATTGTCTTTGGTGCTGGTCTTTTTTAGGGCAACACAAGAGTAAGTGCCAACGAACCCATAAGACCCATTGGTCTTATGTGTTCGCTGGTAAGTGCAGACACCAACAGAAGCAGAAAGCAATGCTTGCTAAAAATAATTTATTTTTCTATTTGAATGTCATCTCTATAGTTCAATGAGTGATCACATTAACCTTATGAATGCTATCAACTCTATGAAGTTATTATTATTTTATTTTGATTGTTTGGAAATTTAGAGTAGCGCCTGTTAGTCTCTATCATAATATGTATATTATCCCAGTAGCCCAGGATCATAATCCTGTTAGCGAAGTACAGATTACTTTTGTCTTGTGTCGCACGTCAAGAGAGGACACGCAACTGAAAGATGTACACTAAACAGTACTTATTCAAAACCTTCTTATTTAGTTTATTATACTCATTCTGATTCAATTTTGTGGTAGATGAAGGCTTTGAGATAATATTTGTTGGAATTGAACAAAACAAACTGTTAGCAACTTGGTTTCAAGCTAATAAACTTAAGATGGTTGTTGTGCGATATTGACAGTCGTTCGCTCGTTCCCATTTCATACATTTATTTCATATACTTTATTTTATCTTCTACTAGGCTGTCACATCAGTTTACAAGTACAACACTCACTTTTAAAAGTCAAAGGTCAACAAAAAACCTCATCACTTTTGCCGATAATTGATCGTGTCAAAATGCTTGAAAAATACCTCGCCTCGCCGCTATTTTACCATAGTCTGAAGTGAACTGCACAATAAAATGAGTCTTCAAGCTACAAAAAGGTGTTTCCCACTAATAAAAACTTTATCGTGAACGAGAAATCTTCCACAAAGTACTCTCGGCCCCACAGCCTCAGATTTTTCTTATGCGCATGTTTAATTTCCGGCTCTCTTGTGATAGAAAAAGGCTCACAAATGCTTTACCATCCACATTTCAATTCACGAGAATTAACCTTTGGAAACCTCCCTTTCTACATCCTTCGCAATCAAAAGGATTTTAACAAAATCAGAAACAAAAAATCAATGTTTATCTTTATTAGAAAAATGATCTGATGAGGATAAAGTTTTCCCGTGATTGTTTTAGTTTGACAACGTACTAGTCAACCCAGTCAATCATTATACATTCGTTCCAACAGAGTTTTAGAAAGAGAAATTTGTCAAATTGGGAATCTGAGAATAATTTATTAGCTATAATGAGTTGATTATTTAATAAATTTACAATGAAGAAGATTATAGGCCTAATTGTTATTGATGAATTCTCCCAGACGAACCAGAAGAGGTTATAAGTCTGAAGAATTTTAGAAAAAATCTTTATAAAGGCTAGTGTAGAGCATGAAATGAATTCACTTATACAGAGTGTTTCTAAAATAGACCGGCAAACTTCGTGAAAAAAGTTCCTGTAAACATGCGTCCTAAAATGCTTTGCTTCCCCCCTAGCCACCACTTTGTTTTTTCTTTTTATTTATTTTCTTCAGAATTATTTGACTAATTTTGTTGAAATTTGGAATTGTCAAAGCCAAGACGAAGGTCTGGTGTTTAAAAAAGGAGCAACCTCATCTGACGGAATATTTCAAAATGGCGGCCATTTGAAATTTTTAAATTGAAATAACTCGAAAACTGCAGTTGTTAATAAAAAAATTTAAGAGTCCAAAAAGTTTCATTTTTTAATTTGGAATAAAATAGCATGGTTAGTTTTTTATTTGCCTCATAAAATAACCAAAGTTTATACGAAAAAATTAATAGCAGAAAACGCAACTAGTCATTTATTATTGAAAAACGTTAATTAAAGCAGCATTTATGTCTATGAAGAACAAATACTATACTTACATAATTTTTTCAAATAAATTTTCTGAAAAATACAGAGAATAACACGCTGAAAGTCATATTAGTAGTCAAAAAGTAAACAAATTAGGAAAAAGTCACAAAGTTGCTCAAAAATGACCATCATTTGAGGAATGCAGGATTGAATACGTCTAATCATTGACTGGCGTACACGTCCAAATATCCCTGTGTCTTTCCTAATTGTATTACATGAATGTATAATAACACATGACTCATGAATCACAGGCAATAAGTCTAATAAGTAGCCAAGATAAATTTATGGAAAAGATAATAAAGAAAAAGTTCGTGAAGTTATAAATAGCAACCAATTCGGTTTTCAAAACAATAAGAGTTAAGAAGATGCCTTGATAAAGTTCAATAATATTGTTTCTCAGAATCTTAATTCTAGTGAAAAGGCACTTGCTGTATTTCTAGATATCGCAAAAGCTTTAGACACGATCCCTAATGTATTTGGCAAATATGTTTAATGCCGATATATGGCCAATATATGTTTAATGATATCCTTTCTCGGGAGAATCATGGGATGAGGTACATTCAATTGCAGTACAGAATAATTATCATAAAGATAAAAGAGTGGTTAGATAGGATAGCATTAAACATAGATAGAACTAATTAATTATATTACTTTCTCATTGAAAAGAGTTGGGAAACCTAATGAAAATATAATCTCAAGCTCCACTCCGAATGCAACCTTGACTTAGAAGCACATGCACCTGTGCTCAAATATAATAGTAGTTTATGCAACGATTTTATTTTGACCCTTATTAAGGCACGAGTTAGATGTAAGTTATAACACGAGCGAATGCGAGTGTAATAAATATCTCACGAGTGCCTTAATGGCCAAATAAAATCGTTGCATACACTATTTATCTACGACCACTAGTATACATTTAATTAAAACAATTTCATTTTACCTGTGACTGTCAGAGATATCTAACCTCTCATCTCATGAGAAGTTATAGTAGATTGTTAGTTTAAAGTAGCTGGTGTAGCAGTTTGATGAAATCAGCTGATAGTTTCACAATATTGAATTACGTTATTGATTCCATCAAAAATGCTTCTGATTGGTCCAGAACCCGTGTTATAATGTAGAACCTGTACTATAATGAGCTCTTTATGCAACGGGTCTCAAAAAGCATTTCGAAAAGACAGCTGTTTTGGCATCAATTGTGAAACTGTAATGTATACATTATGACATGGTCGTAGATAAAGAATTATATTAAATAGTTGTTCAATAGATGAACATATCTAAAATGGCACATGCAAAACAATTTATTTGCAAAAGAATGAAATACTCATCTTATAAGTTCTATGAAGCTAAAAATGTTCTGAATACTAAACTTAAGCTGTTATATAATTCACTTGTGCAATCTATAATAATTCAGTATGGTATAACTGTTTAGGGAGGCTGTTACAATAATTGTCATCTTGAGGATCTCTTCGTAATGCAAAAGTTAATAATCAAAACAATTTTGTATAAACCTAAACTTAATATAATATTTGGATGCAGTAAGACTCTGTTCTCTCTGTAATATGAAGGAGGAAGAAGATGTAGTCCACTTCATTGCCAGGTGCCCGGTTCTGGCAGATATCAGAAGGCAACACTTCAGTAAGACCCTGCTTGCTATTGCTGAGCTGAAGTCGCACCTAAATGGGTACAACTGGAAGTTAGTAGGACAATACTGCAAAGAGGCCTGGAAATATAGATATTTCTTGACTCAAGAATTCAATTTTTAATTTTTCTTTTCTTGTAATTATCTGAATTTTCTATTAAAAAAAAAATATATATATCAATAAAGATAAAAAAAGCTTGCCAACTCCTCCTGACGGCACTCTGCCATGGAGAATATGCTGACGATAACGATCATTATTGTACTTGATTATTTACAAAATTGTAATATTGTTTAATTCAATAAAGGCCATTATTTATTTATTTATTTATTTATTTATTAATATAATATTTACTGAATTTCAGGTAATGTTTGTCAGACAGTTGTACGTTATGAATGAAGTTTTACGTTTTAAATACATAACTAAGTCCCTAAACATGGTGGAATGATACCCCATGTTTCATTCCACCATGGTTCCTAAACTACTTTCGCCTGCGCAAAAAATATAGTTTGAGAACCACTTCAAATGAATTTCAGATCTTTTTTTAAAACCAATATTGAATCAATCAGGAGACAGCTAGTATACACCAATACTAGAATCATAAAATTCCCAAGCAATACATTATCAATATTAAAATGAACAAGAGAATGAAAAATAAATTAGCAATTGGATTAAGAACAATATTACTTTTCTGTTCTGTGATTAGTGATTTCTTTGAACAGTTTCTTATTTTGTCTGTTCTGATGGTGTGCTTGCTTACTAATTTATTTGCCTTTGGATTCTGGCTCACCCTCCTTAGTCCTTCATATCCTTACATCAATACAGCAGCATATATTATACTGAGTTTAAAAAATCATAAGGATAATATATCAATTATTCCTCCCATTTCTTCCCCTTCTTCCACCTACCCTTATGTGGAAAATACTACTTTTGCTTTATTTCTCTATTGTATTTATTTTAATATTTTTGTTTTTTGCACGTTCATGTATGTGTATGTGTATGATAAAATAAATAATAAACAAATGAAGTGTATGAAGTGTGGTCTGAGCCTAATGAGCGTTATATGATCAAGCTTCAGTTGGAATTTGTTCATAAAGTTGGTTGAATGATAACTAATCAATAATTATGATTGATTTTAAACAACGTTCAATTCAAAATCCGCTTGTAAACTTTTAGTTTTAGTTTTGAAGAGACAAGCAGCGAATAGGGCCTTATTTAGGAACATTCCTCCAGACTCTTGACTAGAGGAATTCTTGATATCTACTGTTGAAGAACTTCGCGTTTACTTCAATCACCTCTACCCCAGAAGCCACAAGGATCGTAATTTAGAGAAGATAAGTTGTTAGGTTAGGAATCGAGTTGTATGAAATAGATAAAAAATAGTTCCATCTGCAAAATATACAGTGAATTATATTACAATGATACAAAAATTTAATATAATGCTTTATTAGATTTTGATGAACCGATAAGATACAATAAAAAATAAAACCGAAATATTGTTACGGGTTCTATGTCTAAAATAACGCTGGCAACACTTGAATTTATCACTTGCACTTTATCAACACAAATAATCTACAACTCACACTGTTCAGTAATTTCTTACAGAAAAATAAGCAATTAAAAACAGATAACACGATATTGTTCAACTGATAATGAGTTTTCAATGTCAAAAGGCCGATCTAATATTAAATAATAATTGCACAAGAAACTGTCCAATAATATTCAGAAAGAAACGTCGAAGAAGAACAATTAACTTACATAGCACAAGTCCGTAATACAGTAATAGGTAAAAGAATTATCACTACAGAACTGTCAAAAGAATTATCACTACAGACAACGAAAGTTCATTGTATGGTTTGTAATAGCGCCAATGGGATTTCACTGTCTGTATTAACGGGAACTGTCACTACTGCCACTTATCAACGTAGAACAATAACTGAACTACCGTACATAACTGTCACACTTGTTTATCATGACGAATTACAAACAAGACTGAACTAATTTACAAAAGTGTCCCTCTATTTATATGATTTTCCATAATTGAGATATCTCTGGATTTTTCTATCATCTTCTAAATAAATAAATAAAGAAACTAGCACTTTCTACAATATTCGAAAAGATTCCATTAATGTCTAATCAAACAACTAGAACATTCTACAAATTACCAGGTAAACACTATAAAAGTGTCAAAAGCAGAGTAATTAATTGCTTAAAAGTAAACATTTACATTTTAGAAAATTGATCAGCTTAGGCCAGCATATCGCAACTTTTCAGAATGTGGGCAGTCCAATTGAAAATATTGAAATAGCTTGCTTGAATAGCATGTGATTCAGTTGAGTATTAGATCATTAGCTGGTTCACTCAGGGAATAGTACTTAGGACTCTATTATTGGAATTTAGAGATAAAATGTGAATTAAGAATTAGCTTGGAGGAACCCTCTAACACTTCAAAAGAAACAAATACCTCTTCTATAGATGGTAGAAGGGTGGTGCGGCGGCTTTCGCCCAGAGAAAAATAGATAATAATCCTCTCAAGCGCTTTTAGACACAAACTCATTCATCTTACACCATAATATTTGGTAAAAAAATTCAATTGATTTTTTGTGTTTGAGAATTGAGAGACTCAATTTGAGGCATGGCAAATGTTTGGGTCCAACCCCTGGGAGCACCTCACTTGTCTAGACTCACCGTAAACGGTATAGTCCAATCAGTAAAAAGCACCTACAAGACCTACCACTGAAATTTATTCTAAAAAATTTGTTACTTAATAATTTTTTACTGGAATAATGCCTTGAAATTCAATTAAATTACTTTATGACTTGCTTTTCACGAATCAAACTAATGATTTTTTAACTTTCCCTACTAAACTCTATCATCTACCATCACAGTAGGCCGATAACTCAGAATAAATGAAGGTGGCTTTTCATGATGTTGACAAAATATATGACTTTCTTGTTTGAATGATGGTGAAGGGGTGCGGAAAAAATTTTAAATAGCCCTTCTAAAATTGAATTTTGAGCGTTTCTATACAAAAATCCTCCCACATTATTTTAACACATACATAATCTCTGTATTAGCTGACCCAAAAAAGTATTAGCTCTCACCCAAAAAACCATATACCATTTATGTAAACGCTGTATTTCAATATTTCAAACCACATTATGAATCAAATTCTATTAAGTGCTTGAGTCATCGCTATTGGAGGGTGTCCGTACCCGAGGACGCTCCTTGGCTACTCACCTGACACCTGCATCAACAAATCCACTGATTCTCTAAGGGTGAATGGCAGTGGCAGGTGTAGTAGAACAGAACAAATTTCTTCAAATAATGAAAATAAATTTAGCTGATAAGTAACCCCTGTGTCACACATTTCGACACTCACTGCTCCTCCACCATCAACCGTATGACTAAATTTCTCTCATCTCAATCGTACGCAACTCAGTTGCCTGCCATGTCATCCCTAACCAGAATATTTTTTTCTCTATTATTTATTAGAAAAAAATGATCTATTAAAAAATATTTAAAAAACATTCAATACCAGTCCTTTTAAAGCCTGATTGAATCTGTTTTTTGTCACCCCCCTTAGGCTGTCACCCGGGGCGGTCCGCCCCCTCCGCCCCTCCGTTGCTACGCCACTGAGTATTACAAAGCAGTCGTTTTTCGTGACCAAATGAGCATGCTGCTAACTTCACACTGAATGGCAATGTTCCCTATTCCCAGGCCGAGGGATCTATACAAGAGGGTTTTCAAAAAGTGCCTACTATTTATTTATTTCTAGAGGGTGTCAAAAATGTTAAAATTTTCAAACATTGACATTCTGCAGCTTCTATTTTTTTATGATTGAGGTACGAAAATCGAGTCGAAAGTTTTTTTTTTAATTGAGAAGTGTTGGGCGAGCTAGGTTTTCTGTTTACGGAACTACTTGTATTTGTATAAAGGAAAAATTGGAAATGGTACACGCTCATTTAACTAATAATTGAAAGACGTAGTTGTGTATTTTTTCATAT
The DNA here is from genome assembly GCA_948455865.1 of Conomelus anceps. Classification (NCBI taxonomy): domain Eukaryota; kingdom Metazoa; phylum Arthropoda; class Insecta; order Hemiptera; family Delphacidae; genus Conomelus; species Conomelus anceps. The sequence goes on from OX418216.1 coordinate 94,321,912, forward strand.
TATGCAATTGTAGGCCTACCTAGACCTTGAAAAATCAAGTCATAGAAAATGATGGTAATCATTTTTGTTGTTTATAAGTGCCATGATGAGGCATGGCTATAGAAAACAATATTGGCTATAGAAAGTTATCATTTCATACTCATTCATGGGGCAGTCATGATACATAAGAATAGTAATGTACTAAAACGTCCCCAATCATAATATTTATATAACATCAAGAACTGTTGTAAGCCTTACTGATTCTAGAATATCTGTCATCAGAATGAATGAATGCTATTTCTTCAGTTATTTTTCAATTTATTGGAGAGTATTAAAAATTAATGGAGTAAACTTTTTCAGCTATGTGAAATGGTCCAGTCCAGAAATCAAATAAGACGTATCAATCATATGTCTTATGTCTATGTCATATGTCTTATAATCATATAAGACAATTAATGATAAAGTTGAGTGATCATTAAGTTAGTGACTGAAATTGAATAATAATACATTTTCCTTATCTCCACATTAATAATCAATTGCCGAATAAAGTAACATTGAATTCAAATGAGTTGACATTGTCGATTCCTGCGACATTGTTCAATCGACAGAGCAACAGTAATCAAACATGCTCATCACTCCTCACTATCTGTGTCTCTATCTCTGGAGTGAGACATACAAGCAATCACATTGAAAGGTGTCTCTCAAGTACAGGAGATAACAGTTTTATGGTGAGAGTCTTGTGAATAATTTAATGCTCCTGAGACATAAGAGACCAGTTTATAGTACACAGTTCCTTGTACAGGTACTGTTGTAGAATTCAATAACCCCACGACAAGGTTTCAGTAGCTCTTAACCTTCAACAGACACACTACAGAATCTGTAACACAACAGTCCGATGGACCCCATTAATTATAGTTGAATATTTTATTATATAAACTTTTTTCCTAGCATCTCCTTGGCATGAATGCTCATTTAAATCTTTTTAAAGTAATTTATGATCAAACCTGAGAAAAATATACCTGTATTTACTCTCAATAACTCGAATATTTTGAGATTGGTGTTGAATAAGTATGAAGAACATGTTTCTGGAAAAGTATGGATTACTTTTTTTTAATACTCATATTTATAAAACTCTAATAATATATTTCCTTATAATATAATCCATATAATACTAAATAGAGTATACTGTTTTTTATAAAATAAAAAATCGTTGCTCACGTTAATGTTTGAATTCCACTTATTTTTTGTCCTACTGCATGAAAAAAACTGTTTATCAACTGAACACTTATGTCTTTTGGCATAATGTGTGACATTAGTCTTAAAATTGCATCACCTGTGAGGCTTATTTTGGAGATATCTTAACAAAAAAGAGAATTATTTTGGCACTATAAAAGTTCAAGTCGCGAAAAATTACAACCTCGACAGACACACTGGGGTTTGGTGGACCCCAAACCAAGGAAGCAACACAGTAATTCCAAGGTCAGTTTTCAACTGGTGGAAAAGACCCGTAATATCAACCTCATTTAGAGGGCAATGAAAAAATTTCTTGAATCGCATTCATTTTACCATCTATTAATTGGATTGGATTATTGGATTACTTTATTCATGTAATTCTACAAATTCCTGGCATGGGTGTTTAAAATCAATATTACTGTCACATAGATTGTAGACTGTGGTATTCAACAAAGTAGCCTATAGGAAGTATGAAGAAAAGTATAAACGGTCTTATTAAGGAGCAAATGATATTCTTATTAGTGATTGGAAGTCACTATCTTGTTGACGAACTGTTAAGCCCCGTCTCCACCAACCGAACATGCTCGGCGAACGGTTTTTGCTGGAATTATAATTATGTCGCCGAACATTGTTTGGTGTTGGTTTGGTGTAGACGCCTTCTCGGAAATTATGATCGGTGTGGTGAGAGTAGTGGCGTGAACCTGTTGTTTGCGTAACTGCTCACAGACCGAATATTTCAATTGAACTCACGAACATGTTCGGTAACCCATATGTTCAATGTTCGTCGTTTTTTGTATTCGCCAACAATGTTCGGCAGACATGGTTTCGGTTAAAAAGACGCGGTTTTAGTGAAGTAGATATTACAACAGATGCTTCAGGGTCTCCTAAAGGCAGGTAACTTATAAAAGAGTAACTGATAAGACGCTAATCAATCATGGCCCGCAAAGCAGTGGAAGATGAAAGTTTCCGCCACAAAATCCTGACACAGCTTTTCAATTATCATTTTAATCAATTACTGACAATTCAATTATGCGTACGGCGAATGGAGGAACTTGTGTGCAATGTAAATTAAGTGTAAGCGGGAATCGTCTGCGTGCAGATGGAGGATTAGGAAGGAAAAAAGCAGCAAAGGAGGTGCTGCCATAGTAGTGTGGGGTAATCAAGATGATTGAAGCGTTGGGTCGGCTCACGGTTTGCACGGTGTGAGATTCTGTGTGAAAGGGAGGAAGTCTGGACCCGTGTTAGAGTCTAATTAACGTCAGTGAGCGATGGAGTGTTAAGGGTTGAAGGCCGGACGGGCACGCAGCACGAAGGAAGGACTCGCTTCTCCCCCCCCCCCCCCCACTCACTCAATCACTTATTCTTTCTCTTTCTCTCGTTCATCCGGCACACCAACCGAGAGTTCCATTCGATACCCATCGCCGGCCGGATTAGAGCGGGCCTGCATTTGGTGATGATTTTGTTTGACCGAACCTTCTATTCCTACTCCTATGCTGCTGCTTTCTGTATCCTTTGCTTGCACCCTCCTCTTCCCATACCCTCCGAGGGCCGAAGTACACTCGCTCAAGCGTCGGTCATTTCCAGTGAGGTGAGCACGCTTGCACGGATACTTCCTACACACCTCCACACATTTTAGGTGTATTCGAGATGCACACTCGAATAGTTTTGACCAGACGGACGTCAAATGTTTTTTCTTAGTCTACCGTGACTACTCTTACACCTTTGAATTTTGGATCGAAGCTTGGAATTAAAAATTGAAAACTTCCAAAGTATCAAAAAAAAGTGAAAGATAGTAGACAATAAGAGATAGTAGGAAAAGTGAGTGGTAGCATTTTGTGTAACTTGAGATAGATAATAGTTTAAAATCAGCTACTATTCTATAGAAATATTTTTCTTTTTCCTCTTGTTATTGTCAGTGTGAATATCTTATATCATCTTATAACAAAGATCGTTTAAAAATTTTGAAATAATTCTTGACATAAACACATTTTTATAGTTAGATATTTAAAACTATTTTCAAAAATAAATATTATTTTGTGATGATTATGCTTTTTTCATTATAATATTGTACTTTCAACTGATAAACGTTTTTGTTCCCAATGATGTTTATACGAATGTTGAACTTGGGTGGGTGATAAGGTGAGCGAATTATGGTACAAAGATGTTTGGAATAGTGAAGCTACAGTTTTGTAAAACTTGATATACTATACAGTTTTGGCACAACACTATTCTTAGTCTCAATCAAGCTAGAATTCAATTACAGAGGAGCTTCATATTATATTAATAATTCTGGCTTATAGTTATAGGATGGGAGCCTCTGATAGCCTCCGACATGAATTAGTTCGGCCTATCAAAGACTCCCTTCCTATAGGCCAATAGGATGGGAGGCTCTGATAGGGTGAACTGAATGTTGGTCGGAGCCTTTCCGAGGCTCTCGTTCTATAAGCCTATTAGGATGCATTCATACATGTAGGGTAATAGTATGAAGTTATTATTTATTTTAGTTTAGTTTGATTGAGACTGAGAATGGTGTTACTGCCGGAACTAATAATGAATGTGTTTGTAGAAGCATCAAGTTGTCATTGAAAAATATCAGTTGTCAGCTTCAAACAAAAGAAAATAGCTAAAAAGATCAGTTTGCTAGTCGTCTGAGAATTTAGTTGAACGTACAAGTCCAGCCAATATCTCATCTCTTCTTCCTAGGAGCGCATTCGCACACATCTGGAATGCACTACAAATCAATTTCTCCTTTCTAGAAGTTCATTGGTATGTGGTAGCAACCCAACTGGTGGCAACTGAAGCGAACGTTTTTCATTGACATACAACTATTGGCTGTGAATGGGAAACTAAATCACACTCTGGAGGTCGCTGTATGTGATCAGCTGGAACTTGTTGAATACTATTATGTATTCAGCTCCCGGTCTCTAGTCTGGCGATTGATTCTGTTCATAAAAGGAGAACGCTTACAGCATGCTGATTCTGTTCAGCTAACGCTGAAATACATGTATGCATGATGATGTCCACTTGCATTCATTAGAGATGAATAATGCTTACATGGCTAACAAAATAATTTAATTCTGAATTTTATATTGAATTTCATTTTGTTGATGGAATAATCAAATAATGGATTTTGATGGCCAATGACATACTTTGCAGGCAAAGACCAATAATGCAATTTCATTTCGTTCTTCAGTTCTTGAAATAATTTTTGATGTGCAAATGATTAAATGTTCAATAGAACCGTTTTATTTTGTTGATGAAATAATGAATTTCAATGCTCAATGACATAAATGTATGCTCTATGCGCAATTTCGAGTTGCGTACTGTAGTTTTCATATAACTTGGCAGCAGTATATTGAGTTCAGATGTAGCATGTCCCATCTGCTACACGCTGCCAAGTTATATGAATACTACAGTATGTGATATGATTCCTGTTATTTCCTGCTGTTTTTTCTAATATTGAAGCATTCAATGTGTTTGAAAATAATTTCCTGAACATCTCGACTTCTGAGCAGCCATAGTTTCTTTTTTTGCCTGATGTTTTTGCCGTTTTCTTCAATTTATCAAGGGTTGTTTCTCATATGACATTCATTCCCATTTGCAGGCGAAAGTATGAGTATACTGATCAAGTGGTTTGTATTTCCAATTGAATTTTAGCAAAGTAAGCATAATCTCAAAGATATATATTTTGTATTTATGTATTGGCAAGTATATTTTTGTACTTTTCATGAGTCTTTGGAAATGAAGAATTGATTGATTGATTGATTGTTTTGTAGGGATCGTTACTACATGAGAACAGTGTAGAACTGACACCAAAATCCAATTAGAACATTTTTGTCAAAAATGTCATCCTCAAAAAGAGAGGTCTGACCCCTTCAGCCACCCTCAAAAACATTTTCTGATCCGATCTCATTAATGAATTGAATTGCATGGCTGCCTTTATCTTTCGATGGCGCAGCCGGCCTTCCGACTAAATGATGTGCATTGTTTTTCTGTTTTTTATTTACTTTCAGTGGAATAATTTTTCAAGGCTTGTCCAAACGGAGGCAATCAAATTAAAAATCAACATTTTAATTGATCAAGCTCGAACATTGTTCAATAACCCTGCCCCAATTTGATAATATTTATATGAATTCAAAATTATCAAATTTCACATTTATGGACTTTTAACAGTAATCCAAACAAATTTTAATAAAACAAGAGTAGAATCGATCAATTATACAGCTTTTACCATCTAGAAGGTATCAGAAACTGACGTTGACACTCTCGTGATCATTCATCAATGAACGTCAGATTGCTGTTTACACCTCCTAAAGTTTTCGAGTGAAGTTTGCCAACGGTCATTCATTTTATAATTGAAAGCTATTAAGGGCTGAGTGCTGAGCGCTGCTGGGGCCACGCTCCACTGAATAGCAGCTGTTCTCAACATTTAATGCCCATTAATATAACCAACGGATAATAGACCACGACGTAGACGAATGGAAACAATTAAAAGATCCAGTGTGGTTAACTGATATTTAACTTTCCATTCCACTCAACTAAGCTCGAAACGTTTTTCCCAATTTTCAGTCTCGGAGACTCAGTAGCTAAGCTACCATCCGACACAACGTGCATTTGAAGTATCAATCGATTATGTGCGTTGAATGAACTCTTTGCCGCTGCTCTTTGCATGACTCCTTCACTCAAAGCCTGCTCGAATTATCAGTTTTGTTAGAGCTGAAAAATATCAGACTTCTATTGATCTTCTGAAAGTGAGTTTTGTCTGTACACAATAAAAAAAAAAATTTATTTGGTCTTATGTGAGTCACTGTATATAAATACATTCTGTTGTACATGTTTCATACAAACTAATGATATTTTACGTTATACAGTCTGTCGCATGATATTATGATACAGTTTATATATTTTGCTCGATACAGTCACGCCTAACTTACGCTTACCTATGTTTTCAGACGAGCCATACTGGTATCAATAAATTCCTTACTGCGCAAAGTTGAGACAGAATTTATCTCCTCCCATTCTGTATTTTTACAAGTATTGAGCCTATAGAGTACATGGGATTTCGAAAAGGACGTTCCATTCCAAGATTCAATCACCATTGATGAAAGCTCGAGTCTCTGGTGGGAATGGGAAATAGTGGGTTTTCAAATCTACGAATGGGTAGAATAGAAACCCTTGGACGACGAGGACGTAGGGATCTAATTAACGTTGGTGAAAGAAAGGTGTGCAGAGGCTGAGAGCTGCAGGGAGAGAATGAAGAAAAGGGGAATTGAAGGGTTTCGACAAGACAGAGGTCGGAATAATGCAATGGAGAAAAGTCCCTTTTTCATCTGAGAACAATGTAGTCGATACCTATCATGGGATTAGTCGTTGATTTCGTTTGCCAGAAACACATGCGGCCTCAGATTCACTGCCTCACTGTCTCACTGCCTTAATACCTCAATGCCTTTCTAAATCCGGTTTTCCTCATCAGACACTGTCACTTCAATGCGCTTGAGAAAATCTAATAAAACTACCTTAGACAGATGTCATGAACAAGAAACGCTCTGCACTTTACTTGGTGAGAATGTGTCTGTGGCTTGACAACTTGGAAAAGTGAAAAAGTATTTTTGTGGCCAAATTAAATGATAATTCAATATGAATTAACCATGAATAACTATGATTAACAACTATTGTTTCATTACTTAATTATTTGAGACTATAAACCAAAATTATATTTCTCGCTTCACGTTTTCAGAATCTGGCTACCAATTTTAAGATATGTTTAACATTGAGAGAAAGCGAGAGAAAGTGAGACAGAGAGTATTGGAAATTACAATAGCGATCATCTTTAGGCCACCAAAACACTATGAAGCCAAAAGCAGACAAAATTTAATAGTCCGTCCAGCTATGGAACTTCGCATCCTAACATAAGTTTGTCCCGTAGCATAACTCCGTAACAAATTGTGCCACAACAAGACACCATCGTTTTGCATCGTATGATTGTATTTAGGCTTACAGTGTGCTGTTGCGGGACAATGATACGATGCTGTTTTATTGAGTGATGTTACGGGACAGACTTAAGTCAAAATGAAATTTTGCATGTCCGGATCTAATTATAAACTTTCTATAATGGAAATAGAAAATAAAATAAGCATTTTGCTCCTTTAGCGAGATAGCAATAGCAATAAAGTAGGCTTACAAATATTAGTAGGCTTACAAATAATTATGTTATGGTCATATCAAACTTATTTGATATAATGTGGTTGCAGATGTAAAATGAAACAGCATATAACTAAAGCAAAAATCAATTTAAAATTTAATTTTTCAAAACAAACTAATTAAATTTAACAATATAACAATACATGTATTTAATTATTATTTGAGTAGTGATTTTGATACTGGCGAAAAATACACAACTAGAACTCAAGCTCCTGAAAAATAATATGCTAATACTGAGAATAGACAAAATTACAAAGTATCTCGCAGTTACTTACTTGGTTAGAATTTAATTTCCAATTATTTCTGATTGAACAAATAATTGCTTGTGTCACAGACAGGTTTTCTAACCCATACAATACCAAATGCCATTTTTGTTTTGTAATTTTTCAATAAAAATACCTGATTTCTGAATAAGCCAACATGCAGCTTGCAGTTCATTATATTCACAAAGGTTCAAGTTCAAACTATTAACATTCTGATAAATTATAATTTCTCCTGTTGAGAAAACCTACGAATGGGCGTTTTCTGTTCTATCAATATGGCAGTGTATCCGAACATTGTTTTGTGTGTTTGGAAAGAGTGCGAGAGCCCTCTTTCGATGATGAGCTGGCTCCTTTTGTTCTCGCCATTCAGCTTCCACCACAGCAGCTGTCAGAGCGGTGCCATGATCAATACACAACCATTCTTTTCTCTTACTGTTTTGAGGAGAGTGAGCAAGAACGAAAAACAAAAACAAATAATACGAGGGAAGTCATTGAGGAGAGAGTTTCTGCTCTGGCTGTTGAGTGGAGTGATGATGAGGTGCTGACGAATGAGGGTCTAAATGAGGAGTGAGGGTCGAAATGAGGACTGAGGATTCTGGATAGAACATCAAGTCGAACGCAACTTGCATGTCAATCACGCGTCTACACTCTTGACTTGTGGGCAAACTTGCTGCAGTAGAACTGAGAAGGAAACTTAAGTCACTCAGCTCGCGTTCACTTTGATGATGCTCGATTGCTTCTGAAATAAGTGGGCTAGGTGAGTTGAAGTGGAATTGGGGTAACTGAAAGAAAAGGATGATGATTGATGATAGCATTACTCCAGACACTATTTGAAATTGATAAACTCAATTAGACCTCAGATTGATGGAACTTTTATTTTATAAATGGCGGTAAAATATCGTATTTGATGATTTCTAAGGAGAAGACCGTATCATCGTGGAGAAATGATTGAGTCTATCCAATTACTTCTACAGTATGAAATATATAGCTTGGATTGATGCTCCACATAGTCACCATAAAATGGACCAAGACTTTTGTCATAGCAGTTCACCAGCTTCATTGTATAGTAACAATGTCACATTCATTTCCGCCAGTCTGCTCCATAGCACCTTTTAAGCTCATTGCTTCTTGTTAGTTGCTTACCACCGAAAAATCTTTCAATTTACCAAAGGAATGGTAATCAGAAGACGCTCAATATGGACTGCGATGTAGGTGATTAAAAATTTACCAACAAAACCTTTTCAGTAAATTGTCAGACGGTCTTTATTTCGGAGATGACGTAATATATTTGGGTAGATATTTTCAAGACATTCTAATTATTGAAGGAGAATGGATTTTTTTGTATGAGTTTGAGTTACCAATGTGATGCATTGTAATAAGTTCAGAATTTAATACGAAGATATGGCTAGAATGACTGTTATTGCCAAATTGAATAAAACAAGATTTTTGATAAATAATAAGAATTAGCAATCAACACAAAAATAATAACATCAACACATTACTTGAAATAATAAACCAATACAACGGAGTATCCAAGGACCCGACGCAATAAATAATGAAAATTATTATTTGTATTAATTGTGCTGGTATGCATTTGCACCCTTCAACCAAGGTGCGTACTAACCTCTCTACTAACCTTGCCATTCAACTGTTACGGTTTCTATAAACATCATATGCTTCACAATTACAAAAAAAATGCACATTAGCAGTTCTTGAAAGAGTTTTGTTTCTTCTTCTTCAACAGATCCCATAATTGACCGAACGAAGAGAGGTCTCTGATTCAACTCGAGCGATCGGCATTTGGTTTGTGTGTGGGTGTGTCCCGCAGTTTGAGCCGAACGGATTGACCGATTTTCTGTTGGAAAATATTTACTGTCTGAAACAACAATTATTTCGAACTTCATCATTTTCAATTCAATTTCAATGTTGATTAAAAAATTGATGTTTTCCAAATATTTGGAATAAACGTCTATAACGAAATCGATCCATGCAGAAATTATTTTCCAGAGAGGTATTCATTAATGATAAGTTGTTTCATTAAGATTGCGATTTCATGGGACACCATTCAAATTCTGTATGCAGAGGATTTCATCATTTAGAATTTCGTTGATTCCGTTCTCTGCAAATCCGTTACTTAGAAGTTTGATTGTATCAATGGATGTTTGTTGCAGGAATAATGAGCCACGGACAGGGTCCGGTTTTCGTGCAGGAGCCACAGCAGTGGGTGGAGTTGTCCAACTCGAGTGGGGCACTGCTGGTGTGTTCGGCCCATGGCAGTCCACCACCCGACATTCGCTGGCTAGACGGAGATGACCGCGAACTCACACACATGTCCTATTTAAGGTAGCCAGGCTGACACCTGCATTCAGTTTATGATGTTGAAAGGGCCTGACAAACTTACTATGTGAAAATTATTTCTTAAATGTTGATTCCAATCAAGTACAGTATTTTTGTAATTCAAAGGGGCAAAATCACCGATAAAAAAACTACTTTCAAACCTGTGTAGGCTTGTCCTTTGAATATCAAGATATAAATGCATATGAGATCCATTGTCCGAATCTTAGTTCAGGCATGTATTACAAAGCGCAGTGATGTAGTCAGCTACATGCTTCGAATAAATTACAAATATAATGTGCAATTCAAATTCAATCTCAATTTAAAGTTCAATCTCATGAAATAATACTCTATTTTTAATCTGAGAAGAAATGAAACACACGAGTGATCGTAGTAGATGATCGTTGAAAAGGTGGATCGCACTTAGAAAAATTGATGGCTGCCGGTTGATGGTTAAGAACTTAAACATTATAGAATTAAACATGAAGAGGCATAAACTTTATTAATGGGCAAGCCTATAAGACTGTTTCAGCAGAACTATGATACCAATAATACTAACCTGAATAGTGTATGCCTCAGCTTACCCTTCAGTATCTTGTATGTGGAGCAAGTTGAGGCAGGATTTGCATAACGGTATCGTTTTAGTAGTTTTGCTAAACCTCTATTCCTCAATAAGTTCAAAACATTCTCTACAGAAATCAGAAAATTCAACCTTACTGAAACTACCAACTATTGAAAAATAAATTAAATTTTATTATTATTAAAAGGCTAAATATGATAAACTATTTGTAAAATGCAAGATCTGTAATACCATCATCCATTGAACATTGAATTCCAATCGAGTGTTTGTTATTCGTGGAACGAGGTTAATCAATTGAACAAAATTGAGCTGCTTTCAAAACAGAAAAGCACTCTACAGATTTGATCAGCTTAAACATTAAGAAGTTTGTTGCAAATAGCTTGGAACTAAGCACTCAGTTTTGAACTCGATCATGGAGCAATTCCGAATGCTTCTCTTTACAAGTAGCAGCGTAGTAGTAGTGGTAGTGATTGTATCGGAAAATACAATACGGAGAACAGTTGAGCAGTCACCTCTTGACAAAACAGGAACAGCAAGCAGCCAGACGCGAGAGGCGAGAGGCGATGATGCAACATTCCGCTCTCAAAATCAATTTCGACATACTTTCTCCTCTTCAATTTGGGAGCCAATCCTTGTATCGCGCTTCCATCGCCGTTGTTACGGCCAATATCACATCAAGAACAGAATCAACTATTTCGATAAAAACTCATTTTGCCTCGAGTACTTAATATTTTGTGGCAAGTCACTCGAATCTGGGTCATACGTATTTTTCTTAGATTTTTTCCCACATTGGAAATCTTTGATAATATTCTTGCTAAAGCACTAGCCCACCTAATAATAATTATAACCATCTATATCAGATACAAACAACTAGTCAAGGATGTAAATATACTGATGGTTCATTTAAATCCATGCAATAGAGAATCTCTATTTTCAAAACTTATGGAGACAGGATTCAGACGAAAATAATTTACTGCTGACATGTTGGAAAAACAAAATTCAAAATTCATGTTATCAATTATAATTATAATAATTATGATCCCTCAAGCCTCACACACTGACATCGATGAAGCAAGTAGGATCGCAATTATCATCATTTTATAATTATTTCCAAATATTAAGGAAAGACAATAAACTTCATATGAAATTGTGTTTCATGAAGAATAAATTAGTATAAAATATTTTAAATACAACTAAATTGTAGATATGTTTGACCAGTAAATTTCTGATTTAGACATGAGAAAATTGTATAATTCACAAAAACATATAAGAAGAGTAGAGATTTTTATAAAGAATGGTATTATAATGAAACGGGCTACGTCTCTCGAGATTGAAGTCTTAAAAGCTTATCCTAATTTTTTTTTGAATCGTTCCTCAAGAGACTTTATCCCTAGAAACGCAGTCGGAAGCCAGACTTTGAGAATCTTTAGCGATTGACAATTTGAAATATTCAGGCAATTACAATAACTGGACCTAAATCCACTATATATTTAAAGCATAACAATATAAAATGAATTCCAAAAACATAAATCTACAGCAGCTTATAATAATCGAGATTTAATCGATCCATTTATTAAAAACATATAAAAAGTATTTTATATGACTTTGAATGTGTGAGCAGAATATTTTCCGTAGGTTGTATCCATTTCGGAAACAAAATAATTCCTGTGATCGGTATCTCCCACACACATAAATAAAATTTTCTATCTCGCCGTCTTCTCATGAGGGATTGGCGAAGCAGAAGAATTATTGTGATTGGGAGCCACAACCAGTAACTGAATCAAAACCAGAGCCTCAATATTTTATCAATTCCGAAAAATTAATTTAATTATTAACGTTCCCATATAGACTGATATTTGAGTATGTATAGAAGCTCTATTGCAATATTGAGTCAAGTCATGAAATAATTCTAACTCTCTCAACATGTAAAAAATAATTTATCATCCATAAGTGATAATTAATTCTAATCCGTCAACAGGCGACTTAAATTTACAACTTTATAGTATAAGATTGAAACTTACCCTAAATAGGGAACAGCAATAAATTAGTAGCACAGTAGTAGACACCAGCCCTTTTATTGATGATACTCGTAATTAAACTTCAGAACATATTCATTTAAATAACATTCTCAGAGAATAAGACTAAGTCAGAAATAAACTGCTTTATAATTATTATTGAGTCACCTCGCTCCTACAACGCAAAAATATGATTGACCACTAGTACTGCGACAAGAAGACGCCCGCAATTGTGTCGTTACTAATAAACTTACCAATGAAACAAGATTGATGAGTAAAAAAGAAGGAATGAGAGGAAAAGAGATGAAAAAAATGATGAGACGCAACGCAGGCGCTTCGTCAACAAGATCTATCTCATTAACCAGTAGAAGATAGATTAAAAGAAATAATAGAGTAAAATAACTACATTTGTTACAATAAAGACTTAACATATGTTTGTGATTGTACGCTAAAATATTGTGGACTGTTTTATTTTTATTTGCTCAAAACCGCATAGGTGCCAAAATAAAATAATCACTGAAAATCAAATTACAATCCCACATTTTACTGTGGAAAACCAAACTATAAGTTATTGTTGTATGTTAGCCTAGTATCTTTGCACATCCTGAAACAACATGATATGAAGGAAAGTGATAGCCGAGAGCCGTAGCAGGTATCAGATTCTGTTCAGTTAGATAAAGATAAGCTACGAACTCCTGGGCCCTTTTTGTATGAGTGACCAATTGGATTGGCCAGCAAAAGATATTCGTTCTCAGCTGTAAAACCACTTCCCGGTGGTTCGAAAACCCTACTGTAGGTCCATCTCATCAATCAATATCATCCAAATAATTACTCAAGGACCGGTCTCAGACCCATGTGGGCTTCATTTTCCAAAAAAATACCAAATTCATACATCCATGCATTTATTCGCACCACGTTGTAATTCAATACAATAATTTCAAATAAATGTCTTGGAAATCAACAATATTACGAATTTTTATCTACTAATAATCAATGCTTAAAAACTATTATTGGCAACTCATTAATAGCATTAAAAAGCGAGATTTTTCAGGGTAACAGTCACAATGTAAGAATAGTGTCAGAAAAGAATATTTTGATTTCTTGATCTAAAATCCTGTATATTCCAAGCAAGAAGCAATCATTATTCCACAGAATATTTATGTATTTCGAGCTCTCTACATCAAGATTTTTGTAGCTCTATCTGTCGTTTTTCCGGGAAACTGCTCAAAAAGTCAAGATCAGCCCACTGTGTTTCTTGTGTCTTGACTGATATACTTCTATTGAATTTTCCTGAATCTTGAAGGACAACATCTTGAATCTCCTGGACTTTTGCATGAAGTTTTCTAGCTCGGCGAACGGAGGTATGCATTATCATTTTCCTGGACGTAAACATGTATCTTAGGATCGGTGATTTCATCTTTCTCTGACAAATTTGAGGCAGGTAGCATATTGCGCATACCAAGAGGCAGGCCCAGACAAGCCACAAAAAATGTAATAGGAGATTGATCAATTGCCCCAGCAAGATCCATGTAAAAACCTGGAAAGGTTAGTTTTTTATTATACTGTAATTTATAAATAATAATTGTATTTTTGGTATCTCTAGAATAAAAAGTACTGTTGAACAGCTAGTTCAGTTAGTTGCTCGATGGAGGTCATTGCTTCATTATCACTTTCCCGGTGGTTCGGAACCTACCCGAAATTGTATGTCCACCATGTATCTCACAACATTGCTTTAACGGCAAATGGGAACTACCAGTAATAAAGATCTCCCCACCAATAAGTTTTCATTGCAGAAGGTTCTAGGCTATAGGCTGTAGGCTGTAATAAATTTGATGACTATTTTCAATATCAGTATTTCATCAAAATTTATTACAATTTTTTATGAGGTATTATTAATTTTTCTACGATATTCATAAATCTAGCACATCAGCACTGCAAAATCTTTGTGATATTTGAGACAATTGTATTCTTCTTGAAGGCAATGTGTTTATCAATCACATTTTGTAGAAAATGAATAAACCATCCATTGCTTTGAATATTTTTTATGCATCCCATATTATTGAGTGATAATATGAGTTTTTATGCAGAAGAATGAGGCATAATGACCTTTTATTATCTATGCTGTGGCATAATAGTGTGTTAGGGTATGTAAATATGTAAACAAATACTGATAAAAAAAGTATGGTATATATATATATTGTCACGAGTTTAACTAAAGAAAACAGTCAGAGGCGTTTTAAACACAGATTTTATTAAAGAACAACTTTTGGAAATTATCACTTCAACTGCTTAACACGAACTAACTATTTTTATTTCTCTATCAGAAACCTTCTTATGCTTCCAAACATTCCAAACATTCCATTTGGTATTACCAGCTGATTTTACATAGGCAACTTGTCACCTGGCCGTAGCAATATATATATCGCTGGTCTTCTGGAAAAAGCTCGTAACCCACATTGATTAAAAAAACTATAGCCTACCAATCATTTTGTAGAAGCTCAAACGTCATGATATTTTGACAATAACATTAGTATGATTCAATTTTCATTTCAAAAATGATTAAAATCATATTTTTATTTTAAATAAATATTTATGTGGTTTATGAGTAAATGATTTTGTTTATTTTGGAACAAATGTGGGTTACTATACTTTGCATTTCTTATTCTCCCACATGAGAATATGAATATTAGAAATGCAATATCTAGTAAACCACATATAAATGAAAAGGTTATGTGGCATGCGAGTATTTGCTTCCAATAATTATTTTTGAACATTGAAAACTTGATAATGCATTAGACACTATGTGGCTTATAAGATAATCCTTTCCATGTTTCATTGCCTGGATGTTACTAGTAAATGCGTTAATTCATATAATTGATTCTAGAATCATCTGTGGGTTACTATATTTTGCAGTAAGGTAAAGAACGAGTGAGGGAATCCAGTGGCATAAAAATCTCATTTTCGGAATTTTTGTGGGTTACGAGGTTTTGCCAGAAGACCAGCGATGTATAGATTGTAAAGATGAATGATGATTCTTATCAGGTCTGTTTGAAAACCAAGCGGTTAAAAATTTGACTTACCAAACCAACAACAGACAGCAGAGAAGGATGTATGCCTTTGAATTTGTATGCCCCTAGTCGATTTTTATAAGGTAATGTTTCCATCACCTAAAACCAAAAACAAAATTGAATTAATAATTATGTACAGATCATCTGATTATGTAGCAATCATTATATTGAATACTGCAATGTTTTATGATTCATGAATACATTTGAAAAATCTTTTTCTAGACACAGTGACATAGAATGATTTCTTATTACATGCAGATTGGAGATATGCAACAACTCTCATGTTTGGATCTATTCAAAAGTCTCCTAAACCATTTTTGTATTTTGTGTCGATTGCTTTAGATGTCGAAGTATCTCTACACAATCCTCTACGAATTTCCATACGAATGAACTGTTGACTACCGTAATATCAAAAGCTTATAATTTTCATCATTCTGCCTGAATCTTCATTCCTTTCCTGAGTTACCTCAAAGATTACCAAAATGTCATTGGCCTTGTGGTTTTGTTGGCTGATTCGTTCATTCAAGGCATTCCAATCTGATAAGACCTAATGCATATAATAATTGATTAATATAAATAAATCATTGATGATTAACATCACAAATTAACAATATTTAGCCTATATTTTTCATGAAAAATTATATCATGATCAAGTTTTCTACCCAGTAGTCCATGTAACGGTGTAGTCCTACTCTATATAGGTCCGGGTTTAAGTGGAATCTCTTCTGTGTATACCTCTTCTACATCTCCCGATTTATATCAATTAGATCAATTTAGACACTTGGATTTTCATTATTCAAAATTATCAGCTTAATAAATAAACTCATCACTATCAATTTGATACTGCTTTATCAATCACGTATAAGAAAAATTCTGTAAATTCACATGAATAAAGTAATCCTTTAACGCCTCCATTCTTACTTCAAATCTCTTCAAAACTAATGAATTATACAAAAGATGTGGAAAGAACTTTATGTTCTGAGAACGAACCCAAGTGCGACTCAGGTGTATGCATGTCTGAACGTTTTTCATGCTTCGACCGTCGTATTTTTAATCAAGAAGTTGAGCTGTTAAGAAAAGGTGCTGGTCGGTGGCGCATATAAAAGTTTTCCGCCGCGTAAATTAGTTTAGCTATCCGCCGACAGTTTACTGCCGAAATTCAGCCAACATCAGAAATGCAGTCTTGTGATGAAACGGTGAGGGAAGCCGGGAGGTTGACCCCACCCACCTACAACGAAACAGCCTCCTCAAAAGAGCTCTCTACCCTGCGGCTAGTCTTTTAGAGCCGTGGCGAGGAAAATGAGCACGTACAACAAATATTGTATAAAGGCAGCAAAACATACAGATTGTTTCTAGCCTAGTTATGATGTAATTGAGCTGCAAACTCTCTCACTTCTTTCTTCATTTAAAATTTTCTACGTCACGTGCACATCAAAACTAATTCCACAGAATGCAGTGATTCATTTCAAGAGAAGAAAAAAGTCGAAATATTGAACATCAAAAGTATACTGACAGAAATATATATTATAAGTTTTATAATAAACTCATTAGGGAAGTTTTTCTCTCTTTTTTCTTGCTGATGATGCCAACATGAGTCTAAGATTTGTGCTTTGGTAATGAGGAGAATGATGATACATAATTAGGGAAGTGATTGGGTACAAGCCCTGTTAGCTTAGGTTCAGTTCAGCCAGATAAGAAAAGACAAGAGCGTTCAGGCTGCTCTGGTAATGATGACCGCTTTGGTTTCGTAAGAGTAGCGTTTCGTATGATGGTAGAATTCTTAGAAAAATTGGTAACACTTTAATAAGAAAAAAGAAGTAGAGCGAGCATGGTTTTAAGCTTCAGTGAACATATTAGTGGAGTAGTGTTTATAACGATATCCAGGTCTGCTACCTGTGTCCACCAATCACCAAACCTTGATTCATTCCCAACCTGGTAACTCCACTCCTAATTGAAGCATCTTCTCAACAGGATAAAAGTGTCAAGCATAAAATCTATCATCACTTTCACAAGTGCCTTTGAAAAGGAATGGAATTTATCACGAAAGAACGAGGTAATGTTAGCCTATTGATCAGAATGAACGCTGTAAACATTGTAAACTAGCAGCGATAAATAAATTTAATGTGATTATATCATGTATACAATATAACAATCTATTATATGAACGTCTTAATGCTGTTCGTTGCCGACAAAACTCTAGCCTGCCAGGTGTGAAGTACATGAAGAGGAAAAAAATATGAAAAAAGAAGTAGAGCGAGGAAAGTAGGGTAAGAATTTGGGTAGAGTTTGTTAATAGACTACCATATTATTTCATGTTCTGTGAATCCAGTTACAACTTAATCGGGCAAACTGCTAATACGAAATTTTTTATGAATTTTTAGACATGCAGTGAATAATTTGTTACAAACATTTTGACCACATTATACAAAAACCACAATTATTCTTCTAACCAACAAACCAACATCGCCGATCTAGGATGCCTTTAAGATGAGATTCAATACATCGAAAACGTTCGGCCGAATGTGAGCACATTTATAAAACACAGTATAAAACATAGTGCAAGTCGTTAAATTTACAACAAAAAGTTAAAAGTGCATAAATTCTTTATATCAAGGTGATATATTTTTGATAAACATATTTCTAAGGAATATTTATGTCCTTGAAAAATGTTGGATATAGCACAAATAATAATATGATAGACTCATTGCTATTGATAAGCACGTAATATACTGAGTGATTACATAGGAACCTCCCAATTTTGAAGGGTTCTGATTATAAAACTCGACTACTTACGAGACTTTTCAGCCATTTTTATGAAAAAGGAAGTTCAACATTATTATAAATGATCAAAAGTTCTCATAAAAATTGAGTATGGCCGTAACCAAAAGCTGCAACGATATTAATTTATGCAGTATTCAATTCTTTCCCTCATAGCAGCATGCTCGATGTTTCGATTTCGATGACTGCCGTTATTTGAGAATTGTACAAGCTCATCAATTGATTGTTGCTTTTAATTAGAAGAAGGAGAGGAATGCAAACATTTCTCACCCTATTGGTACCTGTTCGAGAACTATTCTTAGATGACAAATTAAGTACACTTTTGATTGATTGACCGCAGAAAAACCGCCTATGAAGATCTCCTCCACTGCCCTCTAAGTAGCCTTGATTTAATCACCTGTGATTTTTCACTATCGGTAAACATGAGAGATGAAGAGTGTTTATTTCACCGCTGCCAGTCATCACTGATGAAATAAAATCGATGATAGCAGCAGTCATTGAAACTATAGCACCAGGCATGTTGCTTTGAGTGTGAGAAAAATGAATACTACATGAATATAATTTGGATATCATGCTGTCACATTGAACATTTATGAGTGGTTTTGATCATTTATCTAAATTTCGAGTCTCTTTTGATATATAAGTGGTCAAAAAGTCATGTTAGTGTCCTATTTTTATAGTTGAAGCCCTTCATAATTGGGACATTCTTTTGTAATCACCTGGTACACCCGGCCAAGTTGAAATGAGATATTAGGCCTATTCTAGCTCCTATAAATTTTCTAACCTAATCCAGAAATCACAGTATAATATATTCCTGTTTTTAATATGGTTCACAGATAATGAATATGTCGACTTACGTTTTCCATCAATGTAGGTCAAATTTAAAATGTGTAAGAACTCACACAAGTACAAAAAATCTGAAATCTCCTTCGAATAATGTTCATTACTGTCATGTGTCCATTACTGTTAAATTATACAAAATCGATTGCGAATTTCATGGTTATTTGTGTATGTTGATGACTCTATTGTGATGAGATATTTAAATTTATGCGATTAACGTAAACATATGGTCATTGTTAGTCTTTCTACATGGACGTTTCACACAGTATATACGTCCACTTTCACTAGCATTATTTCGATTTTGTCACATGATTGAAGTGTGATCTCATGATTTTCAAACATTCCCCTAATCAATTAATTGACCGAACGAGGAAACGTCTCCGTTTCAAGTCGACCGTTTTGCATCTGTCTGTTTGTCAGTCTGACTGTAACGAATTTTCGGCTAAATGCGTGAACCAAATTCTATGAAATTTTGCATGGATCTTCCATTAAAAAATAAAATAATTTTTAAAATTTGCTTGCATTTCAAAGATATTTATAATGGAGAAAGGGAAGGCACTAAGGGTTTCTTCTACAGGAAACATATGATTTTTAAAATGAGCATACAAAGGCCATTCAAGGACCTAGAATCAGATTTCAAGAAAGCCCTTGGGCCCACTTTCTGGGCAATTCGTTCGCAATTATTCATCTGGTTCAGTCTGTGCACCTTGACATTCATTGTAAATTTGTCACAATAAATTAATAAATGTTTATTGAGTTATCATTCATAAGAATATCATAATTGTTTGAGAGAAACGAATCATTTCTAATATTCCAATTGAGTATAATAACAAGTGGAAAACAGATATGTAATACAGTACATAAATTGAATTAAGAATTAGTTCTGTTGATTGTGTTAAATTTTGCGTTGGTGATGATTATCAATGAGTACATCGGCTCATCGGGTATGTTCCTCTACACTTATTCCTGGGCGTAAGGTCTACTGTTCATGTCACCAAGGCTGCACTTCCATTTCCATCCAGCCTTATGTTGTTCCAGACAGCTGATTGCTCAAATCAGACCAGATTTCACACGTCTGGAGAATGAATTTATAGAACATTATTGATTAAATTTGTGTAATCATCATTCACTCAGTAATCACTTGCTAATATACTTAATCAAAATATTGGAAATGAATGGCTTCTCTCAAACAAAATCTCTACATGTATAAAAGGCGATGTGTGTATGTATGTATGTATGTATGTTCCCAGTGAACTCCGAAACCGCTGAATCGATATTTATGAAATTTTCAAGCAAAATATAGAATAGTCCCGAGATGGTTCCAGTGAAGTTTGGGAGTTCAAAAGTCCTCTCTGAATACACAAAAAGGAGAAATAATCTATCCTTAAAGGAACAGCTGATGGAAGTCAACAGTTTTTAAACATATGGTGGGCCCTTAGTGGCGTTATTTCGCACTCTGTAGACTTACGGGCGTATCGTGTAGTCGAAATATTGCAATCATGTAGGAAACATATGACTGGAGAATCAAAGCTTAGCTTATATTTCATCCATTATTTCTTTGGTGAAAAAACAAAATTTTCTAATTATTGCAATTTAACCAAACAAAAAAAAAACATTTCATAAATGGTTTATTCTTCAGAGATGTGAAATCTGATCTGATTTGAGCAATTAGCTGTGCTGAACAACACAAAAACAGGCTGGATGAAAATGGATATGCAGGCTTGGTGACTTGATACAGAGTGACTTTTTGTGCAAAACAGACTATGCAAATGTAATCAAGAGTTAGGTCTGATTATTCTGCTTAATTTTGCGACGGTGATTATTATTGAGTATATCTTGTATGTTCCTCTGGGCAAGCACCCTTATTATTGAGCGTAAGGCCTACTGTTAGCAAAACCACTAGTGTTTATTTTTTTCAGTATTCGTAGTATTTAGTATTTATATAAATTCGTTGAGTCCTCATTTAATCTGTTTATGTTTTGTAGTATCCATATTTATGCTAGATACTATTGTATCTTATTCTGTAACGTAATCAAACAGATCAAGTTTACTTTTAAACTCGGATTTATTAAGAATCTCTACCATGTAAGTCGATCGCCAGTCATGACATTGATTGTATGTACAAGCAAAAAAAAGAGAACTTGCGAACGATACAAACAATGAACGGAAAATCACGAAATACATGAAAAGAGCAACATATTATATTGATAGCTTAGCAATGTCAGTCTAGGGTTTCTGAGAGGCAAAGATTTCTCATTTTTTGCTTTTTCATTCAATGACTGTCAAGTCTGGTGATTGACGTACATGGTAGAGATTCCTAATAAATCCGATAGTAAACGTAAGCTACAAAAACAAACTTGTTCTCGTTAATTACGACACAGAATAGAATGATTTCAAAATATCTACTCAAAATATAGCTTCTATGAAAAATAGTATGACAAAACAATTAGTCAATAGTAAAGACTTGCGGTATTATTAATCTAACTAAAAATCTGAAAATGACCGACAAACCTAGGATTCTGGCGACACTTCCTCTCCATAATAACAATCACTGGAGCAAAACTACTGTTTTACACCAAAACCCACTATAATATGAAACCTCAAGTTATCAATAGAAATGCTTTATTTCAAATTTCTGCAGACTCATATATCAATCTACTTATTAACATTTCCAAACTACTTTATTCTATTTATCTTTTTTTTAAATATAGGTATCCAATTTGTTTAAATTAACTGATCTAACGGCGGTCAAACAAGTCAATGGATACCCTGAAATTACAAGGCGCTTTTTAGACCCATTTTCAATGCGACTTGTTGCCGTATTAAGCTCATAGGGTGACACTTCATACACATAGGCTAAGCTCAGTTCAACGAACATTTTTTGATTCCGTTAGAGCAGTGGTTCCCAAAGTGGTCCATGTGGACCCCCTGGGGTCCACGGGGACCTGCCAGGGGGTCCATGTCAGTGAAAAATAAAATTGGGGGTCCATGATATGTTAACGGGGGTCCACAATAGCGAATGTCTTTGGATCGGGGCGTGGTATATGCTATGCACAATCTAATATCAAAACGTACACTGTATTTATAAGTAAATTAGGATTTTTACTCACTTATACTGGAGATACTGGAGGTATGCATTTCACTTCTAAACAGAATCTTCATCAGCCTAGAAATGAAATGCATCCCTCTAATATCTCAAGTATGCGTGAGTAAAAATCATAATTTAAATAGGAATACAATGCCATTTTTGATATTAGATTGAACATCAAGTTTTTCGTAATGGAAAACATCGCAGTGTACCAGTAGGCTACTTATGTACTTGTATAATACTGTTTTCGTATATGCAAGCAAGCATTATATCTATTTGAAATAATAGCGCTTTCTATGAAAACATTTTTAAATCAGAGAAATCATACTTAGTTTTCTTATATTTGAAAATTATAAGCCTTCACTGGTAGGTGACTAAAGAGCTCAGGTTTACCAGATATAAATTTCTGTTTTTAGTTGTATTATTATGAGAAAAACAAGCCCCATATCCTTCAATTATCTTCTATTATATTTTAAAACTATTAACATTTACTGGTAGGTCACTAAACAAGTCAAGTTATTGTTATAAGAAAAAAATCGCCTCATAAATTTTAAATTATAAAAAAAGGAGCCTCGTATTTATATTTGAATGATATTCTATCATATTTCAAAAAGGAACGTTTATTGGTAGGTCACTCTACAACGTATAGGTAGGTACCAAACTATTCAAGTTATTTCAGGTTTATTATTATGAGGAAAAGGAGCCTTTAAACTATCAAACCATACCAACTTTCTTTAACATTCTAGCAAGCTCTTGCTTATCCAATTAATTGTTCAAATTATTCTGATGGAAAACAAATCTGTGCACGATAAATTACATTTATTTCGAAAATAAATTCTAGCTATAGTATTAGTGTTTAGTTTTTATTTTCCACGTTTACAAGAACTTCTAATAATAAGGTCTAATAAGCTTCCTTTTATTACTCTACGTATTTGATAATTTTAAATCGAACTAGGAATCTTAGTAGTCTATTCAATTCTAATAAATTTGTTCTTATCTTTTGATTAACTTTTTTGGAGCCAATTTTTAATATTCTTGTTAGAACACTCCATTACTGTCATTGGTGTTCCATGTTACAACCCCCCCTTTAGCCTGTGAAAGAGGCCCCAAAAATGAGTTGGGAGGCATCTATAAAAATACGATAATATCGGTTACTGGAGGTGGAAAAAAATTTTCATATGTGAAGAGTAACTTAAATAATATTACAGCTAGAAAAAAAACTATAATTTTTCCCTTTAATTAACTTAAAAAATACTCTAATTAAAGCCATAGAGGGGATGAGGCGAACAAGGCAAGTTTCCTTGGGCCTCATCGTCAATGGGCCACATCATTTCACAAATGTAAGCAAGTGATAAAACAAAAATAAAATAAGGGGCCCCAAATTGTACAGCTAGGGGCCTCCAGGGCCTCTTTTTTCGAGTTTGGACCTCTTGAGGCCCCTTAGAAGCCTAACACCCTAGGGGCCGCGGGCCCCAAGGGCCCGTTTTTATTGCCAGTATAGTCATGCGAATTAGAGATTCAAGTAGGCTGCATCTAGAATATTTTCAAATTTCAACATATATACATAAGAGTCCCCTAATTGCCTCGGCTTCGGGTCTTCAAAGACCCCACGATGCTGGTAGGTCCCAATATTTTTGGAGCCCCCAAACATGGGTTTGAATTTCCCCAGACCACTTGAATGAAGTTGACACAGTGGGCTTGAAAGGAGAAAATGTCTCTGAATATTTTTGCAGACGGGATATTATTATTATTATAATATTTTTAACATTTCTGTTACTGTTCAGATCTGATACCCCAAAGAGTTTTATTGTGATCATGAAATTTGTCGCGCCATGAATCAATCAACAAATAATATGAGGGTTGATAGCCATAAAAACAAAGCTAAAGGTTGCACTTTCAAGAACTTGAGAACAATTTATTCAGAATCCCCAATGTTTTGAGGTTCTGTCACCATCTATTTATGTAATTACAATATTACTATAAGTTAAAGTTTGGAATTGGATGTGATATTAATTCATTCGCTCTTTGCAAGTTGAACCAAGTTCCATTCAAAGTCATAATAATTTCTATAATTTTACACATTTTACATACCGGTATTCCAATATTAGTGAATAGTTCAAAGGATTACACAAAAATAGAAGAGAAGTTTATTGCTCTCTCTGTTGCCACTCAGTACCCTTTTCCCTAGCTTCCACAGCTTTTTTGACGAATGGCTTACATTCGAATTTTATCTTTAAATTGAAGAGAAAATTCAAATTAGTTACACAGATTTTTTTGAGTACAGAAGGCAACTAGGCCTTAAAGACTTAAGCAATGCTATTTGGAAAATCGAGTTAGTAATTGAAAATTGGTGTTTAGGGTGAAGGTGTAAGGGAGCCTCCAGCCTCAACTCTGTCCCGGGTCACTAAAATGTCTCTGGGTGGCCCTGATTGTAATAATAATTCGAAACCACTATAACTTGTTAAATTGGCTTTATAAAAGTAGTATTTTTTAGATTTTATACATTGAAATTTGTTCACAACTATAATCAATTAGCTAACAATAAACGAAAATTGGTTTCAAGTTCTTAGGCAAACGATTCATAAAAACAGTAATTTATCGAATTTAAGCTTTCATTCCACCCAATTTATAAACTTCATTTCAATAAATACTCGTATAAAATTACTGATTTTGAGTCTCAAATCAAGCTCTGAGCATCGAAAATTCAAAAATTTTCCAATAATATGGACTAAAATAAATGGATTAATGCTTTTCTAGACATGAGTAGAATCTCTTAGGATACGACGTAAGAGGTACTACTTATTAAAATTTTTCCGGGGGAGGATCCCAGGGCCCCCCTCACCCTAAGGGGTATTCCATACCCCTAAGACCCCCAAATCTCCAATAAGCCCCCCATTAAAAGATTTTCGCTACGCTACTGATTACTGTATCTGTATCGCCCTTCTGTCACAAATTTGATGCAATATTCTAAAAAATGTGAATTATATTCATTGTTATTTTCAATCTCCTCTCCTCAATTCTCTATCACATTTCATTAACAGTGAGTGTCGTGTTTGCCCACATTGAGCAGCCTTGCTGATTTTGAAAGATGCAAATGTTGCAATTACTACAAAGGACACAATGTTGATAATAAAATACCGGCCGTTATACTTCTTGGGTTCCATTAATACTATTTCACTGTAACCAAAAACAATATGTCATACTATTTGATTATTTCAATTCAAATTAGAATATATTACAAAAATTTACCAAGTTTATGTGCTTTTTAATGTTTTATTCACCACAATTTGAATTTGTTAATGTGAGCAGTAGTAGACCTACTTCATCAGCTTTAAAAACACATTTCAACTTGTAGTTAAAAAAATTAATGACATTTATGCAGGGGGTCCACCTAAAACAATAAAACATATTTTAAAACAAAAAAAGAAACCGACTTCAGTGAAATGATAAAATACTCACGTACTAAAAAGTTTAAAATAAAGTATTTACTTTAAACTGAGAAAATTTTAAATTTCATACAAGTAATCTTTTGAAGTCGGCGCCAAATATTTTATGAAGTTGATAAGAAATTCTATCTAATATAAAAACTAACACTGTATTTTTTTGGAGGATGAAGCCCACATAGGTCTGAGACCTTTGTGTGGGTAATGAATTGGATGATGGAGATTGATGAGTTGGACCTACAGTTTTAGGTGGGTTCCGAACCACCAGGAAGTGATTGATCAGAAATTTTATCTAATATCAAGACTAACACTGTATTTCAATTAAATATGTGATTTACACTCACTTTTACTGAAATACAGTGTCAGTTTTGATATTAGATTGTTCAATTATTTCGTCATGGAAAACATCACAGAGTAATTCTGTTATATTTTAGAAGTTTATGGGAAATTTGGCACCGACTTCAAAAGATTACTTGTATGAAATTTAAAATTTTCTCAGTTTAAAGTAAATACTTTATTTTAAACTTTTTAGTACGTGAGTATTTTATCATTTCACTGAAGTCGGTTTCTTTTTTTGTTTTAAAATATGTTTTATTTTAAGCTTTTTAGTTGAATTTTCAAACTTTGAAAACATGAGAAATTTGTTAAAGCCTACATTATAAAATATTTATCAAATTAGCAATTCATCGAAATCGGTTCAATATTGTTCAAATGATTGATGTACAAACATAAAAAAAAAAAAAAAACAGGTCGAATATAGTAACCTTGGTGTTTTTGGAAGTCGGTTAAAAAATCATGGCAAGGGGTCCATGAGACAAAAAAGTTTGGGAACCACTGCGTTAGAGGATTGAGCTATGATCCGATTTCACATGTCATTCTAAAGAAATGCTATTATGAACTACAGTTCTTTCAAGAGAGCTAGTTCTTCTTCGCGAAATATACTCATCAAACTCGGTCGTAGCCTCTGTGGGTGACCTTGACCGACCTTCTTACCGGTTTGTTGCCGTACAGTGTTAAGCGAGTTGCCTACCTACTTTCATGCAGTATTTCATTCGTTATGATGAATATATCGTTCCGTATTTCGATCATACGCTCGTATCAGTCTTTCATATTGGCTTTATCATTAGTTCCCTCTTTTACTTACTTGTATTTACTTTACTTACTAAACCTGTTCAGCCAGTCTGTATATCAATTTAGTATAATTCGTGTCTAATATTAATAATCGAAATATTGAACAGAACATTGTGTTAACAAAATAGCCTATATCCTTAAAGAAATCCTCATTATTAAATGTAATAAAATGAATAGAGTAACTTAACTTTTGACAAGGTTTCCAGTACCAAAACAGTTACAGAAATCATGAAACATTCTTACACTTCATGCACTCCCACACTTTATGGTGACTAGTGGATTACTCGTGCTTTGCTACGGGATGTTTAAATTGAACATGTTATGTATAGATTTCAACCGTCAATGCCAAAACAATTCCAAAAAAATGGAATTGGGAGCTGCAATATTGATACGAAACAAATGTCTTGATTTGGCTTGTAACTTGAAGATTTTTCGCATCATAGTAACGTATCATGTATCAGCTGTTTAATGAGCTTCCTGCATAAAAATAGAATTTTGAAAACAAGTGTCCGTAAGTAAAATTTGAGCATTTTCATATAAGAATTTTGGCCAAGTGATGGCATTCCAAAATAGGCTCGAAATGTCAAAAAAAAACTTATCTGAGTTATATTTGTACGTAAATTGTATATAAATGCAGGCTAAAACCTCATAAATTGTTGCATTGTTTAAAATTGAACGATGGAATTCTAATGATGTTTAGAGTTGTGGTCTCCTCACTTGAGGCACATAGTGAAATGATGATGATAATTATCAATGAGGAAAATTATCATTGGAACAAAAAAAATAGTTTAGACCACCACTATTTCAGCAGTAGAAAAATTCACACTAAAAAACTGAAAAATAATGAATGCCAACAGTTATCAAATGTTTGCAAAACCACATTCGAATGGTGGAATCAATCCTTTCTATATTACAGTTGAAAAATGCTAAATATATTCGTTGATAAATTTGAATTCTATTAGATCACATTCATTTTCACAGAAGCTATTAAAATCAAAGAAAAACAATAATTACATTCAGCAGCCACTAAGTTTGTATCAATAACAAAACGTTACGATTCGCTTACGGCTTACCTAGCATAGGCAAAGAGCCTACAGCATTCGTTCATAGAATTTGTATGTTTCATAGAATTATATAAATAATTGGATGAATTTGATCTCTTTCATACCAATGAATTGGTTTAGGAATAAAATTATCAGCAGATCAAAGTTTTCCCCAAAGCGTTACAAAGAATGTCGATATAATATGATGCGCCAATAATAATAGGCCTTTAAGAGCCGTATTTATTAACGTTTCACAGAAAGACTTGGCCAAATCTTACTTAGCGGCGACAAGTCTTACTTAAACTTACAAGTTCACAAAGTGACAAGCCAGCGAGTAGCTGTAACACTAAAAGATAACCCAGCTCCTCAAGTAAAGGCCTGACTCCTGATAAATGATTGACCATTAATAATTTGCGTTATTATTTTAATTTGATTATTCAATGATAAAGATTATAGTAAGAACAAAAAACTTGATCAGACTTCACCACTATTCATCAGCTGAGAAATTCGGAGCCACATGCTTGAAGATCTTCTTAGTTTGAAAGACAAGACTTTCTTGAAATAAGTATCTCAAATTCGTTCCTAGTACAACCAAGGTAGAGACTATTTTGACATTTTCAACACAATCAAAAGAAAAGATTTCAACACAATCAAAAACGAAAACATCAACGCTTGCACTGTAAAAAAAATAGTATAGTTAATAATTGAGCTAAGCATCAGCCTTCCTAATGTCCAATGTTTTGACTTCCACTAGCCTGAACTAACCTAGAGGCTCTTAAAAATTCACACTAATAAGTTAATTTTATTTATTTAATTGGGGGATAAAATAAATTAAATTTTTTTTCTTACGAGAAATCTATACCTTGCTCTTTTTCCTAAACTTTTATTTGTAAATTTTTAGTTTTAGGCTAAAAAATTAAATTTGGTGTTTTAATAGCTTTAATTAAGGTTAAAATTAAATTGGTAACTAGATTACTACTAATTTAAGATTTAATTTGCGTATAGGCTATAAAGGAAATCTGTTTTATATCAAATCAAATCAAAATCAAATAATTTCTATTTGTTATCGAGAATACACTCATACAAATAGAAGTTGCTATCCGCATTACAATAAAAACTTTACAAAAGAGAGCATACAGGAAATTAGAAAAACGAGTATTGACTAGCATTGAACAATATAACATTAACAAAAATTTATCAATATAGAAAATAATTATAACGATATAGAAATATAACAATATGTAAATATGACGATATTCGCAATAATAAAGTTTTGAATAGTATAACGATGAATAGCATAACAATGATATAACGATGTAGAAATATAATTTAGAAATATAACAATATGTAAATTTGACAGTATTCACAATCATAAAATTTTGATTAGTAACCTACAATTTGTATTATCACCATCCACTATCGAATCTTTATTTATACTTATATTAATCTTCAACTATACTTCCTACTTAAAATTGTCATGAATCATGTTGGGGAGTTGCTATCGAACATTCGTAGAGATCGAACGTATTTTGAGTGAGCTCCGTTATCTGCAGATAATGATTGCCGTAGAACAGTCCCGGGCGTGCATAGGATTGTTTACCGTTATTTCGGCGTTTCGAATAAGAAATTCGGTTGTGAAAAATGAAATTCGTACAAGTATATAATATTGTTGCATGTTCCCGGTAAGTGTCATTTTGATGTTGCTGCTGATTGGAGGAGTGGAACAGAATCCAGGACCATCGGATCCAGTCAATAACATCGACGATATATGTACAAAGTTGGATCATATTCAAGTGGTGTTGAATCACATACCGGATATTAAAAATTCGCTGAAGAATTTACAGCGAAGTTTTTCGGGTCTACAAGCAAAAATGAAAGAAATGAGGGGAGCTTACAGTGATCTTAAAGAAGAGAATAAACGTCTCCATTCATATGTGGATCGTCTAGAAGGATATTCTCGCCGTTCTAATTTGTTATTTTTTCGAATAAAGGAAAAACGTGGGAGGACAGTGAGTGGTTCATTAAAGAAATTATAAACAATGAAATGCGGCTTCTTTTGAATACAAGTGATATTGAACGAGCTCATCGACTAGGTAGGAAAAATAACTCTAATCGACCAATAATAGTCAAATTTCTCAGTTACAAAAAGAAAATGGAGGTTCTTAGAGCTAGTCCAAAACTGAAGGGAACGTCAATCAGGGTGGAAGAAGATTTTACTCACCGAATCAAATGTGTTAGAGACGAACTGAAATCCTACATGTACTCAGCTCGAAAAGACGGTCACTTCGCGGAGTTGCGTTATGACAGACTCATTGTGAACGGTCGGAGTTACACGCTAGAAGATTTGAGAAAATCAACCTCAACTCGAAGCCATGATACTCCCAGAACAGGACGAGGAAAAACTCCAAATTTGGAAACAAGGGTCCAGATCCACACACTACCAGCGGCCACTCAACCTGACGAAAATGAGGTAGCAGCACAACAGCGAGAGAGCCAAGAACAACAGTTGAAGAGTCCGACACAGCAGCTGGAGGGTTCAGCACGGCAGCTGAATAAGAGTCCAGGACAGCAGCAGTCACAGCCAGAGACGCAGCAGCAAGCCAGCGATAGATTACAAAACGTAAAAAGCCTAGTCAACAAGAGGAAGGGTGGAAGGAATTGGGCGAATGGCGGCGGCGGTCCGGCGGCTGCGGATCATGATGCTATTCAGGTTGAGGAGAGTGTCGAGGAGACAGCCGACACGTCAGCGGCATCAGGCAGAAAAAAGGCAGGAAATCAATCCAAGAATGGCGCCATACGCGGCTGGATGACTAGGGGTGCGGTTACCAGGAGTAGGGCCAGAGATAGAAGATCAAGTAGTGACACATTATAGGATAGCGCCCATGCAGGAAAAAATCAAGGCAGCTGTTTATCCCACGCGCAAGGGGGTAAGTTGTTGAACAGAAATTCTTTCAGTTTATTGTTTTGTAATGTTCATGGTTTGTCCAATTTTCTTAATTTAAATAATTACGAGAAGGACTTTTGTTCGAGAAATTCTGTTATATGTTTACAGGAAACATGGACATTTAATCGAAAAGAACCATTAAATTTTAATCTGTTTTATATCATAATAATTATTGTTTTTTGTGCTGTCACAAACTCCAAAATCGATAGAAATCTCACTTGGACTATGAGAAAGCTATATAGCACGTTTCAAGAGTCTAGAATCTTCCTTTCAAGCGCTAGGGCACAGACGGACGGACGGACGGATAACGGTACGATTTCAATAGGGCCCTGCAAAATCCTTAATAAAGATCTAGAAGAAGAGAAACAGGTGTGATCTATCACAGACAAAGCTCAAGAAATGCATCTATCAATGGAATGAAGAAGAAACTAAAAAAGGATAACAGATGAAATGAAAAGTAGAATATGTGGCCTCAGACAGAAAACTTCAATTATTCGAGTATTCGCTTTCGTTTGATTCGATACCGTAATGCTCAACAAAAAAATTAAATAATATATTCCACATTTCCAATACTTATAATTATAACATAATGGAGAAAATTGAGAGATATCATTATCATCGAAAACTCTTGAGTTGAGAACTCAGAGTTCATTTGTGTCATCAAACGATCAAATTAGGAGTTTCGATGAACAGCTTAAGATCTCAGTTTATTGCAGACATCAAATTGAAAGGAAGGAGACAGCAATGAGCTTTTCGACTAATTAC
The DNA here is from genome assembly GCA_948455865.1 of Conomelus anceps. Lineage (NCBI taxonomy): Eukaryota > Metazoa > Arthropoda > Insecta > Hemiptera > Delphacidae > Conomelus > Conomelus anceps. Next base: position 94,353,617 of record OX418216.1, read on the forward strand.
TGGCCTTTGTTGATGAGAACGCGCGTTTTTTGAAAGTTCATTTCGTCGTTGCACGCAAAGTTAGCGCGTTGATTCGTGGATGGAAGATGGAAGAAAGCAAGTAAGAAAGAGAAAGTGAGAGAAATAGTGGGAGTAAGTGAGAAAGAACGCAGTTGCGATGTGGAAATTGGATTCAGCGAAAAGAGAAATGTGATTTTTGCAAGAAAAGTTAAGCTTGTGAACAGCGAGTACTGTTATAGTAGATAAGTTGACGCCAAGAGAGGAAGTAGTGGTAGAGGAGGATAAGATGCGAATGGTGGAAACAGCGATGGAGAAAGAGGAAAACTAAGAGGAAAAGAGGTTGTAGTGGCGCGTACTGATGTCGTTAGGCCTCGGACTTCTCTTTTGGTCCGATCTATCGAGATACGGAATGAGGACAAAGTTTGCCCCTGGACACGAACCTTAACGAGTTGTTAATTGAGTTTGACTCTCCCTTCGAGACACAAGCAGAGCAGAGGCTCCATTCCTCCATCGTCTACTCCATGTTCCAACTCTCCTGTCACGTAGTATTATTTCACCCCAGGCTGCCACTGTCGCTGTCTCTCCTGCATTACCGTCTAATGTTTCTATCGAACCAACAGTAAATATGGTTTTTTCCTCACCTCCAACAACCAAGATATCTAGCCGGCTAATTTTCTCTTTAATTAAACTCAAATTGAAAAGTAAATTGGAAATCGCGGAAAAATTGGCTTGTTAAGCCACCTATTGCCTACGAGCAACATGAAGCTAGTAGAAGAATTCTCAGAAGCTGACGAGAGTATTATTGTATAATCTAAACCACGAACATTGAACAAGAAGTTTCCTCGGGAGCTGACGAGGGTATTAATAATGTGTACCATGAACATTGAACAATAATTTTTCACTCAGAATTCCTTGTTCAATCAATACGATTGACTGTTAGGAGCTGGTTTTTATTATTTAGGGGTTTGTCATCAATTCATCTTATAACTCAAGCACAAGCTTGTAGGCTTATAATATTCGTTTGATTTATAATGATTTAGGTGATGAGGGCAGTGATATTGAAAAAAGTGCCAGATCTACATAATCAACTCCGAAACCTTGGGGGTAGTGGACTTGCACGCCACTTCATTTGAAATTCGTGCATGAGAAGCTAAAAATGTAAAGAGTAGGCTTGAGATTTAATGAGACTGATTGAATCTATGATGAAGAATCAGGGCTGTATCTATGAGCGTAGCTTCAGGCACAGACAACTTTGTTTCTGTAATCTGTGCT